>JAPMUZ010000015.1:600000-1165728 GCA_029931735.1 Dactylonectria alcacerensis | reverse complement strand
ACCCTGCCGGGTGCTAGCAACCACGGGTTCTCACTAACTCTAACTTGCGCGCCGGCGCAAACTCGACCCTGCCGGGTGCTAAGAACACGGGTTACCTTTAACACTCTGCTGCCCTAGCACTTGCCTCACTTTACTACAAGTTACTTTAACCTTTTAAAATTCACATCCCTCCTACACTCTTATATAAATAACTACCCCTAACCCATTCTATTAATAACTAACCCTAACCCTTATATAAATAACTACCCCTAACCATTTTATTAATAACTACTCCTAACCATTTTATTAATAACTAACCCTAACCCTTATGTAAATAATTACCCCTAACCATTTTATTAATAACTCACCCTAATCATTTTATTAATAACTAACCCTAACCCTTATATAAATAACTACTCCTAACTATTTTATAAATAATTAACCCTAACTATTTTATAAATAACTAATCCTAACTATTATATAAATAACTTCCCTTTTAACTTTTATATTTACACTTCTTTACTTTTTTTATCTTTTTTATTCTTTTTATCTTTTTTATCTTTTCTTTTAATTCCTACCTTCTCTTTACTTATCTCTTCTATTTTAAACCTTTATCTTTTTTTCCTTCTTTTTATCTTCTTTTTTCATTTTTACCCTCTTATTCTCTTTTTCTCTTCTCTTTTTTCACTTTCTTTACTTTTTTTCTCTGCTTTTATTAATTTCTTTCTCTTTTACTTCCTTTCTTTACTTTAACCTTTTATTTCTTTATATTTTCCTTCCTACTTTTACATTTACTTTCCTACTCTTTCCTTCCTTCCTTTCTATTTATCTTTATCTTTCCTTTTCTATTCTTTTTCTAACTCTTATCTTTCCTTTTATTTTTACTCTCTTTCTTACCTTTATATATATAACTCTTATTAACTTCAATATATATAACTCCTTTTATCTTCCTTATAAACTGCTTCTTCTTCTAGCCTTTATAAAAACTACTTTTTTTTTAAATCCTTTTTTTTATATTCTCTTTTTATCTTTTATTTTTATATTTCCTTTTTTCACTTTAACTTATATTCTCTTTTTAACTTTTACTTTTCTACTTTTCTTTTCTTTTCTTTACCTTCTTTCTCTAATACTTACTTCCTTCTGTTACCTTTCACTACCTTCTCTTTACTCTCCTTCTTCCTCTACTCTTTATATCCTTTACCTAACCTTTACTTTTTTCTCTTACCTTTTACTTTCTTTTTCTAACCCTTCTCTTTCCTTTTAATTCTTACCCCTTCTTTTTTATCTTTATTCCTTCTTTTTAATTCTTTTCTTTCCTTTTTAATTTAACTTTTTTTTTCTTATTACTTCCCTTTTATTATATTATATATACTTTATATATATTATTAATTACTTTTTATATATTATTTTATATCCTTTTTATTCTTATTATACTATACTTACTTTACTTTACTATATATTATATCTTTATTCTTATTATATAATCTTTACCTTACCTTACTTTAAGTTATCTTTTTCTATATTAACCTCTTTCTTCTTTATATTTACTATATTACACTTACCTTATTTTATTATAATTTATCCCTTTATTTTTATTATATTATACTTACTTTGCTTTATTATGGGTTATACTTCTATACTTATTATAATATACTTCTCTTACTTTCTAACTAGTTAGCAGCTCCTCTTCTACCTTATTATAAATTCCTGCCCTCTTAACAGTTTACTCGCTCTTCTTCTTATTATCTTTCTAGCGGCCCTCTTCCCCTTCTCCTTCTAATGCCTTATTTAACCTATTACGGGTTTCCTTTCCCTTTATAACGGGTTATGGGCCTATTCCTCACATTCCTAATTCTGCCTAGCTACTTCATTTTCTAATAGCCTACTTAATAGCTAATGGATTCTTTCCCCTCTTCATAAGTTATAGGTTCCTTCTCTGTTTCTTTCTTTATTACCTTATTCTTATTTTCCTTAATACCTTCTGACTAATTCATCTGCTTATCTGTTTATAAAAACCCATTTCTACTCTTTTCCTCTTAACCCTACCCTATACTTTCTATTAAAATAGTAATATTAACTATATATACTATATTAATAACTTGCCCTGCTTATACTAGTCCTCGATCTTAACTATAGTATCTATAATAGCGCCTCTCTTAGTACAGGCCTCTTCCTTTTCTAGTAATTAATAGTTACTATTACTCTTTCGATCTATAGGATAATAAGTAAAGATAAATAGCGCAACTATATTACTTTTTATTCTAACCTTCTTCCTCTACTCTATTACTAATAATCCTATATAAATATATTATATATAATATAGCGCCTACCTACTGCCTTTAACTATTCTTACTTATCTACTTTCTATATACTTTATATACTAAGCCCTTACTCTGACCTAAGTATATCCATTTAGTTTACTATTCTATTCTTAATCTAATTCTTATAATATAAATTCCTATTATATTTTATATCTTAGTATATATTATTATATATTATCTCCTATATATATCCTACTCTATATGCACTTAACTGCCTTATAAATATAATATACTACTTAATATAAATATTACCTACTTTCTATCTAAACTAAACGCTACTGCCTTAATATGCTTCTTATAGTACCGCTTCTTATAGTACTAATACATTCATTCCGTTCATTCTGTAAAAGCGCTAGCTGTCTCTAAGCTATTAGTAATATATATCCCGATCCTCTATATTAATACTAAACTGCTCCTCTACTAGCCTCCTCACTCGCCAACTCTTTAGTACTATAAGCACTACTAGTAGCACCTTATCTTTATATATACACTAGCCTTCATTTTCCTTACTACCTCCTTACTATACCTCCTTATACTAATTGAGCGAGAGCTTGTATATAAAATAGCATGTAAGCAGCCTAAATATTACTTTATAACGCACTTGCTTATAGTCCTTACTTATAACTAAGTTATACTAATACTCTATCTGCTTATACTATAGCTGATTTAGGATCTTAGCGAACCCTATGCTTTAATAGTAATAATGAATGTAATATATAGAGCATTCGTCTACTACTTCATCAAGCCATTAGAATAGCATTCAGATCCGCATACTCTCTTCCTTCCTAAACGTCTCTTAAACCCAAGCCTTATCCTACGGGCTACGTATTATAACAATACTACTATTAATATTACTATTATTATTACCTTTATTACTACTATTATTACCGCTATTACTATTATTAGCATTAGTATTAGCATCAGCATCGCCCTCATTATCCTAGCTATAGTAATTATATAGCACTGCCTTAACCATATTTTAGCACATCTCGCCTACCTTACTGTCCATAAATACCACAATTACAGCCCGCCAGCACTCTAGAGTCAACATAAATGCCTCCATCTAAGCCCGATTGACCTTATTTACGAAGCTACTATGCGGCTCTGCCCACAGCGGCCGCCCGTCATGCATGATGACAGACTGCACTACCTCGCCTGCTTAACGCCTGCCTCGCCCGGTCTACTGCATAAAGTCCACGAGCCCGTACGGCTGCTCTATGTGCACTACTACTACGATCCCGGCAATGTCGATGCCCGTACTGAGCCCCGTTATTACTACGATCCACTGGTGGCTATGCCCCTAACCCTTAGCCTATACTATCCGTACTTACTGCCAGTCCTCCTTACTTATACCGCTATAATAGAAATCGCACCCGATCTCTTTAGCCATCGCCTCGCACTACTTTTAGGACTAGTAGTATACTACTCCCTTCTAATAGCCTATTATCCCAGACCCTAGTTATCGCACTATCTTAACTGTACGCTCCTTGACTGCCCTGCGCCTTAGTAGTACCTGATCGACTTAGTACTAGCAGTTAGCCTTAATTATCTGAGCCCATATTATCTGCATTATAGCTAATAGTATAAGCATCTCTTTACAAAACCAGTCCTTAAGTATAAATAGTATTATTATAATAAGTAGTACTAGTAAGCATCCGTATTAATATAAGCTCCGTAGCTCTACTAGCTTCGCCCAGTAGCTTATATCTATAATAATAGTATAATACTTATTAACGAAGATCCGCTATAGTAAGCCTGCAGCTAGCAGCCCGTCCGCATATGCTATAAACTCCGCGCTCTGGACTATATTAGCACTAATAACTACGAGCCTCGCAGCCTGCAGCAAGCTCTTACGCCTTGCGCTAATAGACATCTTGAACTTAATGCAATCTACGCCTGCCTCTCTTACTTATATCATTAAGTCTTCAATAAGCATAATAAACAGCACTATAATAATACTCATACCTATATTCTTTATAATGCCTAGTAGTATAAATAGTATGCTCTTTCCAGCCCCCGTTAGCAGCACGCTAATAACGTTCCGCCCTACTTTAGCATCTAAGATCGTATGCATACTCTCGGCCTGCTTCTTAGATCGCTATATAGCCCCTAAGCCCAGTAGCTTGCCAAGCTCATCGATAACTACGTCCGCTTCGACGGCATCTAGCGCTATCTCGGGCTCGGATCGTATATCCCCCCCTGCGCCCCCTGTTATCATTATCGTCGTCATCATCGTTATTGTTATTATTGCTATTACTAAGTCTAGCCTGGGCCTTTTATTATACTACTACCGCCATTGCCCCTATTCTTCGTTATTATTATTGGCCGCAAGGCCTGCCTTTCGCTTCGTGTCTGCTGTTTTACTAGCGGTCTTGCTACTATTATCGTTTCTGCCGCTAACCTTTGCCTTGCCCTCGCCCTCGCCCTCGCCCTCGCCCTCGCCCTCGCCCTCGCCCTCGCCCTCGCCCTCGAGAAACTGATACCACAGCCTGCTGATCTCCCGGAACGTCTTAATCATCTCTGGCTGCAGTCGCCCCAGCAGTCCGACGTGCATAGCATAGTACTATAACACTACCCAGGTCCTATACATAGCCTGCAGATCCTACACAATATTCTAGCTACCACTACAGTCTACTAGCTCGCCCGTTATTAGGTCTACCTCGATATCATTATGCTCATTACTATCGTCCTACTGTATATGCGCTTCGGCCTGGTTTATCGTAAGCCCCTGGATCTTTCGCCCCATCTCGATCACCACCGGCCAGTACCGCCCTATCCTAAGACAAACCCCCGTACTAGCTTGTATGAACCGGCTTATTACGGCGCTAAGCCAGTCCGTGCCCCACACCCGCGAGTTACTATTACACTACATAAACTCAAGCTGGTCTCCGCGCAGCTCCGCGAGCTTAACCTTACGCTATAGCATGCGCTCAGCCAGTATTAGCTATGCGATATACGCAACTACTATACGGCCGATGCAGTCAGGCAAGAACCGCGCCATCTTGCGGCCGTTATTACGGATTGCCTTTATCTTATTGCGGTCCGTAACGACTATGACCTGCCCGTCGAGTATGAACACATTGCGTACGAGCTGCTATGAGTCGTAGTACTATAGCGTCATTACCTCTAGCCCTCGCCCGGGCTGCCCTCCCCAGATGTAAGTAAGTATGATAAGCGCCTCGCGGAACTAACGTAGCTACTGTAGCTAACGCCGGACCGCTAGCCGTTTCCACCAGCCCCGAGCTACGTCCTACATTGACTTCTCCATTAGCTGCACTACCTTGCCAGGCCCGGGCTTAAGCTATTCATTCTTAATGTTTGTTATAAATGACTGGCCCGCCCTGAGCTAGAGTAAGTCGTCTTTAATACAGGCCATACTAGACTGCAGCTCCTTATTAACCACCTTAGCCCATGCCCCTCCTATTATCTTATCTAGCAAGCCCTCAGCCTTAGTAACTATACTACATACTACCTTAGTGAACTTTTTAATCTTAATGCACTTACTACTCTAAAATAATGCCTTACTATTATCAGTCTACTGAATAGACAGCTGGCCGCCTATCTTAAGCTGCTATCCCTTTCTATATACTATCCAGCTAATAATAGTGCTCATCACTATATACATACTAATGCATATCTATATAGCATGCTCCTTCTAAAACGCAAGCATAGCATTAATATTAACCTCCTCTATCTCTTATAGCTCGCTCTTAAATGCAGACTTAATAAAGAAGAGCCAAGCCTACTATAGTATTATAATAAGCATTCCTATATACAAATGCAGTTCATTATAGCCAAGCAGCCACTACTATATGCTTATAATAACATAAAAGCATAGTAGCGGGCTTATATATACATTGCCTCTAACCCACTACTTAATAAAAGCTACTATAAATAAAAAAACAGCCTAGTCAAGCAGGGCCTTAGCACCATTAGAAAGCTATTAGCTAATACATCGGGCAGTACTCTCATCCTCATCCTTATCCGCATCGCCAACCCCGTCTCCGCTTCTATCCTCACCATTACCCTCTGCCTCCTCCTCCTGCTCATCATATTCATCATCATCATCATCCTCATAATCTTCGCCATCATCCTCATTATCACTCCTGCTGCCCTCTTTATCATAAGCCCCCGAGTTCCTATTCATATAACGCCGCCGTATATAGCCTCGATCGCTACCGCCGCTACTACTGCAAAATCCGCTGTCTTCTATACTCAGCACCGCCTCTCTGCTGCCAAGCTCATACGCCACGTCTTATAGCAAGCTCCATTGCTCATCTGTAAAGCGGATTGCCCACTGCTTGAAAGCCTCATCGCGCCCGAGCCAGTACGCCCGCAAGCAGAAGCCCAAGTAGCGCTATCCGACGCTACAGTACTTAGCCATCGACGACTCCTTGCCCTTGACCCCGAACGGCACCCCTTACAGGCTAACGGCTGAAATGCTTACGAGCCACTACAGCGTCTCCGTCAGCACGCTATCAAGCCGCCAGCTACAACGCTCAACCTCTCAGTCGAAGCTCTCGCCAAGCCACACCAGCAACTATTACTCTTAGGCAGCAGCGTCGTCTTACTACTGCTATCTCTTTTACTACTACTACCCAGTTACTTCCTTTGCCTTGACCCACTCGGCGGCCTTGAATATGCTGATCTTATCCTACGACCTAAAGTGCTGTACCCATCAGAGCCGCTTTACCTACAACGAATCGCGATCTAACCCCTCTTAAACATCGCCTTTCCGAAGCTACTTAGCATCGTCTTTACTAAACGCGTCTACATACTTAGTAATTATACGCTATATAGCACTCTTACTATAGCTCGGGTTAGCTACTGCCTTCTGTATAAGTATTAGCCCTTTTGTATTAGCATTACTGTTATTAACGATCTAGTATTGCGCGCGTCTGCCCTATGCCTATAACTATAGCTACACTTCTATACACTGCCTATTCCCTCTTCTTTTAATAGCTCCGCTAAATCCACCACTATCCCTTTGCTTATACTTATAATAGGCCTCTTGCTAATACTAGGTAATATTATCCCGCACTACTATCAGATATCTATACTACGTATAGTTAAACCCATAATAGACCTTAAGTAGTGCTACTAGAACTGAACCATCTTTAGATAGCTTAGTATATACTAAATCATTCAGCTCTATACTTATAAAATAGTTAATGATTTCGCATAAGACTAGGCCTTTAAGTTAATACTCTTATTAAAAATAGCGCTTAATACTTATTCCTAGCCAGATACCAGTATAGTAGTACTAGTATATAAATATCTTATACTCCTCATTAAGCTATATATAGTCTTCTATCTTATAATCTACTACTATTAAAGATTATAAGTAAGTAATAATAGTAAGTATAAGTTTTTTAGGGGGCGGGCGAAGTTAGTTAGGATCATAAGTATATGCTTACTCTATTTATTTCTTCTTACCCCTTTTCCATCTTTCCCCTCTCCTCTCCTCTATCTTCTCTCCCTTCTCCTCTTAACTTCCTCTATTAGCTACTTTACTTTTTGCTTTTCTCTACCGTAGTAATCCATAGAAACCTAGACATTTCCTAGAACTCATATTAGCTATAAACCCAAGTCTCCACTTAAAATAACCCATAGCACCAATAAGCATTCCGATCCCACCGAAATCCGATTGCTCTATAATAGTCTGTGCACAGGAAATTGGGAGGTTGTGATTAGCCAGGGGCTGTCCGAATACCGAGTAATCAACTGCGAATAGAACCTAGGCTCAGAAGGTAAACCATCTTACTAAGATAGATAAGGTAGCTACATTAGGGTTATTAAACAGGACCCAGGCTCTGCATTAAGCGGGGAACTATTAGAAACACTAGCAGAAAGAGCAATAAGTAATATAAGAAGAGATAGTACTCTAAAGTCAGGTTTAATATCTGGTTTAACCTTGCATATAGCTTTAAATAAAGGCTCATCTTAGATATAAGTAGAAAGAAGTAGGCCATTATATAATATAAGTACTAAGAGTTCGGGAATAGGAGACGCTTAAGGACCTTCATCTTATTAAATAACCAGTAATATTCGTACTAAGTATTGCTAATTTCAGTACTATTAAAAATAAAAACGCAATTACTACTATAAAGATATAGTAAGGTTGAGCTAAGGATAACTAAGCTTTCGAAGCTGCTATTCTCTTATAACGGGTTCATTAGGCATAGCAGAGTTAGGAATGATAATTATTATCTCTATCGCTTTTTCTTCTTCTTCTTTCTCTATCCCTACTAGCAGTATGTAGGGAGAGGATAGCCTAGGGGCTTAGTATGTCTATTATTATTCTATTAGTAGTGAGTTAATCTTAATAAGCCTTAAGCTCTAGCGCTTTTATTGATCTGGCTATAGGGAGGATTGATTAGTTAGGTTAAGAGTAGTATTACTTTAGCTAGTAGTACTTACTAGATCTAGGAGCAAATCAGAATATTAGATCACTAGTCTGAGTATAAGAAGGCTAGAAATAATCTAACTAGGATAGGTTAAGCTTTTACTAAGAGAGGCTGGATATAGGGTTATACGGTTATCAATTAGATAGATACTTAAGCTATTAGAAGGTTATTAAATAGAATGCCCTTAGTTATTTTCATATCCTTACTAGTGATTGCACTTTGCTTATTCTTACTTATAGGCTGCCTTAGCTTCCCTTTCCTTTATAAAGAGTGCGAGCTGGCTTATAGTGGCTAGCTATATATTATATAAAATAGTCTAAAGATATTCATTTTTCTCTTATATTAGAGCAGTCAGGCTTTAGTATAATTCGTTTATTTATTTATTTATTTATATATCTTTCTATTTATTTCTTTAGGAGTATAGTAATAGTTTAATTCTTACTTTCTTTTCTTTTTCTACTTTATATAATATTATAGAAGATATAATTATAGTAGAAGAGCAAGGCTATTAATAAAATGATTAAAAGAACTATAAAGATATAGAAGGTAGTAGTAATAGATAATAAGGGTTTATAATATTAGAGAGAGATAATTAAGCTTTATAATAAAGGGAAGGATAGTAGTGGTTAGAAATAAAATGAGAAGGCGTACTATAGTAAAAGCAGATAATATTCAGATTAAAACTTATTACAGTTTCCTCTTAATCCTATTATAAAGGAGTTAGTAGTAATTAGGCTTAGGCTTAGACTTAGGCATAGTATGACTCTGGGCATATACTATAAGTATAAGGTAAAAGTAGAGAATGCTTAAAAAAGAGTATTATATAAGAGAGTAAGGTTAAGATACTAATATAAGCTTACTATAATATATAATAGTCTATAATAGATAGTAATAGATAATGGGTATTTAATAAAAAAATGGAGGTTCCTTATTATAATTATAGATAGTAAGTAATAAGAATTATAAGAAAGTTAATTAGATATATAGAACTCTGTATAGAACTGTATAGAAGATAATATAATAGTGCTTAGATAATTAAATTGATATAATAAAGCACTATATATAGTTATTTACAATTAGATTAGTCTATAGAAACTATATATAATTAAATACAATCATATTAGCTAAGTCTATTATCTATCCAATAGGGATAAAAGGGTATTTTATAAATACTAAAACACTACTACTACGCATAGGCTATATTTATAACTTCTAAATGTTAAATTTATATCTTTACTTTAAAACAGAATATGCATATAATATAATAAAATGTTTTTAGTTTATATAATGGATTCTTTAAGACTGCCCTTACTAATTGATATATTATTTACTATAATTAAGTTAGTGGTTGAATTTTGCTAGATTTTAATATTACTTAGGGAATCTCGCCTAAATTTCACTAATATAATTATAGCCACAGCCTTAACCCTCGCTCTATAAACCACACTGATCTAGTAGGATAGATCTATAACTATTATATCTTTAGTAATACTTTATGACTTATGTATAGTAATTGTATAGTATATGATTAGGGGAAACTGGGTGTGAGTGTAGAGAGTGGCTTTAATAAGGAAGTCCCTTTTTACTAAGAGAATTAGTATAATCTTCCTACTATTAGGAGTAATTAGGAATACCAGTCTGCTATATTTATTAAACTCTATTATAATAATATAAGGAGGGTTTTAAATAGGGTTAGCCTTAAGTGCTTAGCTAATATTATAAACCGTACTATAAGCGCTATTATAAAGGCTAACTAACTACTAAAGGTTAGATATTAGTATTAAATAGGAGTTAATACATATAGGGATCTGCTTTATAAAGTTGCCTGCCTTATTATTAAATGCAGTAGCTGCACTAAGGCTAATATTCTTAGTTATAACCTGAATAACTGGCTGGCTAAAGCAGTTAAAGTAATAGTAATTATATTTATTCATTCTATCTTTAGTAGTGTATACTCATAAGGCATTAATAAACCTTATGACTTCTTAATTGTCTAGTTTTACTTATATATAGCTAGAAAGGAGCTTCTAGAACTCTATAGATAGTTAAAGTAATTGCAATTCCCTAAGAGCTAAGCAGAATGCCTCCTAATCATTACTACACTATTACTAAATAACTTTTAAAAAGACTGATTTATTAAATTGCCTATATGCATTTCTGCCCTTAATCTTTACTCTCTAAACCTCTTTATTATAATAAAGTGGCTTCTGTAATATAGGGAGAAGCTAAAAGAAGTTACTAACTAATAAGATATTTAGGCTATTAAAAAACTCTTCATTCTTATTTAGAAACGCCTCTTAGAGACAGTTATCAATCTAAGATAGCTAATATAGTCCTAGTATGCTCTTCTTATTAATAATTAAATACTTAATATCTTTAAGCTTCTTTTAGAGCTGGGCTTTATTAATAGTTAAGAGAGGCTTAAAGTCCTTATTAATTAGTAAGTATAATAGGGAATGTAAGGTAGTGCCTGAAATCTGATTTCTTACAATGGTTATAAGTATAGTATACTAGATAGGCATCCCTCTTCTGCTTATTATAGCTTAAAGGTATATAAAGAATAAGTTAATAAAGTATGACTTATTAGTACTGCCTCCTCTATCTATATAGAGTAATAACTAGGAAGGAACCCCTATTAGGAAGTGGCCTATTACTATATTATATATTAGGCGCTGATCTTAATTTAGGGAATTGCGAGCTTCTAAAGGCTGATTATTTATATTAAGGTTAAGGGTGTTTTCTACTTTATATTACTTTTAGTAGTTACTATTAAGAATGCTATTATTAGTATACTACTTAATATAAGGGGTCTAATTATAATTAATATTAATATTTTAATAACTAAGGATATTAATATTCTCTTTCTTTAATAAGCAGTTAGGTAATATATAGGCGAGTTTATACTAGTCTTTCTTTATAATAGGCTCTTTATAGATCTTAAGCTTAAATTTATCTTCTTTTACTATTAATTTATTTATAGCTGGCTCCTTATAATAATTGTTTATATAGGTATTATAGTGCTATCTGTAGTGTATATACACAGCTATAAAGAAATTAAACCGCTGCTTGCTTATAATAAGTAACTCTTCTAGAAAGTGATATAAATAAACTATTATTAATTTAATACAGTAAAAGTTATTAAACTAGGAAGAGGCCTCTATAGACTTATATTAAAGGAAGTAAGATAGGACTCTCTTCTTTGCTTAAATAGTAAGTTTCCTTTATATATTAAGATTATATAATTATAAGTATTTAAAATAGGTTATATCTTTATACTGGTCCTTTCTCTTTAGATATTTCCTATAGCTACTAATAGCCTTATTAATATCTCTATCTATATAATACAAATGTGCTTATTACTCTAACGGACAGTAGTCTATAGTAATAACTATATAAGTGCCTTCTTATAGTAGAATGTTAAGTAATAAATAAGAAATCTCTTACGCTAAGTAATCTCTCTTAGTAATTAGCTTATTTATTAAGTAAGAGGAGAAGGATAATAAGAGCTGAATATATAATATATAAAGTAAGACCTAGTCTATAAGCTTAGTAAAAGACTTAGTCTTTTTTTTAGATTTACTATAATACTTCGTAGTATATATAATAACTGCTTATAAGCTAGTGTAAGGAGATATGTTAATATTAGCTAGCTAGCTTAGGATAATTGTAGAATTAAAGTTATTTATTAGGCTGTTATTCTAGGCTGCTTTAAAGACATAGTATAACCTGCCTTCCTTTCTAATTACTATAGCTAGCTTTTATAAAGCATAAAGGAAGTCAAAATGATACTCTCTCTTTAGATTAGTAATATTAGCTACTTTAATATCCATAGTAGCACCTTTTATATCCTTTACTAGATTACTAGTTCTCTTCCTTATATATAAGTAGTATATAGTATTATACTTATAGTATTAGTAATAGTTAATAATTTATAAGAGCTATAAGAATGTTATTTCTATACTTAGAAGATCTATACTTAGAGGATTACTCTTACTTTAAAGTATAGTCCTACTTAGCTTAAGGTTAATAGTAGTAATATAAAATCCCTATATATATATAAATATATTATAAGCTACTTTATTCTTTATATTAGCTCTTAGATAATTATTTATTTAATATAGGCTATAGTTATATAGGCTATTATAGCCTTACTATTTATACTGATCTTAGTAATCTATAATACTAAACTTC
The DNA here is from genome assembly GCA_029931735.1 of Dactylonectria alcacerensis. Lineage (NCBI taxonomy): Eukaryota > Fungi > Ascomycota > Sordariomycetes > Hypocreales > Nectriaceae > Dactylonectria > Dactylonectria alcacerensis. The sequence goes on along the minus strand of JAPMUZ010000015.1, from coordinate 1,152,830 downwards.
TTACTTAGTATAATATTCTAAAAGAGTATGTATTAATAGTAAAAGTAGAAAGTAGTAATATAAGGGTTCTATTATAATAGGTAGTATAATAGAGCTATTCTCTTTAGCTTAGTAATAGCTAGCTAGTTATTATACTAAGGCATATACTAGTAGAGACTCTACTAATGTAAATCTACTAGGCTAAATATAATAAATGCACTAGGATAACTAAGGTTATAAGTATAAGCCTTAAGGTCCTGCCTCTTTTTATTCTAAAATAAACGCATATTATAAATAGAAACTATATACTTTATAATTAAGTTAATTAGTACTTATGCTTTAAGGTCCTTATTATATTTAAGTACTTAAATAAGTTACTCTTATATTAGTAGTTAATGCTTCTTATTATATTACTTTATAAAGAATCTAGACTATAAATATGCTTATAATTATATTAGTATATTAAAGGCAATAAAGCAGAAGGTTAAGTAGTGTATAAAATGCTTATTATATTAGTGTATTACATACTTAATATAATCCTTATAATTAATAAAGCGTAATTAAGGTTTAATAAAGTTAGTTTTACTATTAGGAAAGAGGCAGGGAAATGCTAAAGAGAGTAGGGCATAAGAGCGATTGAACTTATTAATAGGTATGTATTATATATTTAGGAGCTATAGCTCGTATTATGCCTGCGCTTAGAAGCTTGTAAAAAGCTTTAAATTAGCTTCTAATTTTCTAATAAGAATAGACTATAGAGTATTAAGCTTTATATCCTTAGCTAATAGGTCTAGTACTACAGCCTCGTCCTCTAAGTCAGGCTCTGCTTTCTGATCTTCTTTAGGTCTAATATCTATAGCCTTTACTTAATTCTAAAGGATAGTATTTAGGACATTACTATCTTAAGGTAATTGATTTAGCCTCTCTTTATTAATAATAATATATTAATAGCTAGGATGATAGTAGTAGAGGTAGTCTAACTATATAATAACTAGCTAGTAGTAAATATAGAACTAGCGAGTGAATTACTGGCTAAGAATTATATAGGATAATATATTAGTAAGATATAGTAATATAATGTTTAATTCCTGTAGTAAAAGCAGGAGCTGGTTATATACTAAGCTAACCTTGTGGAAAAAGTGAACTATGTGCTTCTAATACTTATACTACTGCTTTTACATAAGTATAATGTTTATATAGATATGAATATAAGTAATTAAAGACTCTTTAGTAAGCATAAGCTAAGGCAACCGGGCTAGTATAAGGCTAAAGTTAAGCTAATTATTTATAAAGAAGAAATACAGCTCATTAGGGCAGTGTTTTTTATCTTTTTAATAATAATGTATATAAATACTATTATAATCGATCTTTATCTAGAACTAATACTCTTAGTATTAATTACAAAACTGCATTTAGTTATTATCTAGCTTTGTTTAGAACTTGTAGAGGATTGCTTTATTATGACTAGTTAAGGCATAAGCCTTAAAGTCACTATTCTATACTAGATCTTATATATAAAAGACTGCTAATTCTTTAAGTAGAATTATTATTAGACTCTGAATATACTATAGTAGTATTAAAGATTAAGTTTGCTTTTAAGATTTTCTTAGCTGCCTTCCTATACTAAGAGCAGGACTATAGTGATTATGCTTTAGCTATACAGAAGGCTGCTATAAGCAATAGTAAAGAGGGCTCTTATCTATACAATCATTATTATTATTCTTATCTTCATCCATTAGATCAGAATTAGACTCTACTCCTAATTATTTAAGGTACTTCTATAATTAAGTAAGTGAAAGCAGTAAGTTGAAATAATTATTAGTATTAATATTAGATTCAGAGAACTATCTCCTATTATCCCCTTCCTTAATTATTCTATCCCTATCTAGAAACCCACTCAGTCATAGTTGATTTTGACTTCTATTTACATTCTGTAGTTGTAAAGGCTATAGCAGTGGAAGGAGTGGAAGGAGTGGAAGGTTATTAGTGGAACTCGGTGATTGTGGGTCAAGGAATTGACTAATCAGAAAAGGGATTAAAGATTCAGAAAGAGCAGGAAAAGACGATTAGAAAGGTAGTCAGTTTGATGTGATTGGTTGAGAAATGCATGTATTGATAGTTATAATCCTTCTGGACTGGCTAGAGAAAAGCCCCAGCTTTATAGAGAGATTGCTGTCCAGTCACATGTCCAATCTAACAGGGGATTTGGACAATTTGTCATAGTAAAACCGGGTAAGACGTGTCCCGAGTTTTAGGACAGTTGGACGTATGTCTGATGCTTGAACTCTAACCTTATTGAAGGTTCTTATTATAGATGTCTTTTGTAGTTATAATATAAGGAAGATAGGCTTTCTGAGGCATAATATATACCGTTATAAAGCTAAAAATCAGGAGATTATGAATATGTTATTTATAGTCTTATCTAGTAAGAGCTAAAGGAGATATTTTCTTATCAGTTATATATTTTATATATAAGGACTTTACAGTAGTTAGCCTAAATAAATTACTAAGGCTATAGAATAAGAATACCTTCTCTAGGACCTTTAAAATCTTCTAAGACACTAAATTGAGATATTATAAGAATTAGTAATATAGTCTCTTCTATACGGTGTTATAAACAATAGTTATGCTAGATAATAGCTAGTTTAGCCCATGCCTTAGCCTTTGAGGAATTATCTTATAAGTCCTTCCCTCCTTTGTAGAATCTAGTAGTTAAGTAAGAGTAATCTATACTAAGTGTGCTACTTTGAAGAGTAGATGGATTAGAATGTAAGATAAGTGGATGGGTCATTGGCTATATAAGCAGTAATGGAGCTAGAGCCTGGAAGAGCTGCGAGCTTTATTGGGTTAGTGGAATTAGCGTCTTTAGCACTACGTACAGCTGGCTAATTGACTCTCTGAATAAACTCCTAGCTGTATGAAGTTACTGTAGCTTTTCTAGCGATATAGGCTAGGTTCTGGATCTCTCATTAGGAGGCGATAGGCCAGCATCTCCTTCAGTTCTCTTTATAATAGGTCTGCTAGGTGAGGATAGACGAAGTGTAATATTCCGCAGTATCTGGAGTATGACTTTAGATCTTAAATACTTTATTTAATAAGGGTTAAGAGACTTATAGATAAAGAAGGCAGAACTTATATAAGAAACGCGCTAGTTATAGCAGTCTATACATTGCTTAGTTTACTTAGTAGACTGCCTCTTTACTATAAAGGCACTCTCCGGTCTCTTCTCTTTATAATAAGTATAAATAATAAAGAGTAAATTAGTAGAGAGCTCTTCGGGGTTATGACTGAAATCCATTACTTAATTAATAAGGCTATATTAAGACCTATTAAATTAAGGAGATGAATTGAATGCGTAGTACTAGTATAGTATGAAGTAAATAAATAATTCTAAATAAATATAAGCTGCTAGCACTCTGCATAAGCCTTTTAGGGGCTAGTATGTATTAGCTCTACTCTTTTAGTACTATTAGCTAGTTGTGTGTTGTTTTATAACTAGCTATATAAAATCTGGATTAATCAGATTCTAAGAAACTTATTTATCCCTATCTATACTAAGCCCTCATTATTTAGAAAAACTTAAGAACTGATTTAAAGTCAGCCTTTAGCTGAATAAAGTAGAACTTAATTATTCTATTTATAACTAAGAATTTTTAACTATTATTAATTACTTTAAAGAATTTTAATATTATCTTTTAAGAAATAATTATAAAGTTAAGGTCTATATAGACTATAAGAATATCTTATACTTTATAATAATATAAAAACTTAGTAAATAATAATTTAAATATACTAAATATCTATTAGAATTTAATTATATTATTATTTATATAAAAGGATTAGAAAATAGATAAGCTAATATAATTAGCTAATATACTAACTTTAATACTAAGAAGATTAAAGCTAGTAAATAAATCTTCTTCTTTACTCTTAAAGAATACTTATAATAAAAATACTTAGGATATATATACTAGTATTACGAATGCTTACTATAAGTAATACTTAGTAATATATACTATATAACCTATAATAATGAATTACTAAAGAAAATCAAGTAATATAATTAGACTTATAAAATAGATAGAGTTATAAAGAACCCTTACTTAATCCCCGCTTTATAGTTAGAACTATAAAAACTATAAGTTCTAATAGAATTATAAGAACAGCTTATATAGGAAATACATTCTTATATACTATATAAATACTAAGGAGTTAATAAAACCCTTAAGAGAGTTAAAACGATATATACATTTCTTAGAATTAAGAAGGTTATATAAAACGTTATCTAATAATACAGCCTTTATATAAAAACCAAGGCATAATATTATAAGCTCTATAAAGAACTACAGCCCTTACTAATAGCTTAGAGACTATAGTATTTTATTACTATAGATTTTATTATAAAACTATTCTTATTAAAAGACCTAGTAACTAGAGCCTTTTATAATAGTATTCTTATTATTATAAACAGATTTATAAAATTCTTCTATTTTATACTAATGTACTTAATAAGTATGCGCTATATCTAAGTATGCGCTATACTTTTCCTTACTTTTAAAATTAAAACCTTAATAAAACCATAATAAAATATTAAATTAATTAAAACTAATCGCTATGCTCTTCTTTAGAGGTCTTAATTATAACCTGATAGGTCTTTATATTATGACCAGCCTTTCTATAAGTTCTATAGCGCCTTTCCTTTAGTAGCGCTGACCTCCCTCTACTACTACTTCTTGACGATTTAGCCACTACTTGCGCATTAACATCTTTCTGATCTATCTTATCCCTCCCTTTATCTAAAGTCATCTTCCTTCCTTTATGTAGGCGGGTTCTTTTCGCTTTGCGCTGCTTACTAAGAGTCTCATTTGCCTGTCGAAGGATCTGGACCTTAGACTTTAATAATGCTATCTGATGTATTATTACTTTTGTTCCTTTAGTAAATGACTTAAGCGCTTTAAGAATTGATGCTAGAGAGTTGCTCTAATGTCTTCTTACTCGTTTTTTAAGGTATTCAGACTGCGAACTAGCCTTAAGTACTGTCTTTAGGGTCTTTAAGACCCAAGGGTCAGAGAGGCTGACCTCCTCTGCAGTCAGTATTAGAGTCCGTAGCTACATATCAAGCTTCGATATAACATTCTCTGGGTTTAAGAGAACAAGTCCGGCCTTTTAAAAACCTCCTTTAATATTACTCCTTATTATAGCAGCTGCGTAGGCAGTATAGAAGGCTAGGAAGAACTCAGTCTTTAAAACGTAAGTTATAGAATATCTGATTAATTGCTTAATTGCTTAACTATAGGCGGTTTTAAGCGGCCTAAAGCACCTAACATTAAGAGGCTGAAGTAGATAAGATAAATAAGGCAGTATATAAAGCGTAATAATCCGATTCTCCTTATAATATTTCTTAAAGTCAATAGAGTAGTGACTTTCATGCCTATTAAAAATTAGAAGATAATAGTGACTGATTGATCGATCCTTTGTATACTAATTAAAGTGCTTAAGCTACTTAAGACCTGTCTTATTATCAGTCTAGCTATTTTGAGTTATTATAATAGCCTAATCGCTCAGGAGGTTGCTTTCCTAATACTAGCTAGTGAGGTAATATTGGCCTGTAATTACGATAAATGGCTGGATTGCCCAGCTTTCTGCATTAATCGCTTGGATAACTGTAATCCATTCTCGGTTTCTAGGCTGTACTGATTTCGGGTTTCTATGCTTATCTGCGCCTATAATAACTATTCTGCTTATAATAATGCTTATTATAAAGCCAGTCTTATTAAAGTTATAGATATTAGTAAGGTCAATACTATACTTTGTGATTATGTTCTCTATAAGCCTGAACTAGTTATGAATAATAGTCAGATCTTTACATTTAGCCTTCTAATAGTCATATTTATAAAAAAAATGCGTCTTAAGCTCTTAGTATCGCCTGATGAAGTTAGAGGCCTAGCGCTTGCTAACTAGTAATGCATTGCAGTTAGCAAGCAGTCAGTTAGCCATTTCTTTAATATTACATAGTTACAGGGGAAATCCTTGCGAATCTAGGTCAATAATGAATTAAATAATGATCTGTTCCTCTAAATCGGTTAGTTAATACGATTAGGGGATCTAATTGCATTAAGATTGAATCCTATTCTATTAGTAATGTAGCCTTCGCTCATCTACTTCGTATATTAATGCGGCGCGTTAAATACTTAGTTTTGGGTCATTTTAAAGGGCTTTAAGGACGAGAAGCGTTCTAACTTTAGTATTTTACTATAATATGCTTTGTAGTTAAGATTTAATTAATAAAGTAAATAGTTAAGTGTAAGAGGGAAAAGTGCAGTACATACTTAGATGCAGCATATGCTTATTAAGTACGTTATATAAAAAGGCAATAAATATAGAAGAATTCACTTATATATTTAATTAGAATATTATTAGTATATACAGATTATTAGTAGAGATCCTAATTAATAGAAAACCCCTATTTATATCTAAGTTTTAATAAGCTTTAATAGTATAGCTTAGACTTAATTACTAATTAATTATTACATTCTAACTATAAGTAAACAGATAAATAGAAAGAATAAACTAAATCCTTAAATAATATTTATAGTATTATATTAATTATAAATAGAATAACTAAGTTAAAAAACTATTAATAGCTTAACTAAGCTATAATACTACTATATATAAAAGTATAAAGCTTATACTAATATTTGCAAATTTCGGATTTATATCTAATGTATACTATAGACTATAAGAAGGAATTATTAACCCTTATATAATACTTACTTCTAATAAACTGAAAAACCTTATAAAGAACTGAGGAATAAACTTGAATTTATTAGAAACTAAATAAGGAAGTACTATAACCTTAAATAAATAAAGGGACTATCCTTTTTAAAGGGGGATATAGTCCTCTTAGCTATAAAAAATGTTTTAATAGACAGGCTAAGTAAAAAACTCGACTATAAGTTTATTAAATCCTATAGAGTTTTAGAAAAAATCTTAAAAAATAACTATAAGTTAGATCTAAAGAGTAAAAAATATTTAATATTCTATATTTTATTATTAGAACTATTTAAAAATATAATTATAGTTAATAATGATTATGACTATAAACTATAAGTAGAAGATCTAAAGGAATATTATATTAAAGAAATTTATAAAGTAAAGAAGATTAATAGCTAGATAAAATACCTTATTAAATAGAAAGACTATTTTAAAAATGAAATATTATAAGAACTACTAGAAAACCTTAACTATATGCAGTGTTTACTAAAAGCGTTTTATATATAATAATAGAAGAAGAGAAAGAGTTAGAAATAGAAAGGTTAAATATCTTTAGACTTATAAACGCCTAGTTAAAATCATCTAGAATAACAGGCAGTTATAACTCTTGCATTACCTAGCTCTCCTAAGCATTTAAAGCCTTTAATAGGCTATCTTCCTTATTTAGACCTTAGAGTTTATAATAGACTATCTCTAAATGCTTTTCCTTTACTTTACTTCGGGTTTTTTATAAACGAGCTAGACAGCTTGCTATAATAGCTATATGCGCTTATAGGAAGGCTAACTCTTTATAGAGCCTTAAGAGATCCTTACCTGCTTCCTCCTTATCTGCCTTTAGTTTTTTCTTAGTATTTATAAGCTTAAGTACTATAACTAGTTAGTAAGTAAGTATATAAAGAATGAAGAAAACTACTCATAAGATAATGCGACTTGTAAACTATTATAAGACTTCTTTAGTTTTATATATTTACTATAATAAGATGAATTATTAGAAAAAATGCAGCTTTTACTATAATGAAAATACTAATTATAAAGTATATCTAATAGTACTTTAATAATAGTAATAGTATAGAAAAGAGCATTTACTTTTAGAGTTTTATATATAGGCAGTTTTTATATATAGTTAGATATATTTATTAGTATAATATATTATAAAAAATATTTAAGAAGGAAGAATAATAAACTAATAGGATTATTAAGTAAAGACTAGTTATATAGCCTTAAGGATAAGACTCTAAGGGGAGAGATATTATATTATAGCCTAGGTTCTTACTAAGCAGTTAGGAATAGTAAAATAATAGAACCTGCACTTAGTCTAGACTAATAGCATAGCCCTACTCTAGGACTAATGCCTTACTAGGACTAATAGTAATAGTCTAGAACTAATAGCAGTCCTCTAAGTAGAATGGCGGTTTACTTAGTATATAGTTAACTAAAGAGTGCATATTAGATATAAGCAGCTCCTTAGCTATTAATATAACTTAGTTACATTAAGTACATTTTACTCTACTATTATTAGATATAATAAGTATTATTTAATCTTAACCCGCTTAATTACTTTATTATATAAACTCCTAGATTAGGACTTAGTATATATTAGCCTTATGAGAATAGCATACTGACCCGATCGTTATATAATGTATTAGTAAGTTTGAGAAGATAGCTGACTAGTAGTATATTATTTCTAATAATGGCTAGACAGACAACTATATAGCAGTTAAGTAGCTCTAATAGATCTATTTACCTTTAACCCAGCCAGAAGATAAGTCTGGCGCCAGCCTTATTATACTAGATGGCTACAGAAGTCATATATGCGCAAGTACCTAGCTAGTCAGGATCATGAATTTCACTTGTCCAAAAACCAGGAGAAATGGATGGCTACCTGCTTTTTAAATAATATATATCTTTAATTCCTGTCGTCTCATTACTTTCATGGTCTCCAAACGCTAGATAATAGCTCTCTTAAGGCCTCTAAGACTAGTTGAAGTTTAGGAATCCCAAACAGCCTCGCTGAGTATAAGGATAGCCAGTTTGGAGGAAGAAGTTAGCCAGTTAAGAATAGGCAAGAAGAGAAAGGCTATGCCAGATCCTAATAAGAAGTTTATAACACTAGCCGAGGCTCTAGTAGCTTATGAAACTATTTCAGAGCCAATTCAGGCAACTGAAGAGATAGGGACTGTTAAGGATGTGATTAAGATGGAGGGGCAGCAGGAAGATAGGAGTTCAAATTCAGAGGCGGGATTGTTACGCATCGTACACAGCCCCACAGGCCGTAAAGTTAAAAGACTGAGAAAATATGAAAATTCATTCAATTATAAACTGAATTCTGGAAATTCTTTTATTTTATTATTTTTAGTGATTTTTCCCTATAGGGTTAAAAAATTGCATTTTGTATGGGGAAGTTTTTTTTTTACTGTACGGTAGGTGGGTACGTACAGCAGGTGGGTACTGCATAGTATATCCTTCGGAGTTAGTTAGACGTCATCCAGTCATTTTGCCAATGCTGACCGCCTAGTCAATATTCGGCCCCTGACCAGTTACATCATCTTTAGTTACAGTACACTGAGTCTTAATATTGCCACTCTGCTGATCCTAGCCGTGATTGGCTCTGCTTGAGATTTTTCTGATACTTCAGGAGACTTTAGAGGAACAGACACGCTATAGAAATAAGCGAGGACTTAGGCCAGCTCTGGCTAATTTAATGTATACACAAGTATGGCTAGCGACATGGTCCGTGCTCACAATTACCAGTGTTTTGTGCACAAGATGAAGCCGGTTCCGCATTTAGTTGTAGTGGATTCGGGAAGCGCTCGTGGAGTGTCGTGGATTCGAACCCTGCCCAGGCTTAGGACGAGAATATTTAGACCAACCTAACGGCGCTGCATGTTGCTTGCGCAGGCGGCCTGCAATGGCCACTTCCTGACGTTGGGGAGACCGGAAGTGGACGCTAAATGATCAATCAAGCCATTTGTTGACAAATTCACGTTAACCACGCCAATTGTTACTGTAACAGATTAAACATTCGCTTGATGCCTGATTAAGGGGTTGTGGTTAAATTTTAATCGACAAGATGCGTCTCCCGGGGCTGTGCAGTACGATTAGGGGATGGGAGAATTAGATCCCAGTGATCCCCAATTCATTCATCTTATTAGGGAAGTCCCTTTCCTGCCCGTTCTATGCAAAACCGACGTGTCTTGATGCTTTCGTACCTTACATCTCCTACAGTATCAATCAATCTAGTATGTCCTTATTCTCCCTGGAAACTTCAAAGACTCGATCCGAGAATACAGTACCAGGGAAGCACACTCGACAACTATACGTTCTGCTTATCATGGAGAGAAGCCAGCGTGCTGGCGCAGCTCAGGACAGGCATGGCCAGATTGAATTGGGAGGGAAATCACCATCAGACGATGCAAAATGGACGCCAAATATGGACGCAGTCCGTGCGACTATACGATTTGCGATAACCACAGGTCGACTTGACAACACGCAACGCTGAAATCAGGTTGCAATACCCCACTTTCTTACTAACCTACCCTACATCCACCAAACATCTCGTGCCATGGACAGCAGGCCAACTCTCGCCTGTAAAAAGTTTTCCTTAGCACCCGCTGTTAGCGTTTTGCTAGCGGAAAATTTTTTGCAGGCCAAAAATGGCGGCAAGTGCGGCTGTGGGGCTAACGGGACTCTAACAGCTGCCGCAAGCAAGGGATTCAGAGAGTTGACCTTTCTTTGCGATGCTTGCCCCTATGATATTGATGAGCTTCGCGAGCTCTTGACATCGCCTTCGTGCTCTTCTGCTGTGTGGTGCTTCCGACTCTTTTGAGCCTCGACTTTCTGGCCTCGCGAGCCCCCGACATTCTGGGCCCCTTGCCCTCGACTCCCTATGCAGCGTCACGCTGCCCCGACGACACTGAGCCTCGCGAGCTCTTGACATCGCCTTCGGGCCTTTTTCCTGTGTGTGTGGTGCTTCCGGCTCCTTTAAGCCTTGACTTCCTGGCTTCGCGAAAGGTAGCTATCAGTTCGGGAGACAGTGCCGATAGCCCACTGTCAGCGGACACGGGTCTAGGGCTATAGTGCATATAGCTGCTCTAATAGCAGTGGTTCCACCCTTTTGCAGTGGCATTATGGCTAAATCCAACACCCATTTTATATTACCAATTGATCGCGGAGGTCCCCTCAATCTCCTGATAGTCGAATATGGAACCACAACGCGCTGAGAGTCTCACTGGTCGTGTTCTTGACACTTTAAAGGCCAGATGTGACATTACGAAGCATGCCATTCTAACCGGGTTATAGGTAGAGAAAGGACTAGATGCAGTTCTTAAACTCAGATACCGCCACTTCTAGAACGCTAAATCACCCAAGGCTATCTGAGAGAGAGAGGGTTCTTTAGGCAAGCCGAATCAAGTGACTCATTCTTCATTCTGGAAGATGCATACAAGTGTCCCGATATACGGAAGGATCTCAATAGAAAATTCATCGCTATCACGAACAGTCTCCTTCGGAGTTCTGGTCATGCCTACGCCTGCTAGAGTTCCTGTAATAATAATAGTTCTAGCCGGGAGCGTTGTGCTTTAGGACAGGAAACTGATCAGTTTCGGAACGCTAAAGATTAGATCACTATAATCGAAGTCAGCCCACGGTCTCCGACGGGGGATCCGTAAAGTAAGTTGCCCTGGAACGCACCTTGTCCTACAAGACTGTAAAAGCTTGCCATTTTTGAGACCTCGGATCTAGAGCTCCGAAGGGTCTGGAATAGCCGACGTTGATACTAACGTAGGACCTGTTGAGCGGTGACTGAGCATTAGCTTTTTGAAAGGTTTATAGGACATGAGCGGTTGTAGAATGGCGTACCGATGGGACATGACCCGTCGAATCCTTTTAAGAAGGACCACTGGGACTGCGTTAACTGCGAGGTTCGGCTAGACACATCATTTACAGCAGTGTAGCCCAGAACATAGCTCATGGCTTCCGCCTTGCGGACATTCTTGGTAGCTCTCCCAATGACTATAGCGAGCTCTGCTTTATAATCACCACAATCATCTTGCTGCGTGATCTTGGGAAGGATGGTGGGAGCTGGCCAGGGGTCACCGAGGGCTGTGCTCGGCTTTCTTGGGCTAAAGTTAGTAAATCCTGGTGTTTTCCGAGTCCTGGGTCGGCTTGAGGGTTAACTTGCAGGAAAAGCGTAGGAATTGTGGGCAAGTCTAACTTGACTTCTGCAGCATGCTGCTTGTACTGTAAAAGGGCATTAAGTTATAGCCTGTCGGAAACTTCATGAATGCCGAGTGATTTGGGGTAACTCACATTCAGGCCGATGCACTTGATACTGCTAACCTCTTCTTGGGCTAAGGGCGAAAGGATGCGTTCAATGATCTCGGTGGTCCCGGTCTGATTCCCCGGCGCTAGGACCGACGAACCGGAGAAGGTATTGACCTTAACTGCTTGGCCGTTACGGATTGCAGCTCTAACATCGATTTCGTCCTGTATAGGCTGGCCGATTAGGATAAGGCGGGGATTTGACCTAGGAGTGAAGCGCACTAGGCCTACCCGATCCAGATTTAGTTACTAGGTTAAGTTAACTACGTAATAGGAAGGCCTGCCTACGTGTGAATGAGGCGGTTTCTGAGGTCATTAGGAACTACTAATGAGTTTACGACGCGAGCTGATGATAAGTTAGTACTAACTGCCCTAGATTTAGTACTGACTTATACTGACGATATGACCGTTCGATATTCTATATTTACTTACATAATGAAAGGCAATAGTGACAGGCAATCAGTTTAATTACATCTGTAGTATTGAGTTAAGCACTATCCGAGAAACCCTCTAGTAGCAGCTCTTAAGGTTCTTCTTCTTAAATACAGGGTAATAAAGGAGTGGATACCGTCTATAGGAAGGACTCTGAAGGTAGGGTTGCGGGGCGGAACTACCCGCTCCGGTATTTCCCTTAATATCCTACATCCAGCGTCTTACAATTGTAAATTGGTGGTTAGTGGCTAATCGGAAGAGCCAGGCGATTTCGGCTTCTGAATATAGAAAAGCAAGCAACTGAATATATTAGAAACAAGGAACGGGGTGCGGAGCGGAGAAATCAACTACTGGCCCACAGAGCTCGGACTACATCTAGCACAGCGACGCCCAATGAGCAGGCCGTTATTTGCAAATATGGCCTTCTGGAGTTACGTGCCTTTCTGGGTCTCTAAGATCTATGGGTTAATCTATGGCGTTAAGTCTACTAGGGCTTGGGTGATCGAAGTTAGAATAGCCACTTTAAGTGGGCTACAGACATTTCTCATCGCCTCCCACGAGCTGGATGAGATAGGTAAGGCACGTCGATCTCAGCTCACCTACATATTGAGCGGGGGCTAGGCGAAAGGGACGCTAGTGGAGGCCGGCAGACCGAACTAAAGTGCATGGGAAGCCGCCTCATCTGTTGTTAGATCACGTAAGGATGCTGAGTGCATTTGACAGAAGGTTGGTCTTATTTTTAAGACCTTATATCTTCGAGTGATCCCTTCTAGGACTTAAGTCCTAGAAGGCTTGCGACCTGAGTTTTAGGACTTAAAACCTTAACCTTAATCTTAACCTAGAAGTTGAGGGGGGGCCCTCAGTTGTTTAACACATCTTGGCCTGGCGGCGACAGGATAATTTGTAGAAACTTATGCCATACTAGGTCCTTAACGCTTAGCATTAGACGTAGTAGGCAGTGGCAGAGAGATGCTAGCTTATATCCAAGTCCTTATTATCGATATGGAATCCTGATATATAAGAATAAGTTACTACTGCATAGCAGGCATTCATGAGTATATGATTCGAATAAGCGAAATTCTGTTCACTATCTAATCCTTGCACCAACAGCCCCCGGATACTTACAGGCTTTCCATAGATCTCTCAACCTGAGGACGAGTTTATTCTTCGCTATGTCTCATGTCGTGAGTCACCAAGTTTAAGCAAAACCTCAGAATAGATGTCGCTCTCCTGGACCATTAACCAAGATTCTGCTGAAGGGCATTAGTTAGTAACTCGATATATATTACTATAAACACCCTGAACAAATGCTTAGAAAGTGTGTCGCCTACCATTTGGGGCCTTAGCTTGCACTAATCCTCATAAACACAGTTAATAATTGCCTTCTTTTCTGCACTTCGGACCGTCAATGTGACGGGCAGATCACTCCCTGGATTTCCCGGCATCATAGAAGGGTACCTAGCAGGATCGAGTGGCAATGGAGTCCTAGGAATAGGGGCGATGTCGAACGACCACAACAGGCGCATAATGGAAATAGCCAGGGAGCGCTCGGCGACGTTATATCCAGGGCCTGAGAACGTGAGGGGAAAAATGTCAGCCAATAGAGTTAGACAGAGACCAAAAAAGTCAAGTAATGTTAAACCATGGCACCTCAGATAATTGCTTACAAATTCTACGGCCAGCGCTAAAGGCAAAATGATCCCTTATGGACACATCGGATGAGTTAATACTCTGCATGGCCTGCTACGGAAATTAGTAGATTAGTCCCCTTCCCGAATATTGAAGTTGAGTTAATGCGGCCTACTGTCGTCTTATTATCTATATACCGCTCTGGCCAGAACCTCTTAGGGTTCTCATAACAGTCGGGATCGTGGCCAATAGCCCTGTGGATATATCAGGCATTCGTAAATAGAAAGTGGATTAATAGATAGGCAGATTCCTAGTTCACATACCATGCATTCAAGTGCAAATTAGAGCCTTTAGGGATTCGACATCCGCGGTATTCGAGGTCACGCGTGGTCGTATGAGGGTGGCCTAGCGCAACTAGTGGCCTCCAACGCCATACTTCCTTCATTAAACACCTTACGTATAGTATCAGTTCAATGTCTGAGAAGATAGGCAAGCGATCTTTGACGACGCGGTCTGTTTTGCTAGTTAGTTGGGCCCGAGGGGGAACGGGATTAACAGACTCACCAAGCTCTGCTTGGGCCTTCTTCTATACGTCTGGGAATATTATCATGGCTTCCATATATGACCAGGTAGAAATTTGGCTTTGCGACCCTCATGTTAGCACAATAAATACTTAAGCCGTATTCAGGTAGGTTTCGCTCATCCTACTATATCTAAAGCCCCAATTAAAATGTTTAAGCATATATAGGCGGCCTCTTCTACTGTCTGGGAGCCTAAATGCTTCTTGTTGTTGATAACCATGCGAAGAAAAGCTGGGCGAAATATAGACTCCTCTTGGAGTACTTGTTCCTCGACACGCTGATAGTTGTTAGACTTGACTTTCGAGAACTTATGACATAGAAGGCCTACCTCAAGTTTTTCCATGCACTAATCCCAGTCTCTCTAGAATCGGGCTCGTGCGTCCCGCTCCCATAGCTTCAGGAACAGAGGAAGCCGGTCCAGCGCTATGATCGTATCGACTATATACATCCCTGGAAGAGTACCTATAGGTGTCAGATTTAAATACGAAGGGGATTCAGGGCCACGAAGTGAAGTACCTTCGATCTGTGCAGTACCCGTCTCTACAGAATGTAAGGTGGATTAGTCCTTCTTCGACGACAAGAATTCAGGTAGTTTCAGGATAGCCCGCACCGTGAATGTATACGATGACTGGATCATCGCTCTCCGGAATCTAGGAATTTACTTATTAGCTATGATGATATATAGTCTGCGTTATTAGCTGGCCTACCTCCATGCCAAAGATTTACGATGTAAAAGCGCTATAAGTGTATTAGCTAAGGCCGGCCAATATGCTTACGAGAGACTGGCCCAAGGCGGGGTTATTTGCGATTTGGTGCACGAACTTGGCTATCTCATAATGGAGAAAGCTACTATCGTATGAGGATCGGAGGTAGTAGACTGTGGAGACTTTTCTTAACTTACGGCAGCCTAGTATCAGCTTGCGGTATGCTTGTCAAGCCCGAATGAATTATACGTCGATAGTACTGAAGCAGGTTAGGTTATTATAACCAAGATGAGGATAGAAGGATTTGAAAGAGATACCTTCCAACGGCCATCACTTACACTAAGAAGGAGTACATTAAACGAGCCGCACATCTGCTCATTGCTCACGATCCAGCGTGGCCGCTGGGAAGTTTGGGCCGATGAACGGTCAAAGAGCTCCTATAATGCGAGTTAATTCACTAAGGCGCCGATTAGTAAGACAAATATAAGCAGATAGTACCGTACTTTGATAGCGCGATCCGAGTTGAGATAGTATTCTGTGTGAGGGCCTATCTGGACTTGGAAAATATCTCTATACTGTCTGGCCCAACGCTGCATAAGGAGATGCAGCTGCCCCCTTTTAGATTCTTTGACGATGTCTGTTATATTGCCTAATAATGGTATGCCAGCCGGTCCCGGAGGCAAGGGGAGCTGGCCCTGTTTGCCTAGACGGCCCTACTGCAATACGTATGAAAGCAACAGGACGGCAAAGGCCACAGCTATAGATGCTATGAGCGGTGGGAGTCGAACAAACTCTTCCAGAGTATGGGACAGCATGGCGAGGATGGTGAAGGGTGTTCGATCGAGCAGCGGTTAATCCGAGGCCTGGCAGGCTTGAGTTCGGTGAAGGTAGTGAAAGTGCTGTGAAAATGAAATGAAATGTTTATCAAATGTCAGTAGCCTTTGCGGTTTGGCGTAAGAGAGGCTGAGTGGATGTATCAAGAGTGAATAGCAGAAGTGTCTGAAGGAATATGGCTAACCCGGATCAAGATATTTGATATGCCGCCTCGAAGTACCGTCTTAGGTCTTTAGCCGACCATCGATGCAGTATTAACCATTGCTGGTTTTCTTTCCTTTCCCTTGTTTGTTGCGGGGTGGGGGGTTTGGTGGTTGCAGAGCGCTCAGTTCCCATATCGTGCTGTCGATATAACACACCTTGAGCGCCTAACTGCAGCACGCAGCCAGAGGCCCTGGATCCCGTTGCGTTCCGCCCCATCTTCCCCCCTCAGGCACTGTCCCGGCCCGCCTTCCCCACGGGGCACCCACACATGTCCCATTTTCCTCGTAACTAGCTTGATATGGCTTACTTACGCAGCCAAGGCTTAATGTTCTCTTCAAAATGAGCGCTACGGTCACACGCAAGGTCGGGGCGCAGCTACATCTGCTATCAATTCAACCCGGCGAGATCTTTCAATTCACCCGCAAAAGGCCAAAGTCAAGTAAGTAGCATCTGGGACCGTTGTCTCAATCCTGCAAACACATGGAGCTTACATAGGATACTGGGGTTGGTTCGGGCGAGAACAAGGAGGACAATGGGAAAGCGCCCGTTTATTAGCATCGTGAGCACGCTTCGTTACACAGCCAAGCACTTGGGGCTCTCATGGAGCCCACTACCGCGCCCGCCTCGGCGGAGTGGCCGCCTTGGACGACAGTTACAGCCATTTTTGTAAGTCTGAGACTCGACCCGGTATATTCATGGCCGGAACTCCTAACAGCTAATCAAACTTCGATTCAGTTCCTCGGACTGTCACTCGTAGCGCTAATCTCCATAGTCATTAGCTTGACCTCATCCATCATGACCTAAATCGGCCTCGACCTGAATGATCTCGATTCGATTCCCTGGCTTGTTAGAGGCTATGCAATCTCCTCCTCCGTCGCGTTCAGTATAGCCAGGAATCTTAGTGATATTTTCGGACGGCGATATACCATACTACTAGGAAACTTCATACTCTTAGTAGGGTCGGTAAGTTGCCATTAACGAAGCCTGCTACAGGGATAATAGGCTAAGTTATGATAGATTGTCGGCGCTGCTGCTCAGAATATCGGCACCCTCATTGCAGCTATGACCATCGCTGGTTTCGCGTGCGGCCCCATCTTTGTTACATACGCCGGCATCTCCGAGCTCGTGCCTAATAAGTACCGGTATGTTTGCCCTATATCTATTATCTTTACGAGAGCGATAATAAGCCCATTATTAACCTAGAGTACAGTGGCATCGGTCTCAGTTAGGCCGAGTTCGTATTGATCTTACTCTAGGGGTTATTAGCCGCATATTTGGCCAACGAAATAAACTCCAACGCTACTTGGCGCTGGATCTTTTACATATCCATTATTTACAGCATCATATGTACAGCCGGCCTAGCCATCGTCTACTTTCCCCCTTCCTACCTGCAGCAGGACTACGAAAAGTCTCGCCTCGACGAATTCTGGAGCATTGACTTTTTCGGAATGACATTATATACGGCTAGCTTGATGACTTTCCTTCTCGGCCTGACCTAGGCGGATACGAGCGGCCGGCCTTGGGGCAGTGCCTCCGTTATCGCGCCGATCGTAGCCGGAATCGCGGCTATTGGACTTGCGTTTGCCTACGACTTCACCGTGGCCAAGCAGCCCTTCTTTCCTCCTTCACTCTTCGTCCAGTAGAGGGAGTTTAATGTCCTGCTTGTAGTTATTTTCGTAATGGGCATGTGCTATTTTGCCCTTTCGACTCAGCTACCCCAGGTAGCTCTCTACGTCTATAGAAACAACCCAACTGAGATTAGCATCGCTTATATTCCTAGTGGCGCTAGGCAGCTCTTTTTCGGTGCGGTGGCCCCGTTACTAATCCACAGGCTCAAGCACATCAAGCTGCAGGTCATTGCTATCTTGGCTTTGCAGGCAGCTGCCGTTGGCCTCCTTAGTGTGACTATGCTGTACCATCGGGCCGGCTTTATGGTACTGCAGTTCTTCGCACAGGGGTGCTTCCCATGGGTCGTTGTCGCTACCTACCTCACTGCGTTACTGCACACGCCTTAGAAACGGATCGGCTTGGTAATTGGTCTGATTGGCACATTTCGAAGCGCTGGCGGTAGCTTCGGCAATGCTATCTTCCCCACTATACTCCGCTCTATGGTGAACGAGAAGCTGGTGTCGAATATCTCGGCCGCGGCACTGGCCGCCGGGTTTCCGCGCTCGGAACTTGAGGACATCATCCCTGCCACCATCCAGGCCGGCTACGGGACCCCTGATACCTTCGTTGCTATTCCGGCTGCTACGTCCGAAGTGCAGGCTGCGGTTATGGAAGCGTTCTCTAATGTGTACGGGTATGCGTACAAACGCGTCTTCTGGAGCATCATGGCGTTTAATATCCTAGTAATTGGGGTCGCGTGTTTTATTAAGGATCCATCCTACCTTCTCACGAACCATACATCGGTGCACATGGAAAAACAGGTACTAGGGCGAGCTCGTGCTGAGAGGCGTACGCATGAAGTCTAAGTCAGGGATGCGGCTTCGATCAAAGGCCTGAGCAAGAGGGCATTAGGGTGAATGGGCTGGTATTTTGTGCTGACTATGAAAAACCAAATATATTGCAGTTGCCGTAGAATTGTCATAACAGCCGTGTAGCATGCTCCTAATGATCGTTGCTTGTAAAGGCGAAGGCAATAGCGTTATGACGCAATGTAAGACTTAACTGATACTAGACGCTAGGTGGAGGACTATTGGGGGATCTGCAATTTCAGACATTAGGAGCTAACCCACGTAGGATATCGATCGCGGTCTTTTCAGCACTAATGGACTCCATTTGATCACTGATAACACTAAGGTATATAAACACTGTCAACGTTCGGTGTGAGTGCTAACGTACTTCCGCGCTAGCAACAATGTAAATAAAGGGGGCTTCGAGGAACAACTCTATATAGTTTCAGAGGAAAGGTTGAATGCAGAAAGCAGAGAAAGATCCTAAACGTTTTCCGACTTAACCCAGTAATATGTATACTGATAGAAAGCATAGTATTGTATATGAGGTGTAAGAGCGAAGATGTGAGAATATTAAGGGAATCAGCTCGTTGCGGAAGAGGGTGGATTGCCTTAGCGAACGATGATATCACTATACAAACAGGATGACCATGACATGTAGTAACGACATTGAACCCTAAGGCGTATTCCTCTCCCCCCCCAGTGATTCTACAACACTATCCCATCTCCGATCATCCGGGTCGGAGTCAAATCCATCGGATATAAGAGGAGAGTCGTACGGGCTCCCAATTCCTTTAAGGACACCTAGCAGTCCGGCCCCGCTGCAGAACACGTAAGCAGAACCGTATGGGGACTTCACACAGAAGCTAAAGGCTATTCCCGCTGGGATGAAGATAGTATTACTACCGTGCATTACGGAGGCTGCACTAGCAATGGTGAAGGTGAACACACCCTCGACGACTAAGATGGCGTTGTGCGACCGGGCGAATGTTAGGGTTCGACTATCGGCGAATAGTTTCGGCGGCATAAGGCTAGTCCCCTCGACGCGAGAGATGGAAAAGCGCCCGTTGGACTGTAGTAGGCCGATGAGTGGTTTGCAGAGAAAGCCGCCGCTGGCGAAACGTGGGCCCCTGTCGCCTTGGAGGTAGTATGCTTCTGGGCCCGAGGGAATGATGCTGTCCTTGACGACCCAGGGCTGAGGGTCGATGGACGGATGATCCCGGACCGGCGTCATGTCGAACTTTTCTGCCGCTTCTATCAACTTTGGGACCAGGACCTCTATGGGGTTCCGCTGGTCCCTCGTTGGGAAGAGAGGGCCTGTATAGGGTTCGCCGATATATCGGAAGAATTCTTCCCAACCGCCCGGGACTATGAGGCCGCAGAACTCCGTGTGCTCGGACAGGATCTGGAACTGGTGGATTACACCCTGATGTGGTAATTAGCATGCGGAGTCTCCCTTTCTATAGATAGTGAATGTATGGGGCAAATACAATTCCGAGCTGGGGATGATAGGCTTACAGGCGGAACGCTGGCAAAGTCGCCCGGCCCTAGCGTCCGGCATTGATCGTGTGCCCAGACATTAACTTGGCCTTTAAGGCATAAGAATACGTCATGGGCCTCTCGGTGGAAGTGGAAACCAATGGGATACGAAGCTAACGGGCAGAAGTAAATAGAAGGTCAGTCTGAAGGCTAATTTCTAATATATACTCTTCGTCATTGTTTTCTTTCTCCGTACCTCTGCCGCCCGTTGTCACCACGGCAAAATCACCGTTCGTCTCCTCGCCGGTGATAAGTAAACGCATAACCGAATTCGACGTAGGGATCTGCTATATTTCGCCCGCTAAAAAGGGGATGATATAAGTCTTACTGGCGCGCCGGGGGGGCTTGGATAGGATAGGGACGTCCATTGCATAAGCGAGGATAGGATTAACACAGCTTAGTGGTTGTAGTAGGCTGGCTATAGTCCTCGTGTTCTATACGGGCAGGAGGAATTATATATACTAGTACCGATATGGGGTCTCATACGTTCACAGCCGGCTGTGAATTTAATATCACGTGACTTACGCACACAGCCGGCTGTGAAAATAAGATTCGTTATATAAGCCCAAAAAGGGGTAACATACTGCAAATTGGTGCAAATTAGGGCCCCAATTTAACGATTAATAGCTTCTGTAACATCAATTCAACGTGCCGCGCCTTCTTTCAGCTACTATGAACCCAATTGGCGTTTCCACTGCCTTCCCTGATGATGCTATGCCTCCTGAAGGTCAATATAGCTTATGGTAGGAACTGGTCACTGTAATCAATGCTTGGGCAGCGCCTCGAGGCTATGCCTTTTCAGTTATGACCTTTTAGAAGACTCCTAATAGAAGAACTGGGGTTATCTACGGATGTGACTGTTCAGGGATAACGAAGGCTAAGCTAATGAAGAAACGGAAGCGGAAGACTATAATACGTCGTATAGGATGCCTTTTTTCTATTATAGTAAAGGAGAGCCTATGTAGGACTATTTAGAAGCTTATATATTATCCCAGACCTGATTTTTATTAACATAACTACGAACTAAGCTTTAGTAAATAAGCACATTCAGTACATCGTTATCTATTATTACTAGATAGATTAATAGTCTATAAACTTACTAATACTAGTATTAAGCTAAAGAAGATCTAATCCTATTTATGCTTAAACTTAGATACACTTACTATATAGTAAGATATCTATAATTGCATTATATAAGGGAAGCAGGAGCTTACTAAAGGTTAAAGTAATATACATGCCCTTACTAATAAGCTTAAGAATAAAGGCTTCTAGAGTTAGATATGCTTTAATAAAAGTAATAGAGTTATATTAGTGTTTTTTATATATCTAAGCTTATTAAGATACTTTAAGTTATATCCTAAAGTACTTATATTAGACTATATATATAAGGTTAATAAGTATAGCATGCCTCTTCTTAATATAATTAGTATTAATATATATTAATGATCCTTTTATATTATATTTGCCTTTCTTAGTAGTGAAGAAGAAGGGGACTTCATTTAGGTTCTTAAACGGTTATAGTATATATATAAGCATTATAAAGTAACCCTTCTGTTTATAATACTTATAAATCGCTGCCTTACTTATATAAATGCTCTTTCTTCTCCTTCCTGCTTCCTTAAGTCATTTCTGTTATTATGCTTATAGCATATTAATAGAGCGGTCTTAAGCTATTATAAGCCTGGATTCACTTGAGATAAAGACGATACCTAAGGGTAGGAAGAGTGGGATATATTCTATAAGTCTTGGTATAAGATCGTACTCTTAATGACTGAGGATATTTATAAGGAGAGGCTTAAGAAGTTCAAGTAATGCTATAGCTCTAGCTACTTTAATGAGGTTAGCTATATTATAAAGACCTAGCTAGACCTTTATAAGGAGAGGTTTATAAAGGCCTGGGTTTATCAATACCTTCATTTCTAGTAATTCGTTACATCATAGGCTGAGGGCATCTATTAACTTATTAAATCTTATATAAAGACTTTGAAAGTTGACCTTTTTAAGGCCTAGAATATTATTAAGCTTATTCTATTAAACTAGCTTAACTAGCTTAAGGTTAACTAAGCTTAGTAGTAGGTCAGTATACTAATTAATATATCTAGGCTATTATATAGTAATATCCGTAATTAGCTATTATATAAAGCCTTATAATAGCTTAATACTTAATAGTAATAACTATTAAAAGAGTATCCTATATGTATAGGAGTTACTATGAAGACTCTTAGTCTGCCTTATGCTTATATGCTTCAACCTTTAGTATAGCTTAATAAGCCCCTTCTACTAGAGCAGATCTACTCACACTAGCTTCTCTATTGCCTAGGAACTCCTTAGCTTATTATTAAGCCTTATAAGCAATTTAATCGCCTAGTAGCTAGTTTAAAGCTTTTACTAATAAGCATATAGCATAAGCCTTATGCATTTAAAGCTATTAATAAAGCAGTATGGCTAAAGGCGCTATTAAAGTGTTCTAAATATAGTACGCTAAGCTATATATTAAGGTCTAAAGTATGCCCCTTATGCTACAAATATCTTATAAAGGCTCTAATAGGACCCTCTATAATAATAAATCCAGTATAGACTCCTATTAAAGCCTTTATAACTATATATATAATAATACATATAACCACTCGCTCTATAACCCGCTTAGTATCCCTAGTATCTATATTAGGAACCTCTATAGTATCTAAGACAATAGCTTACATAATAATGCATATAATAACGTATATAATAACTTATATAGTATCTTCTCTAGTACTTATACTAATAGCTGCAGCTCCTATATTATAAGTTAATAACCCGCATGCTATCTACTAATAATATAAAGAAGCATAAGAGGCCTAGTATACTATAGTACTCTGGGGAGGGTTAAAGACTAATTAATAATACTAGAAGGCTATAGGGTTGCTAGTACGCTATAGTAAAGCAGAGCTCTAGTAGTATATTAACTATAAGTAAATAGAGAGCTGTTATAAGGGGGAATCTAGTATAAGAGAGTGGACTAAGGAGGAGAAGATAAGTTATCTTAACTAAGATAAGGCTAAGAACGAGCGAGTTAAAGAGAATATAGGAAAAGAGATAGCAGAGCAGCCTTTCTTATAGTAGTGAGGAATGCAATACATCTAGGATGCTGCTAAGAGAGATATTATATAGCAGGGAGGAGGGGCTTAGTGGGAACGCCTCCTGCTAATATTTGCAAGGTTAATAGGAAATGTGATTAATATATATTGTTCGAATAAGAAAGAAAAGGCAAAATTCTGAGTATAGGTATAGTAATCTAATGGCTTGATTTAATAAAGTTATAGTTAAGTTTATATATAGGGTTAAGTAGGCTTAGTAATGTAGTACTAATAATATAATGCTGCTTTTATTAAGCTATCCTATAATATTACTAGATTCCTTACTATATTTATTAAATATACTTATTCTGATTAATGCTCTAAATATGAATCCCTAAGCTCTCTATTACCTGGAGCTATAGCAGGTTATTAGTTATTCTTATAATAGCCATTAGCTATACTATGCCTAGAACCATATAGTGCTAAGCATGATATAAAGCATTAAGGGCCTGAAGGCAACTGCTAGTCCACATAGGAGTTATATCTAGATGAGGGCGCTATTATAAAAGAAGAATGACATTATTAAAATACCTAATATACTACTCCATTAAGCTAATATCCATATAGTAGTACTTATATAGTAACAGCCTGGCCTTAAGGAGGATATTAAGTATTATAAGCCCTTATAAGTACTTAAGGGTCTGTATAAAGACTTCTTAGAGAGGCTGGGTCGGTTGGTAAGGTAGTAATAGCCCTCTACTGCTTAATAGGGAATAGTATCATTAATATATAAGTAAGGCGTTCTATAAGCAGTATATCTTACTATTAGTTATTAGCAATAGGCCGTAAAAGAAACTGGTTATTAGTATTTACTAGGAAAGGCCCTACTAGTATTGCTATACTATCTATAAAGATAGGGATATCTAGTGAGTTCTGGCGCTGACTTTAGTTATGGTTATACATCTTAATAGTAATTTTTAATAGAGAAATAGAGAGCTTCTTATAAGAAAGAGGTCCTGCTTTATATACTGTACGATGAATAAAGTAATTCACTTATATCGTAATAGCTATAGTATTCAGATGATACAGCAGGATGCATTATATATTCTTCACAGCCTTGACCAGACTGGTGTATTGCAAATAGATCGAATATGACCCATTAAACAGCTATAGATACAGTATATCACTATCCCTCTTCATTTGTATGCATAGAAGCTATTTCTGTAGATTGAAGAGGCACATCTCTTACTTACACACGGGTTGGGCTTACATAACGAATCTTATTTTCACAGCCGGCTGTGTGCGTAAGTCACGTGATATTAAATTCACAGCCGGCTGTGAACGTATGAGACCCCTACCGATATCCTCGGATTATATAAGCAGGACTTTAGTTAACAGGTTCAATGGATGGCTGATGCAACGTGTGCTGCCTGACCACGCGGAGACTTTAGCCCTGAACTCTCATTGTGTGCCCTCAACCCACACCGTCTGACAAAGCAGAGCGGGGGGGGACACGGATGGGGAGATTGCGGGGGTGGGGCGGCAGTTCGAGTAAAGGGCTTCGGGGTTTACTGGGTTGGTCTGTGCTGAGGCATATATTGACAAAACCTCCCTCTCGCGACGATCCAGACACAAATTTTTCCGTTGTTTGGTCTTATAGGTGCTTCATTAGGTAACCCTTTGACAACCTTGACAGCATCTCGCAGTGTAGACCACATAATAGCCGCGCTGGCGTCATAGACGACCTGCGATGCCAATACTGTAACCGCGACTTTATGAAGAGGGACCACCTCTTCCGTCATGAGCGTGTCCGTAAGTTACTATTTCATTAACGCCTCAATAATCCCGTCTTCAAAAATCACTCATGGGTCTTCAAGCCTTCACATCGCCTTGCTCCCTGGCTATTAACACCTAGCGCAGATACGAAGGAGAAGCCCTTCTCCTATCTAACATATCACGCTAGCTTCGCGCACAAGGACGTCCTCAAGCGCCATGAGAGAAGTCACGCCAGGAGTACCACCAGATCTGCTCGGACGGCAAGCCTTAATAACGATGGCTCTGACACTTCGCTCTATTATTAACTACCAGAGAAGTCCACCCCGCGCCACACCTGCGAAACACCCGCCACACCGGGCCTGTCGCTAGACCGATCGACGCAGTTAGCACCACTGCCTCAAACCTGCTTAGGAGACGAAGCCTGGGATAACCCTCTGATGACAGATCTCCCCGCTGTTGTAGATGGAACGCTCGACAGGCTGTCTGACGCGAGTCTCCCGTCCAGCTGGGCACTGGCCAACTACTACGCCAGCCTCGACGTCAGTCTTGATGCATGGGCTATACTGAGCGGGGCCCTTCTAACATCAGCGTCGCATTCTTTGCTATCGGTGCCCCCCAAGAGCGGCGGCGCCACCGCCACCATGTCACCCTCATCTCTGGGCCTGTGGAATGTAATCCAACCGACTTTCTCGGACCAGACTACGGCCAGCGTACTTGAAGCGGATTCTATGACCGACGAGATTAGCGGCCAGCAGGGCAAAAAGGACAGGCGAACCCGCCTTGTCGAAGCTATGCACAGGGCCTGGGTAACCCGCTGGTCTATGGGCGACTTCAAAATGTCGGTTGATATAGTCAACCTGGCTAAAGAGGGCACTCTTGCTACTGAGGAGTCTACTCTCAGAGTCCATAAGAACTTGACGACCCTGATGACATTTGACCATAGCCTCTCCCCTAACCCGCGGTTTATGGTATGTCTTGTTGCTGTTACTTTTATAAACTCGCTTTCACTTAACGATGCTATATAGTGTGTAACTGATAAGCATTCATTAGAAAATGTGCTTTAACCTCTATGTCGAGATTTTCCTACTACGATTCCTAATCGTCTACCTTCTGTCCTTGGTACTGTCTTGGGAAAATAACCACCTGCTGTTCTTCTCTATGTGCGTCGTTGGATCTGTGTTTGCAGGAAGCCCAGATGCTCTGGACTTCGGCAATAGACTGCGCGAACGTATCGGCTTTCTAATCATGTTAAAGGTTTAGTGGTGACGGTATCCTATTGCTTACCTAAGTAACTAAGAAGCTAATAAGAATTACCAGCAGTGGAAGTCTATAATGTCGAGCAATTCTTTATTTATAAACCAGATGATCCTCATTCTGATGTAAATGCACCTTGACCTTCATTCTCTGTTACTAGGGGTTAGTATAAACTTATGAACGATTTTGTACATCTGAATAAAGCAAGTAAATGCTAATAAATTTGGGTTGCCTCAGGATTCTGAGTTATTGGCATAAAGCATATCACACCTGGGCTCTGTTGTACTAGTGAGTGGCATTCCTACTATAACCATATTCCTCGTAATACCTCGGTTCCTCGATACCTCATTCTTGACTTCTATGCCTTGACTTTTCCCTGCCACTTAGTGACTCTTTTCCACTTTCTTTTTTAAGTGAGACTCACATTACTTATAGCTTTGATCTCAGTGGGCATGATGCGCAGGCATACTTTAGGATTTGATTCGCCGTTAACCGTCCGAAGGACTGCACTATACTGCTGCATTGCAAGACCTTCTGATAATGGAATTATTTTCTCGCTAGAGGGATTGGGTTGACGAAGAAATGAAACTTAGGTTAGTCTATACTAAAATGCTTCTACCTATCCCTCCCCTTTCTCAACCATGCAACATCTTATCATCAAGCCGCAGAGTTGCCTATACCCTAGCCATTATCGATAGCGAACTTAGCTCAATATTTTTCCAGCTGCCTTTAGTTAAATTTAGGCCAGATTGAGCCCGGGCACTGGCATCTGATGCTCTATTTGCTGCACAGACTGCGGATGAGTGGCGAGATATCGTACAGATGGAAGCTAGCCAGAAGGCGGAAATTATAATACGACGCTCTTCAATTATTCTGATCGGTATATTAATGCCCATGGACATCAGAATCCTTACAATGGGGTGCTACTTCTAGAAATGGGGAAACACTATTAGCTAGAAAGAATACTCAGCATAGCGACCCTCGATACTAAGATCTCAGTACGCCGAACCGGACTCTTTAACGAGACTAAGATTTTCCTTCACCAAGATCTCTTTTTCCAGCAACTTATAGAATGCCTCCCTCCCCTATTCCCAGACTAAGCTACATCTACAAAAGACAACATCCGAGGCGTTATCCTCACTAATAACGCTAGTAGCATCCCCGAAGAGAACCTCTAAGCTAATATCCTCTGGCACTATACCTTCATCTCATTATATATAGACCGGGACGCTATAGAGAGATATCATAGTAGCGAAGGCATCCAGACAGCGCAATCAACACAGATCCAGCTTCCACCCGCCGTTATAATGGGACTGGTGCTTCACTGCCTTGTAATTCGATGCCTGGCACAAAAGTATGCTCAAGGAAGGCACCATCTGCCAATATTTGTATCGCGCTGTGTGTTGCTCGCAGGAATGGTCTTAAACTGGTATCAAGACCAGAAGAGAGACCTATTTAGCAACCAGAGCCATATCATTAGTGAAGGACTGGACGAGGCGGGTGGCGTTAATAAGGCCCTTTGCAGGTCTTTGCTAGTTCGATTTGACGACTGGATTAATAACCTCAACCTAGGAGACCCTTTCATCATTTTGATTAAGGATCAGTTAACTCAAGAGAAGCTCCAGTCAATGCTCGATGCGGAAGATGTCATTTTTTCTATAGTAACCGCCCTCCGGCAGTCAAACGGTATCTACGGAAAGCATAATAGATTCGCATAGTGCTTGGAGATTTTAGCAAATTCTGAAATGGGCTTGGATGTATCAGGGGATAGGGCAGAGTAAATACAACACATCTAGCCCAACATATGGGTTGAGGGAAGTATTGTCTACACTCCTCCTGCTCAAGCATGGGCTGCGGAGCAGAGCCACTACCACCAAGCCTGCTTCAAGAATGTAGCGCACCTCGTGTCGTACCATGCGCTGCACAATCCTGCTAAAACGTGGCCGACTTAGGGGGATGGCCGAGTAGTGGGTAGGCCGACTTAAATGTCCTCCCAAATACCAAATGGCGTACTTTTCTGTACATAGGGTTGAATTGGCTTAATATAACCGCCCGTGACGATTTTGACGTAATTCAACCAATTGATGCTACTAGCACGGAGTCTGTTGACGACTGCCAAAGGCACTAAGAACGGTCAAGGGGAAACAACGTAGAGATACAAGGGTGTACTGTAGAGGAAAGCACCCTACAGTGGCCGTTCTCCTTCGGAATTGACCGGAGCCTGATTTAGCAAGGATTATCTGTTATATCGATACCACAGCGGTATGCAGTTCCTTCAAATAGGGATACTGGAAGTCCGGCAAGGTAGCTGGAAAAGTTCAACTTCCCTGCCAATTCGGATCGCACCATGGCCTCAACAACAGAGGCTTGGTGGGAAGGGAAGTTCGGCTGGGTATATTAACTCCGCCCCACCCCCACATCGCTTCCCGCAAGCCAGCGGGGCAGTATCTTAAGTGGTGGGTGGAACATAAAAAGTATTGACGTCGAAAGCTAGTTATCAGTGGGCTCGGGGCGATATTCTGAGCAGTGGTTAGTGTCACGTCTAGTTATGCGCCAAGCAGCGTACTTAAGGTAACCAGGTTGTATTTGATACCTGAAGAGCTGTAGACTATTGCAAGCAATATGTGCTTGTCTATATATTGGAGGTGTTAACCGGAGTTTCGGCCAAGGCCGATGAGCTGGGATCGAGTCGTTCCTAGAGCGCAGCAGTCCATCCTCGCTGCCTGCCTCCGATAATTAGCTGACTGTTAAACATGATATAGCAGGTTAGAACCCAGAATCCGAATCATGTCCCCGCAGTTACGGCACACTTTATATGACACCCAATCCCACTCGCCTGCGAGCTTGTCGAAATCAGCCCCGCCACTTAAGGGCCCTTAGTGAGTGTACATATAAGAATTGCTGCTGCTGCTGCTTTGGTTAACAACGCAGCTCAGTTGGTCGAGCGACTTTCCGATATTAATATTTGCCTCAAGCCAACTGCAATTCCCTACACCCCATCAGTCAAATACCAGCTGCTAGGTACCCACTATGGCAAATGTTCATCCCTTTTGGACTGTCTTTAAAGTTATTGATAAGCATGAGGTCGATGTTAATATCTACCTCCCCCCCCTCGGTGAGACTCCAAAGATGCGAAACATCCCGTGAGTAGGCGAACACCTTTAGTGTATATTTGGACCTGTACTAACGCACTTTTCATTTAGTCATTAACATCCACAGCGAAGCATTCATACTAGGGTCCTCAAAAATGGTTAATAGGGATTAAGTAGTTAACTATTTGAGTCGAGGATGGGTTATTCTGGCCCTAAATCATCGCCTATGTCCCCAGGTCAATCTGCTCGAGGGGCCAATGGAAGACTGCCGTGACCTGCTCGCGTGAGTTTATAGCGGTGGTTTGCATACATCTATCGCCTCCTACGCAGAAATCCTATTCTCAATTGACCTGGATTATGTATTTACATTCAGTACCTCATCGGGTGGTATACTGGCACTATGTCTGGTAAGTCTTCCAACTTCCTTACGGCAGGACCGGATAATAGAGGCCTAAAACTTCTGTCTTTTAGTATAGTCCGATTATTAACTAGATTTACGGTAGGGCTTTGGGGTCCTTCGCAAAGTGGCAGGGGTTTTTGTTATATATAGACCATGCCACTTCGCCCATCCTTTCTGGACTATAAGACTTCTAGATGTGGCCTCGACGCTCCCTGCGGGGCTTCCCGAAGAGTTCATTAATCGCATGTTCGATGAGGATCCGGTCCCCATTACTGGAGGCGCTTCATTAGAAGGCCAGTAGCTAGGAGCTCTAAACTTTGATAATCCTCGTTAAGTATTTGCACTCACGTAGATTGCCAATGGCAAAGTGATGGACGTGATATTTCCCTCCAAGAACTGGACATAAGTTAATCCGATTGAGAACATTACGTCCTCCTTTCTACTTACTTTTATTATACATAGGACTGAGGATAAAATAGTGCTTATAGAATTGAGCAGGCACTTGTATACAGCTCTACGTCGACAAGACGTTAACTACGGGCTAAAAGAAATCCTGGGCGAAGGTCACACATTCGTAGTAAAAATAGCAGTCGGTTTGTCCACGTGGAACCTTTAGCAAGGGGGCTTCAACTTTTTAGAGAGTCTGATCCATTGAGTATAGCGAGGCATAGTGCTGCCTCTATTTAGTTATATTACATATGTTGAATTCTAGTGTGAATTTGGACTCTATATCTTAAGTAATGCATCTAAGAGACCAAGCAGATATCATACCTTAGAGGAGTTCAAATCCTCAATAAAATAAGGCCAAAGCGACTGTGGGAGGAACATCATAGTCACTAAAGCTTCTGCTTTACTTGCGGTCTCTAAATATCAATCTTATCCAATGGCTCCTCCTGTAATGCGGCCTTGACCGCCTGGTAGGCATCGTATGCAAACAGCTATGATTGCACGTCCGGGCAAATCAATTTACTCGGGAATAGGCCCTTCAATTCTTTTCCCAGCTGGGACAAGAAAATCCTATCACGGGCCTCTTATTCCGGACCATCTAGCATATGGAATTGCTCGCGCTGGGATTATGATAGAATTATCAGCGACAATTTCGGAAGGTTATAACCAAAACCTTTGATGGATAATACCTGCTTAAAAGTCTCTCTAACAATTGCGTCGCCTCTAGTCTTTCAAAGCTTCTCATATAGCCTCAGGGCTTGGAAAAGCTGATCCTTAGATTTAAGGTGACCAAGCAGGAGGCCAAGGACCGCCCCGTCTTCAACTGCAGAGTTGGCTCCTTGTGCGAGATATAGCAGCATAGGATGGCATACATCTCCACTAAATAGAACGAAAAAAGTTAATATGTAATAGCAAAAAGAGGGAATCCGGAAACGCACAGGAAGACGAGGTTGGCCTTTTCGCTGACCCATGATTCAAGTTCGTCCCCTATAAGCAAAATTATCATCAGCAAAATCCTTGGACATGGGTAGAGAGCAGCGTACTATACATCAACTTCCATTTATTAACATCATTTACCAGATCTAGAAACCGGCAAAGGATTGGGTCCCAGCCGATAAATAGAGATTTCATTTGCTTAATAGCGCCTGGCTGTCGACTAATGCCCTCGGGTAGGTCGTCTGGTACCAGCAACACAATATTATATTGGCGCCCGGCTCGGAATGAGTAGCCCACGGCGTGAGAGCCTGGCCCTATCCACGAATGCACTGTTGGCCTGCTAATCCAGAGCCGTAGATCAGGATCTAGCACCTGATCGAGGTCAAGCACCACCCGATAAGCCAGATCGCCAGTCGGTTGCGGAAGATCATTCTTCTGTGTATAGCAGCCTCGGCATTCTGACCACAAGCCATCCGCGGCAATGATGAGGTCCGCTTTTGCCGTCAAGCCCGATGTGGTTCGGATTTCCGTAAGGTTAAAATCGATCGAGCAGACATTCTGGCCAAGCCTAACTTCAACTCCTAGTTGCTTAGCACGCTCTAGTAAAGCCATTTGCAGATCAACACGGTGAAGGTCAATAAATGGTGCGCTATATTTAGCTCGCATTTTCTTACTAAAATGAGATTCTTCGGCAAAAATCTGGCCTGAATATCGGTACACGATAAAGGAAGTCGGCTCAGCTGCTGATTGCCACAACCACTCCGGGACGTTCCATCGTTGGAGAATCTTGGTGGCATTCGGGGTGACTTGCAGTCTAGCACCGACCTAGTATTGCAGGTATGAGTATTTGTCGAAAAGTCCTGTTAGGTATGTAAACCCACTTCACGCAGTTCCTTGGCCGACTCAAAGATAGTTACGCAATGTCTAGACAAGGATGTGGCTACGGATGCCGCAAGACCTCTAAGCCCCGCACTGACAACGATGACATCGAGTTTGATTGGAGACTTCGGATGTAGATACTCCTAGGCAATCATAATAAGCTCTCGTAGAAGCGGGCGGAAGGAAGCGGGGTCAGGCATACCATTTTTCGTCCTTATCGCAAATCTGGTCCCTGGACTTATTGGCGTGTTGGGACCGGTGTTACGTTTTTAAAATGTATAGGCGCGGTAAGATGCTGGTCAACCGTAGGGGTTTTTTACTGTTAGCGACCTTGCTCCCGAGGAGACCGTTACGGTTAAGCTTGACCTGCCTGATGTTGTCGAAAGTCCCGAGACATCCAGCCGCCCCGCATGCGTCCTATTTGATGCTTTGGCGTCCTACCTCCGAACTTGGTGCTGCCTTTAGACTGCTTTGTAATGTTCTTGTCTTCAAAGCGGGGAAGTGTGGGGAAAGTCCGCATGCTACGATGCTTCCTTATCCCCCGCATGTCGGATGCATCAAGGCCGTAATACCGGTGGCTGCTCTCCCTTGTATTATTATTAAGGCAGTCCCATCCAAAGCTGAGGACGTGAATCTATAAGCTTAATACCCTATCTGCTATCATGGCTACGAATCAAGGGCCCTGGAGACTGATCACAGTGAACACTGCGCCCAAGAGGGCAAAGCGACTGATTGGGCAGGTGATTGCGGCGTTGAAGGATCTGTATGATATCGAGCACGTTGAAAATTGCAAGAGTGAGTCCGCCGAAATATCCAGCATACTGTAGACATGCATGCTCAGCAATGACACAGACATGGATGAAGTCGCTCTAAAGGTGACAGAGCACAAGCCTAATATCCTCGTAACTCAAGCCCCAAGTCACCTCTAAAGTATGGAGACACTTTGCTGAGGGTACATAGTTCTGCGCATCCATGTGGACCCCTGAACAGGCGGACCAGATCTTTTCCACGGCCAGGGGGATTGTGCCTGACCTGAAAACGCTTGCGGTCCTAACGGGAATGCAAATTGAGAGAGGGCTAGATGCTGTGGTCCAGTACGTTGTCGAAGAGGTGCCGAAGTTGCTAGGCTAGAAGCGATGATATTATGGAGATATTAGGATGCCAGAGTTCGTATAGTAGAATCGAATACTTATATTCTAAAGCATCCATATACTATCAGCCTTAAGGCCAGCTAATGAAGCCTTACCTCAGCTCATACTATCTTACTCTTAAGCACGCTGACCAAGGTTCCAAACGTTACCGGCTCCATCTGCTGCCCTACGACCATAAATCCGCGCCACATGGTCGGGTTGCGGGGGAAGCAGCTGAATGTGAGTCTATGGTTGGTCGGAAAAGGTAAAGAGCGGGTTCGCTCGAGCAAGCATGAGGGCATCGTTGAACAAATATCAAAGGCCCCAGAGTCTACACTTGACAGACTTCCAGACTTCTCGCCCGTCCAGAGCCAAGACCCCCTTGGTCCTCATCGACGAGCAGCCATCAGAAAACATTATATTCAATCTTCGACTGCGTCAGTAAGGCCACAGGAACATCATGGCATCCAGCCGGTCTTAGAAGCTGGGCCCCAGTTCATTTCGCCAATTCCTCCCCGATCTTACTCTCCCGCGGTTCACTACGATGCAGAAGCAAGATGCCCACCAGTACGCAAGAGCATCTCGAGAGAACGGCCATCCGCCTTGGTTTCATGCCCTGTACTTCTACTGGCGAGAACTGTTTAAAGAGCCATTCCACAGTATAACGAACGATGGTGCGAACACCTCACAGTTCTGTCGAGCTGTTCCCTCCATATTTGCAAAATATCTTACTCAAATCCTTTTAGGTCGAGTTCGAGATGGGTTGTTCAAACTACAAGACGAAAGTATCCCTATCAATACTATAACCGCCGCCGCAGACACCCTCCTCCAGGTACTCGATAACTCCTAGCGCGCAAGAGTATGCTACTACATCGATTCGCCTGAGTGGCGAACTTAGTCTAACCCAGAATTCCTCCTTAGTAATAAGGGCATCCGTCTCGATAAGATCAGCACGGCACAGCGTATAGCCGTGCTGAAGCTTCTCGAGGTGACATTATCGCCGGAGGGATACTAGAAGGCCCTGAGCGCGATGCATATTAACCACTTCCTAGGCGAGCTAGTGCAGTCACTGGCTATTATGAATGAGTATTCGTATAACTTCGTACTCTTCGGTGAGCTGTCTAGAGAGCACGCTTGGGGTTTTTCATTCTATGGCCATCACCTATGCGTAAATATTATGCTTTATAAGAGCCAAATTGTGATCTCACTATGGTTCACTGGCGCAGAGCCTAATATAATTGATGAAGGTCTATATAAAGGTGTGTATACCTTCTATAGGCATTAAGATCTAACTTACTAATACTTAAAACCCTTCAATGAGGTATGCTGACTAAAGTTGTAGGCACTCGTATCCTTAAAAATGAAGAAATCCTGGGTCTTCAACTTATGCAGTCCCTTCTGCATGCCTAGCAATCGAAAGCCTAAATCTACCGCCTTATGAAAGACCCGTAAATGCCCTGGGGCCGCTGGAATCACGATGACTAGCAGCATCTATGCAGTGCTTACCGCGATAACCGCATTATCCCTTACGAGGGCATCCTCGTATGCTCCATGTCACCCTCGCAGCAGGAACTTATGGCCAATATCTATAAGGAGTATCTCCTATATCTACTAAAGACAGCCCGAAAGATACAGCTGGCGCAGATTCGTGAGTGGTTCTACGAGACGTATTGGTGTTAGATCGGTGGATTTAATGATGAGGATCCGTTCTACTATCGCATCCAGAGCCCTGTTGTGATTATTGAATTCGATCACCATTCCGGGGTTTTCTTAAAAAATAGCGAACCAGCCAAGTTTCATATCCATACTTTGTTAAGGACGCCGAATAGGGGTGACTATAGGATAGCATTGCGGTCGCTGATGCCGCATATAAACCAGGAGTTTTTATAGGAAGGGTCGAAGGATTGAATGAATCCTAGAAGGATATCCCACTTATACCACAGACTCGCTCCATCACCCACTATACGGCTTGACTGCACGGCTTGATCTTTACACTCCGCTTACTATCATTACGGATGCCATGCTCTAACTATATATTACTGCTAGCAATTATATGTCTGAGCTCCTGTGTACCTGAACCGTAGGCCCTAGTGATCTCTGTAGATTCCATCAGCTAAACGAATCTATCAATCAGCTTTTGTCCTTGGAGCCCTTCATGATAAAGTGCAAAATGCCTAACAAAGCTCTTATCGCCTTATTAGGTTCTGCTAGTAGCACCTCCATAGTCAGACCAGTAGGCGCCGCAGCCCCTGAAGCTTGCCGTCCCGGTCCCAAACTGCGTAAACCTCTATAGTAACATGCTTTCTCTGTAATCGCCAAGCCAGACCGTAGCTATATACTGAAGCTACTACTGCTATCGCAAATTATCAGTCTTATCCCTCGACAGAAGAATGGCGTAAGACTATAATATAAACACTAGTATGTTATAGTATAATGGCCACTAGTCTCTATGCTATGCCCTTAGCTATTGATACGGAGGCGTGAATTATAATGTATAAATTAATTATAGAATGTAACTGCGATAATATAATAGATTAAATGTATTTGACTTATCGCTTATTATGCATATAATTAAAACTATAGCTTAAGACCCTTACAGTAAGTAGCCCGCACCTATGGTTTAAAGCCCCAGTCAGCTACTATTGCATCGGATAGGAAGGGTACATTGTGATATGAATAGAAGCTCTTGATTTCTCGCTATTTGAAGGGGAATTGATAGAGACGTATAACACTTTTGATACAGACGCATGACTCTTATAGACGCATGACTTTCTAGAGCTATGATTCGTTAAAATTTTATTTGTTAGTATACTAGGATTCTGCTGCTCACACTCTAAGTACCTTGTGTTACAGGCCAGGGCCCATATCCTTATAGCGGTGCCGTAAGACGTACTAGGCTTATGCGCACCAGGGATGAGAAATCGTTCCACAGCTCAGGGGCACTTAAGAACTTTCTTTCTTTCTTCTTCATCTTTAATATAAATAGCATCCTGGACTAGATAGCTGGAATCTAGCTACTAGAGGCTGTTCACACCTTAATATTACGGACGTAAACTCCCCACATTTCGACCTTCAGACGTAGAGACATATCATCTTTCTTTAAATAGATAACTTTTATTATCTTTACGATGTCCTTACTAGGGCCAGTACTATCTGAATGATGTAGAGGGCTTCGTAGGCTGTGAAATTCTAGCCTTATTGATTAACTATACTAAGAAAAACGATAATAAATAAGCTAAGAAGCCTATTTTAGCCCTCCACTACTTACAAACCGACCACCCTCTGCTAGCAGTACTGCGACTAGTAGTACTATGATAAGTATTAGCTAATACTATAGAATTAGTAATAAAGATATACTCAGCAATCTCTTTACATCTTATTTACAGACTTTCTTAATAATTCTACAGCCCTATAGCTCATAAGGCCTCTATGAGCCTACATGCGATCTACGTTTTAATTATAAGATTTACTTTTAAAACGATTTCCTATTGAGGCGAATGTAATACTAGCGAGTCAGAGCCCCTATCCTAGGGCCTGAAATCGATCCTCTGCCTCCTAACTCCCCACCAGAGTCTATCTAACAGCCCCTGACCGTAATAAGAGCCGAGTTCGAATCCGTTATAAAGGTGGTTCGCGAGGTGATTAGAGAGGGCCGGAGACTAACTATTGACCTGGCCCGGTTATACGAACGAGTATGCACATAGCGAGAGAGATTTAGCTAGTCATTACTTAGTTCAGATGCTTATGAATCCCCTCCTTTATATTCTCTGCTTCGAGGTTTATTAAGCTAGCCTCTATAAGTATCACTACTTTAACTAATATTATTATTACTTACTCCAGACCTGATCCCAGACCCGATTCTAAACCTATTAATCTTAAGCGACTTATTCCTAATTATTAAAGCATTTATTTAATTAGTAATCTTATTTACTAAAATAAATAGATTTAGTATTTTTAAGTATAATATATATTTATATAAGAGAAGAAAGGTCTATTTATTACTTTAATATAATTACTATAGAGAACTAGAAGCTAGTAAAAGTATTAGTCTTTAGAAGCAAAAGTCTTATAAGTATAGTTATAAGTAAGTAGTAATTATAAAGGCTTTAGAAGAAAGTAAGTGACTTCTATAGTAATATCTAAACCTAGAATACAGTTAATATAACTATAGACCTAGTATTATATTATTTATATACTCTTCTTATAGATAACTTACTATACTAGTTAGAGTAACTATTAAGTTAATAAGCCATCATATTAGCATTTAGGCCTACGATATTCGAGCTATAGTTAAAGAATAATATCCTAAATCAACATTTACTTAGAAGGATATCTATAACGCCCGCGCACTCATTAACCGAGATAAGCTAAATGGCTATACACTTACTGCAGCATTGATCAAGCTCTTCGACGAGATGGAGATTCCCTACCTTATTAAGTGGGCCGATGATTAACCGAACCGTCTGCTTGGTCTTGTCTGGACATTTCCCTACTGCATCCAGATGTGGAAGCGGTTCCCCGAGGCCTTCATTTGGAAAGCTGTCACAGATACAGCTCTCCGTACCCGTCACGCTGCCCGCGTAGAATGTCCGCTGTGTGAGCTTGAGCGTAGTCAAAACCACTGAATGATTGACCCTCTAGTGTGGGCAAAGGCGTCTCGTTCCAGATTTTTTGGATCCTTCTAGCGCTCTCCAGGAATCGCTTCTGTATGGCAGGATACGTCTTCTCTGTCAGCCTCTCATCCCGCTTCTTGAACTTGCCGTCGACCATCACGTGTTTGATATCCCCGACGTTGGCGTGGAGTATGATGGCAGCCATAGGATCATCCCACCCCAGAAGGCTGGGAGAATTGCCATTCCAGACCACCAGATCCGCTTTTGCCCCTTCAGCCAAGATTCCGAGATCATCCCGGCGTAGCGCTAGGCCGCCTGAGCGGGTGGCAAGGAGAAACGCTTAGTTGGCTGACATGGGATTGTTCACCGGGATCTCCTAGTATTGAAGGACTTGGCGGTAAAAAGTCTGACGTGCTGACTACAGCCAGATTCTTGCCTGAGTAAGAACATCAGTGGAGTAAGTGAAGTGTGTGTCTACTCCGATAGATGCCTGGTCTTGAATTAGATGATTGATAGGATGGTCATGGCTGTAATGCATCTCAGACTCGGGAGTGATTGATATGTACTGATTCGTCTGATGAAGAAGCTCTGCACTGGTCGTGGTCAGATAGCTAGCGTGAGCGAAAATGACGGGGATAGAGGTGTTAAGGAGATCGACGGCTTGGACATCTTCGGGAGCGTTGGTGACTGTATTATCGATGTCAGTCGCTATAGCAAAAGACGAATATGATGGATAGCCTTACATCCATATTGGCCTAAGGACGCATGTGTTGTTATAACAGACACATTAAACTCCCTGACGTAATAGATTAGTCAAATGCTAGAAATGCATTCCATCATGGCGTCTTACTTAGCCAGTGCAGTGACAGCTCTTGTCTGGTCAGGGGTGCCCGGGTTAAAGCCATCATAACTAATGCCAAGTGACGCGGTCGTGTTATGGAATGTACCGTTCATGGCGATATCTCTAAAGTTCGCGATACGCTCAGCGAAGGTGAAATTAGTCGAATCAAATATTCTATAGCACTAAAATACCCTTTCGCTACTGTCAATAGAGGCTTTTAAGCCCGCCTCAGCAGTTGCATTAGACTAGGTGTGATGTACATAGTCCACGATTGTGGTCACGCCTGCATTAAGAGCCTCATAGAATCCAGCCAACTGACCAATGTAGACGTCCTCTGCGGTAAATGTGAAGCCAATTCCTGGCGCGATCGGGCTGTATCGGTAGACGTACTCTGCGAGAGTTGTGTTCGATCCGATCGTCTTGAACGCCGTCTGCCAACTGTGGCGATGTGTGTTAATGAAGCCCGTAAAGATGATGTCCCCGGTCAGGTCAGCCACCTGGGTTTCCGGGGGGAGAGTGTCGTTGAACTCCGAGCCCGAGAATACTGCAGCGATCTTGTCGTTTGTAATAAGAACAGAGCCATTGCGAATGATCTGAAGAGTTTCAGAAGCTCTGTCAAACGCAATCACTATGCCACCCGAAAACAGAAAGGATGCGTTGCAGACTGCGACGAAATAAGCAAGAGCAAGGTAATGCAAAGGCAAAGCTCGCAAAACACCTGTCATTGTCGCCATGGTGAGTACTGTATCTGAGAATGCACAGCCTGTAAGAAAAATGTGATATGGATGAGTTCGATGGATTTCTGTTCAGGCGTGTCTGTATCAGACAGGATGAATTGGATGAGACAGCTTGTTAATGATGGAAGATGTTGTCTTTTCTATCTGTCTAGCAGCGAGGAAAGCTAGCTATTTATCCCTAGGGATCCGGCTGATCCGGAGGCCCTCGGGATGCCCTCGGATCGATGATGCCGTTGGAAGCCGAAGATCTAGGTTGTTGAGGTTGATCTAGGTTTGAAGTCTCTATCTAGGTTTGATCGGAACCACAGTACGGATCCGGGCCTATGCAAGGTTCTGTTAAGTCTTCAGACCCATTCACGCATAATCCATTCACTCGAGACTGTATTCCTAGTAGTCTGTCACTAGCTGCGTCAATGAATACGGAAATGGTCCCGAAAAAGGCAAGACAACGCGCGGGAGCCGTGCCGCACGGGAGTCTAGGGCGGGTATTCTTTGCCTACTAAGTAACTACCAGCTTAAGTTTGAAGCCTGTACGGGCAGCTTGCGTATCCATTAGAGGTAATGCTTTTAGTACTGCGGATTCTAATGTTGCCAATCAACACAGCCAACATTACACTACTGAAGTAGATATATAGAATTCAAAGTATCATTAATAACGTTAATTGCTTAGTTATTAAAGATTAATACGCGTTGGGCTTAAATGGTGTGGGTCTTGAATCAAGTTGAATAGAGCCATGTCACATCCCGACTTGACGATTATATTAACAGCGACAGACATCATCACTTCTTTGTACGTGACATTACTAAAATAAGGCATTTGTCAGGATAGTTACTATTATCGAAGTGGCGGCCATAGTGCCCGACTCCGCGGGCCACGCAGAACCAGCACTAGCACTCAAGTCAGTCTCGCGAAATGAGGGAAGGCCACCTATCCCGATGATCCCGATGGGCGGTTGATACAAGGGCGTTCGGGTCAGCCGCCCTCTCCTTACAAAGCATTGTTCAACATTACGTAGACAGGGCGCGCGCAAGATCAGGAAATCTAGGGAGGTCTAGAGCACACAACTAAAGGATAACAAGAGACCTACACGCGGGCGCCCTACACGCGCGGGTACTTACTTAAGCAGAGCGGCTGGTGGGGCCTTTGAGTAATAGACGGGGTACTTTCTCTAACTTCGTAAATGCCTTGTATTACTAGGGGGGTTTTTATATGATATACCTGTGCGGGATTAATTAGTACTAAGCCTAAATTACGGGGCACATTCATACGTCCGCTTTTACCGCTTATTCATGAAGTTAAGTTTTCAATCCGAAATAACTATATATTACGCCATATGAAGATTTTTGTATTATGGCCTTGAATCTTTTATCCTCGTTTTCTAGGGTCGATGGCTGTGTAATACACTATTGATTTATCTGATACACCTACTTATGTCAGGTGTGGTTTTGCCTCTCTTAATATCTACTCTCCTCTGTGTTTTTAAAAAGCATACACTCTATTCATAGCAGGTAAAATCAGTACGATCATAGTTGAGTGAGCCTACGTCCTCTGACAGCCTGTTAGCTATTTCGATTCTGCCAGCAGAAATGCCTCGCAAATCTGCTACTTCCCTGCCACAAGCCACGATCACTCTTCAGCGGTCTCATACTAGAAGCCATAATGAACTTGGCTGGCTAAGCACCTATCAAAGCTTCGCTTCAGATCGGACATCTCCGCCGTCCATTCCTTTCGGTTCCTTGACAGCATTGGGCGAGGACCGTGTCTAGCTACTATCTGGTTTTCCTAACCACTATCACAGAGACTTTGAAATATTCACCTATGTTCTCTCTGGCGAGCTTACACACCGGGATTCTATGCTTACCGACTCCTAAGCGCGAAAGGATGGAGACCGATCAGATAAATTCTATCGTATGTATTGCAATGATGTTCAATTCATGACCGCGGGGACTGGCATCGCTCACTCTGAGCTGAATGAGCACGAGTCCGAACCAGTCCATTTGCTTCAGATATAGGTCAGACCTTGGAAAAAGGGACTGAGTCCGAGATACCATACTCTCAGCTTTGATAAAGATAAAAAGAAACGAGCTTTTCTTAAGATTATCAGTCTACTTAAGGCAGGCATAAATGCGATAGCTCAGCAAGAAAACGATGCTAAGCCAGCGGATCCTAGCACAATTCCTATCTACGCCAACTTCATCATGGGAGCTGGGATTATCGCACCATAAAGAAAGTTTAACTAGGACATGGGTGGTTGTGTTACCAGAGAGGACATAAGAAAGGTTTATGTGCACTTCCCTATGACCAAGGATAGCGAGGCGAAGATCAGGCTCAATGTTAATGGTAGTACATATGCTGAGCTATCGGAAGGAGACGGTGCCTTCATTGAAGGCACGTACGCCGGTGACAAACTTGACGTAGAAAACATTGGCTTAACAGAGGCAGAAGTAATTGTGCTTGATGGAGGGTTTTAGATGGTGAATTTTAAATCGTTTTCTAAATTAAGTGCTAAATTCAATTTAAATAGGTTAAATAAGTTATATTAACGTACTTAATAAGTGAGTGAGCCAAACAAGCGAGTGAGCCACTTTGAAATTTCCTAGCATTTACACTTGTAAGGGTTGGTCTGTCAAGGTGTCACACAAGTGATCTGAAGGTAGGTATAGGGTGGTGTGTAAGCGTTCACTTGGCGAGTGCTCAGCGAGCCCTCGCCGAAGAGTTAGTCTAGCCCATGTCACGTGGCCTCTTATCTGATAAGCCCACAGCTCCATCAACCCTAACTCTTACAACACCTTAAATGAAAATATCTTTAAAACAGGAGACGCAAACTGCAGGCAGTCTGCTCAGAAGAGCCTTAAGGAACGAAGTTAGAGATGAAAATCCGTTAACATACTTTAAGCAAATTTTATTATTTTTAGCTATTATGAATTTAGTTAAAGCAAGATCGGCAGCTTAGTAGTTATAGTATTATTATAGGCTTAACTATAAGTAGGGTATGATTAGTATATTAAGATTATAAAATATATCTCTAGCTCTTTATAAAACCTTATAAAAACCTTAATAATAATCTAAGGTAGAGTTATATTATTAGTACTTACTCTTTTGAAAGCTTATAATTAGAAGTATTATAGTTAATTTATTTAATTATAAGATATATTATCTATAGCCCTCTCTCTTATCTTAAATATAGCGATATACTTAGTTCAGTTTTAATTTTCTTATAATAATATTCTTAAAGGTCTAAATTTTACTTATAAGATTTTAAAGAGTCTTATTAAGCCTCTATCTTATACTTAGTAAGATGATTCATATACTTATTATTTTTAATATATAATACTGCCTTTTTTAAAAGAATATGAACCGATTTATTATATAATATCTAATCCATTTTATAGAAATTATAAATTACTTATTATAACTATTCCATAAATACTAATATCCTTTCTTTATAAAGAGGGTGATTTTTATATTAGGGTTCTTATTAGTAGTATATATAAGAAAGGCAAATATAAAAGCTAGATATAATAAGCTATTTAAGAGGAGATATTTAAAGTTAGAGTAGGGGCTGAGGCTTAAGTAAGAGCTATAATTTGCGCAGTATATAGAAAGATAGAAGGAATTAGGAAGTGTAAGCAGTATAAAGCTATAGTATATTATAGTAAAGAATACTAAAAGGCAGATTAGAAGATATATAAAAGAGTGTATATATCTTAAGATAAAGAAAGTGACTAAGTAGAGGAGTTACTTTAGAAGAGTCGCCTTATAAGATTAAGAGTTATAGCTAAGTATAGGATAGTAAGGTAAAGAAAGAAATAAATTTAAATATAAAAGC
Organism: Dactylonectria alcacerensis; assembly: GCA_029931735.1. Lineage (NCBI taxonomy): Eukaryota > Fungi > Ascomycota > Sordariomycetes > Hypocreales > Nectriaceae > Dactylonectria > Dactylonectria alcacerensis. The sequence goes on along the minus strand of JAPMUZ010000015.1, from coordinate 1,109,388 downwards.
ACTTAATACTATAGTAATAACCACTATTTACTCTTAGTTAATATATTTCTTAAGGGAGTGCTAGTTATAATATAGCTATATTCTACTATTAAGACTAAAGGAAGGGGCTAATATAATTAATAATTCCTTAGTATTAACATATATAATAAGTGAGTGCACTAACTAAGCGAATGCACTACTTATACTATATAGTTAAAAGTTATTAAGGAATGCGTGTGTATTAGCTAGACTAGGGTTTATATATGTAAGCTAGTTACAAGCCCTTGTGTCCGACCCCTGTAAACAGGTCCGGACTCCTTGCCCAGCGGCCCGGTCCTTCCAATCCTATCCTTATTAGTCGATTTATACCGCACTTACTACTCTTAGAAGACGCTATAGCTAAAAGTTATAATTTTCAATTTTTCAAAATTAGGTACATAATTCTAGGAATTTTAGGGAATTAATTTTAAATATTTAAATAAAAAAGTCATATAATAGTACTTTTTCTAGATTTTTAAAAAAATATTTAGGCTTTTGAAAATAAAAATAAGAAAAAAAAACAGCGTGAATAAGATTTTTATAAATAGCTTTATAAAGAAAAATTTTTAAAATCTAGAAAAATGTATTATTATTATAATTAAATTAATAGATTTATATTCTAAGTTATAGCTACTTTAAGCCTAGTTTGAATTTTTAAGAATATGATAATTGAGTTAATACGCTATTCTTATAAGGCTAGTGTACACTAAGTCCTGATCTAGGGGTTTATATAATAAAGTAATTAAGCGAGTTAAGATTAAATAATGCTTATTATATTTAATAATAGTAAAGTAAAATATACTTAATATAACTAAGTTATATTAATAGTTAAAGAGCTGCTTATACTAAATATATACTTTTTAGATAACTATATACTAAGGTGCTTACTATACCTTAGTCCTATCTATTTATAATACTCACTCTATAGAGCATTATATAAGTAAGTATCTATACTATTACTTACTCTATTTAAAGTAAGTTTACTTACTCTAGCCTTAAGTATTCTTATACTTCTAATTCTACTAGCTATAACCGCTCTAGCCTCTTAAGAGATCGCTTAGGCTATAATATAATATCTTCCCTCTAATGATCTTATCCTTAAGATTATATTTATAGCTAGCTAGTCCTTAGTGTATTAGTTCTCTAACTTACTCTTAATTATTTATAAAAGAAATGCTAATATAATGTTTAACTATGTTTTTAAAAATAAGAAACTTAAGAAACCGCTACCTTTTAATACTATATACTATTATATTACTTTTATTAAATATATTAATTATATTAAGTTTAAAGTAATGCCTTATACTTACTATTTAGCTTAAGGGGCTGTTTATAAAATAATAAATAGAGGAAAATGCAGCCTTTATATATACTTAGGTTATTTATATAATATAATTAGTATATTACTAAATTCTTATAAGTTTTAGTATATATTTATTAAAATGAATATAGTTACTGATTTTTATAGTAATATAAGTTCTATTAGAAGTAATGTATCTTAATATAGAAGAGCTAGCTATTAAGGAACTACTATAAGCTCGTTATACTGCTTTTACTAAGGCTTAGAAAAGCTTCGTCCTTTATTAATAGGAGTTAGAGGAGTCGCTTGCCTGCTTATTATATGTATATAAGTAGTATTACTCTCTAATTTTAAAAGGAAATAAGATAGTTTATTTTAACTAAAAGGCCTTAGAGGGCTTAGATAAAGTAGTAGCTAAGATATCTAAGACTATCTTTAATATATAGTCCCTTATTTATACTAATCTAATTAATTAGTCTAGAGTAAACTTAAGCTCTTTAGACTTTAATCCTTCTTTGCTTTTTAATATTATATATAAAATGTCTTTAGTAAGCACTATATATAGTTAAGGTTTCTTAGTAATTCTTATAATATTTCGCTTTTAAAATAGCCTTTTTATTTAATAAAGTATTTTATCTAACTATTGATTTTCTTTATTTTATAGATTTCTTTAATATAATATTCTTTTAGGTCTTCTACTTATAGTTCATAGTTATAACTATTATTAATTATAATTATATTTTTAAATAGTTCTAGTAATAAAATATAGAATACTAAATGTTTTTTACTCTTTAGATTTAATCTATAGTTATTTTCTAAGATTTTTTCTAGAACTTTATAAAGTCTAATAAACTTATAGTTAAGTTTTTTACTTAGCCTGTCTATTAAAACATTTTTTATAGCTAAGAGGACTATATTTCCTTTTAAAAAGGATAGTCCCTTTATCTATTTAAGGTTATAGTATTTTCTTATCTAATTTCTAATAAACTTAAGTTTAGTCCTTAGTTCTTTATAAAGGTTTTTTAGTTTATTAAAAGTAAGTATTATATAAGGATTAATAATTCCTTCTTATAGTCTATAGTATATATTAAGTATAAATCTGAAATTTATAAATATTAGTATAAGCTTTATGCTTTTATATATAATAGTATTATAGCTTAGTTAGGCTATTAGTAGTTTTTTAACTTAGTTATTCTGTTTATAATTAATATAATACTATAGATATTATTTAAGGATTTAATTCATCCTTTCTATTTATTTATTTACTTATAGTCAGAATGTAATAATTAATTAATAATTAAGTTTAAGCTATATTATTAAAGCTTATTAAAACTTAGATATAAATAGGGGTCTTCTATTAATTAGGATCTTTATTAGTAATCTATATATACTAATAATATTCTAATTAAATATATAGGCAAATTCTTTTATATCTATTGCTTTTTTATATAATATAAAATAGGAAAATTTTATAAATCTGTTTATAATAATAAGAATGCTATTATAAAAGGCTCTAGTTACTAGATCTTTTAATAGAGGTAGTTTTATAATAAAATCCATAGTAATAGAATATTATAGTCTTTAAGCTATTAATAGAGGCTATAGTTCTCTATAGGGTTTATAGTATTATACCTTAGTTTTAGTATAAAGGCTGTATTATTAAATAACATTTTATATAACCTTTTTAATTCTAAGAAATATATATATTGTTTTAACTCTCTTAAGGGTTTTAGTAATTCTTTAGTATCTATATAGTGTATAAGAATATATCTCTTATATAAGCTGTTCTTATAGTTCTATTAGAACTTACAGTTTCTATAGTTCTAATTATAAAGCGGGAATTAAGCAGGGGTTTCTTATAACTCTATCTATTTTATAAATCTAATTATATTACTTGATTTTCTTTAGTAGTTTATTATTATAAGTTATATAATATATACTACTAAGTATTATTTATAATAGATATTTATAGTATTAGTATATATATTCTAAGTATTTTTATTATAAGTATTCTTTAAAAGTAAAGAAGAAGATTTACTTATTAGCTTTAATCTTTTTAGTATTAAAATTAGCATATTAGCTAATTATATTAGCTTATCTATTTTTTAACCTTTTTATATAAATAATAGTATAATTAAATTTTAATAGATATTTAATATATCTAAGTTATTATTTACTAAGTTTCTATATTATTATAAAGTATAAGATATTCTTATAATCTATATAAACTTTAACCTTATAATTATTTCTTAAAAAGTAATATTAAAATTCCTTAAAATAGTTAATAATAGCTAGGAATTCTTAATTATAAATAGAGTAATTAAGTTCTATTTTATACATTTTATATAAATAGAATATAATAAGGTATAATAATCTATTCTTATTCTTTTATCTAATCTAATTACTTAAAGCAAACCTTAAAGCATTAGTTTTTAATTTAATTTCTTTATTAGAATTAAATAATACTAAAATAGGTTTTAAAGTAATTATATCTTTAATTAACTAAAAGGCCTATTCTACTTTATTATTCTATTTAAACTTAACTCCTTTCTTTATAACCTTAGTAAGTAAAATAGTATGTTTACTAAAGTGTTTAATAAATTATTAGTAGTAGTTTGCAAATCTAAAGAAGGATTATAATTCTATGAGGTTTTTGGGTTATTTCTATTCTTATACTACTATGATCTTCTTAGGGTCTATTTATACTTAGTTATAAGATATAATATATTTAAAGAACTTTACTTCTAAAGTATAGAAGTTACTTTTTTTAAGTTTAATAAATAAGTTTATATTTTATAGCTTTTATAATACTATATAAATATATTATTTATAATCTTCTTTATTTTTAAAAAAAATAAGTATATTATTTAAATAGTATATAATAAAGATATTAAGATATTTATATAGTATATTATTAATTATTTATTAGAATATAGTTAATATATTAGTAAGTTTAAAAAGTATAACTAAGTATTTATATAGTTTAAACTTAGTTCTAAAAGCAGTCTTCTATTTATATCCTTATTTAATATAGATCAGGTTATAAGCTCTTTTAAGATCGAGTACTATAAATTACTTAGCCTTATATAGCTTATTATATATCTTAAGAATTAGAGATAATAGTATATAATCCTTCTTAGTAATTAAGTTAAGTTACTTATAGTTTATATAAAAGTATAGCTTTCTATTCTTTTTAAATATAAATATAACTAAGTATTTAATTAAAGACTTTAATTTCTAAATATAGCCTTTTCTCTTTATTTCTTAAATATATTCTCTTAGTATTATTAGCTTATTATTATTAAAGTTATAAATAGAAAAAAACTTAGGGTTAGTTCTATTTTTAAATATGATTTCTAAGTCCTATTTACTAGGTTCTAGAAGGCTAGTCTTAAGTTCTTCTTTAAAGAGTTTTTTATAAATTCAGTATTTTAAGAGTATGTTTTTAAGTCATTCTTCTTCTACTTATTATTATTTTTTCTACTCTTTAAGGTCCTTATCTATCTATTTAAACTATTTTTAAATGAATGTAATAACTCGTTTTATATATTATATTTTCCTTTATTAGTACTTCTATTTTATTCTCTTTAGGAGTAAGGAAGTGTTTATTATTTCTTCTTTTATAACTTTATTATTATTCTTATTACTAATTAAAGCTTAAGATCTTAGATTATATCTATTACTATTTATAATTTAAGGAGATATATCTTTTTAATATATTTAGCCTTTCTCTTAATTAATATTAGAGTTATACCTTTATAACTAAAGTTATCTAAGTATTACTAAGTAGTCTTTAATATTAAAGATATTAAAATCTACTCTTTGATTTTTTCTTTTTATAAGTACTTTAAAGTAATTAATCTTTTATAATACTCTTCCTTTATTATAACTAAAAGGTATTCTTTCTAAATTAAATACTTTATAAAGAAATTTCTTATATTTCTATAATAATACTAACTTATTTACTAACTCTAGTTAGATATAATTCATAATAGTACTATAATCTACTAATACTATTACTTATATTCTATTAATTCAAACTTTTATTATAATTATATTCTCTTTAGAACCTCTTATAGTACTTAGAGCCTTTTTTAAAAGTAATATCTCTACTTTTACTATACTTATCTATCGCTTTATTACAAATAGTAAGTATCGTTTTTTATATTCTTATAGATTTCTTTATACTATTATTTATTATAGAGTTCTCTCTCTTTATAGGTTTTAAAGTTAAATCTATTCTTATGCATTTTATAAATCCTTTTATAGATCGCTTATAAGTATTCTATATACTTAAAGCACTTTCTATTATTATAGTTTATAATATAGTTAGTTAAGCACTTTAGTAAACTATACTATAACTATACTTTTTATTTTTTATATATATAGTATTCTTTTATAATATAGTTATTAATTATTAAGCCTTTTTTAATATATTCTTTAGAATAGAAGTTATTTTATAGCTTAAACTAAGCCACTCTTATTCTTTTAAACTATTTAATAACTCTATAGTCTTATGGCTTAGTCCTATTATAAAACTATTATAATAATTAGAATATAGTTTATATTAAATAATAGTTATAATAAAGTTTCTTAAAGTAATATAGTAAGTATATATAATAAGTATATAATATTTAAAATATATTAGTATATTTAGAATATTAATAGTATAGTAATAGTTTATTACTTATAATTACTTATTCTATTTAGCTATTTACTTTAATAAGGTCTTTTTATTAAATTATATAAATATAAATAGGTTATCCTTTTACTATATTTAATATTCATTTAATAAGTTATTTTAATATTCACTTGCTTTTTCTATCTTTCTTTAAGAAATAATTAGAAGGGTTCTGCTTTAACTCCCTTTTTAAGAGTTATAAAATAACTATTTCTTCTTTTAAAGTATTATTAATACTATTACTATTACTAGACTTAGAGTATTTATCTATAGGGGCTAGTATATTCTTATTAATAATAAAGAGCTTAAGCTTCTTTACTTATTTAGCTTTAGTACTTATACTAATACTTAGCTTTCCTTCTTTATATAAATAGTACTTATATTTAATTTTATTATTTATTTATTATTATTATAAGATTTTAGTAATACTTTTATAAAGGGCTGCTATAATTAGTAGTGTTTTTAAGGCAGGCTATTAGTTTAGGATATTATCTTCTTTATTTATTATTTTTACTATTAGTTAAATGTACTTAAAGGTATCTTTTTCTTAGATTTCCTTACTCTTTCTAATTATACTAATCTTTCTAATAGTACTATAAAGTAGTCTTTCTTCCTTTTATCTTATTAATAATAGAACTAGTATTTAAAGTATTAAGATATTATTAATATTAAAAGTTATACCCTTTTATTAATCTTTAAAAAGTATTTATTACTCTTTTTCTATCTTTTAGCTTAGCTTTTCTTCTTTATAGGTCTTACTTTTAAGTGTTTCTTTATTCTTAAGTTCCTTATTTATAAAGGGGGTGATTTTATTAAATAAAATCCCTATATTATTATAACCTGCTCTGACTATTATAACTATTTTCTTACTTATTTAGGGTTCTTCTTCTTATTAGCTAATCTATCTTACCTTCTTCTTACCTTTAAGTACTAGTTTGAATTATTAATTGGTTTTAAGCTTCTAGTATTTATAAGAAGTGTGTTTTAGAATGCTATAGTTCTAATAGAGGACTTTAGAGTAGTCTTTCTTAACTATTCTAATATTTATAGGGCCTAAGTCTATTTTATATAAGGTATCCATTTATTATTTCTTTTTATAATTTATATAGTTTCTTTTATTCTTTTACTATAGAGTATAGAATCTTCTAGACTTCTTAGCCTTCTTTTCTTATTATCTTTTAAATTACTAATTATTGATTTTTATAGTAAGTTATACTAATCCGTTATATATAATGGGTTTAGTTTTCCTAATTATTATATCTTTAATATTAAACTTTAACCCTTTATAGAAGCTTACTATATATCCTTCTTTTCCTTAGTTAAATTATAAGGCGAGGTTACAGTATTTAACTGTATATATAAATATTGCTCTTTTCTAATAGAGTTTTTAGATTTATTATTCTACTAACGTGTATGATAAGCGAGTGGGACAAATAAGCGAGCGTGACACTTATACTATACAGCTAAAAGTATAAACTTTAAAATTTCTAAAATAGGCTATAAAGCTCTACGATTTTTAGGAAATTAATTTTAGATATTTAACTAAAAAGTTAATAAGCTAGTCTTTTTTTTATATTTTTAAAAAAATTATTAAGCTAGTTATAAATAAAAATAGCAAAAAAAACAGTGCGAATTTAATACTGCTAGCGCTATAGGTATATATAATCTAAAAAAATTCATAAAAATAATACATTTCATAAATAAGTTAAATATAAATTTTTAGCTATTTTAGGCTTAGTTTGAATTTCTAATGATTTTTTAAAAATCGTGATTTAAGGTGAAAATCAGAGTGTCACGCTCGCTTGTTTGTCCCACTCGCATATCATATACGTTACTTATTTCTTATTTTAGAGTCTGAAAGCGCTTTTAAGCTTATACTTAAAGACTTTATAGCTTTTATAAATAGCCTTAGTTTCTTCCTTCTTATTAGTATAAACATAGTTAATATAGTCTCTTATAATAGGTTTGAATTATTAAAGGGCTTTATTCTTAAAGAATCTTATAGTATACTAGACTTTAGTATTACTAGTAATAAACTAGGTTAGATAGTATAGTTAGTAGGCCCTAAGCTGAGTTAGGAATCCTTAGAGTGTAACTATAGATCCATTATAGGGGTCTGGTTGTTTTAGTTTAAGAATTTCTTTAGTGTCTTTTCCTATTACTAAATTAGAGGCCAGATTTTTAATATAGTTCTTATAGAGGCTAGTTTATTTCTTAGAGGCTTTTATAAGCCTCTTAAGTTTATTTATAAGTGCTTTAACTTAGTTATTTAGGTTATTAATTTATCCTTACTTCTTAATAGCATTTTTATAAGAAGCTTTAGTAAGATTATTAAATGCATTACTAAGTTATTTATTATATTACTCTAGTTTATATACTTCCGCTTTATGACTTATAAGTATAATAACTTCTTCCTTATTATCTATATCTATTAGAACTAGGATAAGTAGTTTGCTTATTAGCTAATAAAAAGAGAATAGAGTTAAACTAAGTATAGTAAGTAAAGCTATTATAGTAATTTAATATTATTTAAACTTAATATAAGTAATATAGTAAATAAGAGCTATTAATATATAATAATTAAGTTAATATACTATTCTTATAAGGCTAGTATATACTAAGTCTTAATCTAAGGGTTTATATAATAAAGTAATTAAATAAGTTAAGATTAAATAATGCTTATTATATTTAGTAATAGTAGAGTAAAACGTACTTAATATAACTAAGTTATATTAATAGCTAAAGAGCTGCTTATACTAAATATACACTTTTTAGATAATTATATACTAAGGTGCTTACTATACCTTAGTCCTATCTATTTATAATACTCACTTTATAGAGTATTATATAAGTAAGTGTTTATACTATTACTCACTCTATTTAAAGTGAGTCTGCTTACTCTGGCCTTAAGTATCCTCATACTCCTGATTCTACTAGCTATAACTGCTCTAGCCTCTTAAGAGGTCGCTTAGGCTATAATAAAGAATATTTTTAAAAATGGCGTTTTAAAGTGTAAAACGGCTTTAGTGCACTCACTTAGTTAATACACTCGCTTATTATATACATTAGCTATATTAGCTATAGATAAAGGAGATGGAGGATTAAGTAAGGTTTTTACACTATTCGCTATATATAGTAAATAGAGGCGGCCTTTTATTACTTCTTATAAAGTTAGATTCCTATAGGATGGCTCTATAATATCGCTAGCGCCCTTAGAGACGCGCTATCTCTTTAAAAGAGTAAATAGAGTAGCTTAGTCCTCTTAGTAAGCGGACCGCTTTAAAGGCAGAGTAGCGGTCAGAGTCAGTATAAGTAGGGGAGCTTAGGCAGGCCTTAGTATATAGGCTAAGTTAAGGATACAGAGGGCTAGTTAATTAGTATTAGTAGTATGACTAGCTACTTTAGCAGTAATGCTTAAAAGAGCTCTAAATAATAGTATTCTAACTTTTTACTATTACTTTATATTTTTAAAGAAATAAGCTATAGAAAACGGGACTGGAGATGCTTTTAAAGCATTATATATAGATATTTTAATAGTAAAGTAGCGAGGTTTAGAAGGGTCGCTAGTATTATTACTAAGTGATAGTACGGATCCGATAATAGTTACTATTAAGCATTACTGCTCTAGTAAGTAGTAGTAATACTTATTAAAGTTAAAGACATTACTAAGGTATTTAAAAAGATCAGGCTATATAAGACTGAGTGTAAGTTATAATATACTTTAATAAACTGAGGGCCTAGATGCTAATCTCTAGTATGCTACTTACAGACTGAGTAGTAAAGAAGCGGCTATTAGTATAGAAGAAGGTATTAGAAGTGTAAAGCTCTCGCTCTTCTTATATTAAATAGGTATAAATGCGAGTGCGAATAGGGTTTATATTAATATAAGAACTATAAAAGCTGTCTTTATTAAAGATATTAACTTTAGTCTAGATTTCTATATAGTTAAGTGCGTTTTCCTAACCTAAGTCATTTATAATACTATTAATAAAATTTTATAAGTAAATAGTATTTAAAAAGATTGCTTACTAAGATATAATAAATAGAGGTTAAAAGTAAAGTAAGTTATAAAAAAGGATAGGAAGTTAAAGGGGGGGGCTAGTATAAGCAGCTTATATAAAAGAGTAATTCTAAATTCTTAATACACTACTTTTATTAAGCCTTTAAGAGCTATAATAAATATATTATTAGAGGAAGAAACCTTAATATATATATAAAGCGATTAGTAAAGAATAGAATGCAGCTGATATTATAAAGTTATTATAGTTTTAAAGTAAGATAGTGTCTATCTTTATATCTTAGGATAGAATAGTTTCTAAGCTTTTACTAAAGTAAAGGATTAAAGAAGACTTAGAGTAAGATATAAAGAATAGATTCTTAAATTAAGCAGGAATAAGGCCTAGGGTTAAGTAATAAAAGGTTATAGAAAAAGTAATAGGATTATTTATTTAAAGCCTTATATTATATTTTATATAGTATAGTAAAAATAATAATATAGAAGAGCTAATAAAGGCAATTTATTATAAAGAAGGAGAGTTTAATTAAGTAGTTCTATTAATAGAATATATATAATTACAAGAATATAGTGCTTACTAACTTAAGAATCCGTATATTAGTAAATATCTTTAAGGCTATATAGTAATAGTTCTAGAAGGCTATAATAGAGAAAAACCTAGTGCAGTAAGGAATAGTTAACGCTTTAGCACTATTAGGTCTAGGTATTCGGATATTAGTAGTCATTTTAGAAGCAATGTAAAGAGAGTATGAATAATTAAAGGAGGAGAAGAGCTCCTACTAATAGCAGACTCAGAAGCTAATAGTAGCATTATTAAAGCGAGTTACTAATAAGACTGAGGAATTAGTAAAGTACTATACTCCTGCCCCTAAGCTAAGCTATTAATAAGGATATAAGAGAGTAAGTCTTAGTAAAATTAACTAACTAGTGCTAAAGCGTACTAGAATTATACGCTATTAGGAGAGGAGTAAGATAGAGTAAATATAAGATCTTACTAATATTATATAAGTACTAGAAGAAGAGTTTACTAAGAAAAAGTAACTATCTAATTAATAAAAATAGTATAAGCTTATACTATATAAGAAGAAAGTAAAGAGAAGATAAGACTTTTATAAAGCATTTTATAATATAAGGATATTATTAATCCTTATTTATATACTTTATTACTATAAGTATAGTAAGGCTAAGCTAGAGGATATAAGGTAGGACTAGTAAATAGTAAGTCCTATTAAGAAGTATAATAACTCTCTATTTAAGTACTTTTAATACTTTCTAATAAGGAAAAAGATTCTTAAGCATGCAAACTATTTAAAACACCTTAAGAGAAGTGTATTATTTTTAATAGTATAGCTATATATATAGCTAGGATGTAAGTATATATTTTCTAATAAGCTAAAGAGTCTTAGTTTAGTTAAAGAGAAGCTAATTATACTAAACTCATACTATGGCTTTATTACTAAATATAATATATTAAAAGGATATAAGTAGAGTATAAAGTACTTAAAGTATATTAAAGAGCATATTATAGTATTTTTTAATAATATATAAGAACTTATAATAAATATCCTTCTATATTTACTATTAAAAGTTTTAAATAAAATCTACGTATTTTAATAAAGTGTAAAGAAACTAGTACTAAAGAATCTCTTAATATTACTATTAGTACAGTATTAAGTAATAGAAAAAGTGCTTATATAGTTAAAGAAATATAATCCCCTATATACTAATATTAATATTAATAAGGAAGAATTAAGTAGTTAAGAAGCCTCGCTATATAGCATGCTTTTTTAAGTATATAGGCAGTTAGAGTAAAATAAGCCTTTAGCTTAAGAGAAGGCATTGTGTCAGGGCTGAGGGCCCCGGGGCCCGGGACCCGGACAGTCACGTTACCTGTAGCTAGCTATAAGAGGCAGCAGATTTCCCAGACTTAAATAAAAAGACAATGCTTCTTCCTTCTTTTACTTGATTTTTTCTGATTTTCCTAGCCTTGATTTTCTTCTTCTATTTTACTTAATCAAATGATATCCTTCTCCCTTCCCCAGCTAGCTGCTTAGCTAATGATTTTATCTGCATTTTTAGCTATTTATTTCCTAGGCCTTATCTTGCCGTCCTTCGCCCTCCTTTCGGGCCCAGCTCGCCGTCACTTCGGGTAGTTGTTTGTCCCCCTGCTTAACACAGTATGAATAGAGCAGGTCATCCTACTAATAGACCGCAGCCTAGAGAATAAAGGAAGTGTAAATATCTAAGAAGTCCTAAAAACACTAAGCTAATAGTATGATTTAAAGGTTAGTAATAATATAATAATAGAGCTAAGTAATATAAATAATAAGAATAGGGCTAGTAATAAGGAGCTTAATAGTATTATTATTCTAATTTATAAGATTAGTACTTTTAAGATATTCACTATTAATAAATAACTAGATATTATAAATATAAAGAAGTTATAATATATTTATAATACTTTAGGTTAGTAAGATTCTTATAATAAAATAGGGCTTAGTATATTAGTAGGATTAGCTAAAGTATAGTATAGATATATATTTAAACCTTATGTTCTTATATTAAAGGGTAATGACTTTACTAATTCTTTTAAACTATGATTCTTTATAAAGACATTTCTAATACTATTCTTAGTTAGTAGTAGGGGTCTAAAGCAGGCAGAGGAAAGTACTAAAGAGGCGGCTATAAGAGTAAATAAAGGCGAAGTAAAGGCCTAAGCACAGAGTCTTATCTTATCTTAGAATATAATACTAAAGACATAAGCCAAAGTATTACTCTAGTACTATAGCAGCCAGTTTATAATATATTATATCTTCGCATTTCTTATCTTTAATATAAAAGTAAGGTTAAGAAATTATTAAGTTAGTATACTAAGCATAATAAAGAAGAACTTTCTAGATATAAAACGCATTATATACTTACTAAGCCTAAAGAGGCTAGAAGTAGCTAAGGTCAACTTAGAAGTAATTAGGAAGATGGCTAATAAGGTTATTAACTAGTTATTAAAAAGCCTATTATTATACAGCTTTTACTAGCTAATATTAAAAGAGAGTTATTTAAGTATATAGTAAAAGATCAAGTCTAAGATTATTTAGAATAGTATTCTAGCTATCTGGTTTACACTAAGCTTAAATGACATTATAAACCTAGTTAAGCTAAGGCTTACTATATATTAAATAAGGGATCTGAATAAAGTTAAGGCTTTCTTAATAAGCCTTAACTTAGTATATAAGTAAATATAGCTAGTGATCTTAGATCCTCTTAGTTTAGTAATCTTTTTCTATTATAAAGTATTTATATTCTTTAAATACTATATTAAGATAAGAGAGGACTTAGTATTTAAATATATTAGTAAGTACTTTAAGGCTATTAAGACTAATGAGCGTAAGTCACTTTATATCTATAGACTCTTCTGGCTTTATAAAAACATACATCTGAGTTTAATCTTAGAAGATATTAAAGAAGAGGATTAGGCTATATATTAAGAAAGGGTTATCTAATATATAGATAGTGTCTTTATAGAGGTTTGTTTACTATAAATCTACTATATAGAATAATATTATTTAATAATATTATAAGACTTCGATTTAGAGTCTTTTTTAACTACTTAAGCAGAAAGGTCTATAATATTAAATATATTATTATTACTAAGGAATAGCTAGTAGTTTATAGCTGTATTTAATAATAAAGCTAACTTCTATACTAATATTATCCAGATCTATACTCACAGCCTTATATATATAAAATACTCTATTTAGAGATAAAGGAAGTATTAGAATCCATACTGATTTAAAGCACTATAAAGATTAGTAAAGAGGACGGGGTTTATAAATAATAGAGTGTTATAAATCTAGCAGACTTATAATATAATAAATTAATAGAATAAGTCTATAGTAATAGGACTTTAATATAATTATAATATCTTATTTATTATAATATAGTATAAAACTATAACTATTATATTTTATATAATAAATTATATTACTAAGGTTAAGGATTTAGTATAGAAATAGGTAGTTATAGTAATAGATCTACTCTCTATTTTAAATAAGTTAGCTATTAAGAGGCAGTTAAATAAAGTTAACTAAGGCTAAAATAAAATATAAGAATTCTTAATAAGGGTTATAAACCAGATCTTTATAAAGCGAGTATTATTATAAGTTAAAGTTATTACTTACTTATTAAGCTACTTAATAGAGTTTATAAGTAACTATATTTAAGCATTCCTAAATGTATTATTACTCTACTAATATATCTTCTAATACTAGCGCTACTTATAATATAAGAGTAGTATAAAGATAGTAGACGATCTGATTAAAGAGGTAGTGCTTTTAAAAGAGGCTAGAGAAAGGATCTTATTTATATAAGCATACTCGCATTATAGTAAGCTCTTATAAAAGCTATTACTATATAACTATATATTAATAGTTAAGTTAAAGTAAAAGGGTAAAGATATAAGCGCTTAGAGAAAGGTATAATTCAATAGGTCCTAGCCCTTATTATAAATATAAGTATAAGTACTATAAAAACCTAGTAACTATACTATTATCTATTTTAATAGTTACTTAAGTATAGACTTTAGTAATAAAAGCAAGGTTTATTATAAGAAGTATATAATAAATATATAAATAGCTTAATACATCTTTCTAAAGGCTAATAGTATTCTAGTAAGGCAGTAGTCTAATATCTTATAATATTTATCTTATAAGAATTATTCTTATATAAGAGGTCAGGAGATATTAATACTATTTAAAAAAGATAAAAGCAGATTCTATTATAGTGAATATTATTTATTATAAATAATATCTAATTACTCTACTAGTTAGCTAAGGATATAAAGTATAATACTAAGCAGTAAGTTACTCAGTTTATATTCTATTAGTTATCTCCTATATATTATCTGAATTAATCCCTTCAGTCTTAAGTGTTTCTAATCGAATAGTCTATTATATTACTATTATCTTAGTGTATTTGCGTTTTCTGATATTTAAGAAGGCTAGTTCCTCTTTAAGGAAAATCTTCCTTTTAAAGTACTATTATAGACCTAGAAGGTTAACCTAAAGAAGGAATTCGTACTCCCAGTCTGAGAAGTCCTCAGGTTTTATAAGAGTGACTATAAGACCTTCTTTTTAGGATTTTCTATATAGTATTATAGATAAGATAGAAGGACTATTAAAGATATTAAAATGAGTTAAGGCAGTGAGACTCTTAATTATCAAATATTAGAGTGAAAATTGTGTATTCTGTCCTTACTCTCTATACTTTGAGGTTTTAGAGCAAGCTTTATATACTCTTTCTCTTCTATATAGAATCAGCTAGAAGCTGATTACTAAGCCTTGTAACAATAGGTAGTAATAGGTGGCAACTTTCGCTTCTGACATATCTAACAATAATGCTTTTAATAATAACGCAGTACTAGAATGCTTAGCATATGGCTTTTAGTAGGCCTGCTTAATAGCGCGGAGAATTCACTGCTTTAATTATATTATCTATTTAGTAGCTAGGGCAATACTTCTTAGAAAAGACAATACAAGTAGCGCAATTAAGAATAAGATCAATACTAAGGTATATAATGTATGGTTAAAGCGCGGCTTAGTCAGAAGGCTTTATAACCTAATAGTCTAAATAAACCGCTCTAATAGAGTTATTAAAATACTTTAAGAAGCTTAGAAACAGAATAGAGAGAAGTGCTAGCTTGGTTTACTTAATGTTATTATTAATAATAGTACTTAATAGCTCTTCTAATTCTATATAATAAGCCGTACGATTAAGCTATGCCCTTATATTAAAGCTGTTATTTCGGATATATACTATAAAGTATTAAAGCTAAGGAGAAAGAGAGCTAAGCAGAGGCTTTTACTATAGTGCTTTAAAGATAATGCTTTACTTATAGAAGAAGATTAGTAGACTATTAGACTCTATTAGGATCTTCTACGCTATTTTAAGACCTATATTAAGAAGCTTGAAGGTAATAAGAAATAGTAGATCCGAATTAATAGAAAAGAAGCTATGTATAGTTTAATATAAGACATTTGCTCTATATATAAGTAGCTAATAGGCTATTTAAAGGAAGTAAAGCTCTATATAGATCAAATACTAAAACCTGCTCATTTTAAGATAAATATTAACCTTGTATAGGTTAAGCTAAATAAATATTATAGCACTATTAACCAGTCTCTTACTTACTATACTATTATAGTTCTTTACTTAGCGATCCAATAGGATTTCCTTTATTATGCTTATTAATAGAGGCCAGATTGGATTAAGAAAGCTTAATGGCTTATTAGCAGCCTATAGTAGGAATATAAGCAGTTTCATATTCAATTCAAATAGGAAGACTCTAATAACCTAAGACTAATTAAGAAAGTAAAGAAAGTAAAAGTTAACTCCTTCTCTTCCTATTTAAATAGCTTTAAGTCTATAAGCATAGTACAGCCAGCACTATATAAGGATAAAATAGATAATAAGCTTAATAGATAGTTATACCTTACTAACCCTATTAAAAAGGACTATAATCCGTTTTTATATTAGTTTAATAAGAGGTTTAAATACCTGCATTTAATGCAGATAGCTATAGACATACTCTCTATACTTCTAATAGCTGTTAAGTATAAGAGAGTGTTTTTTTCCTATAGGAATATAGTATTAGCAAAACGCTGCCAGTTATAGGCAGAAATAATCATAATTATGCAAACAGTGAAATCCTAGTTAAGAGCGGGCTTACTAGAAGATTATAACGGATTATTAAAGGATCTAGCAGCAGAAGAGCCAGACTAAATATGATATTTTATAGTATTATAAGACATACAGTACGATCCACTAGGAAATTCCGTTCATTAAGGTATTTCAATCATTATCATTTCATTCATTGCCCCTTAATGATCATTGTCATTATAGTCTTACTTAATCAGCAATCATTTCATTTTATTATCCTTATTATAATGATTGATAATAATAGACGCGCCACTCTGCCGACAGGCTACCGTGACTCAGGTGCCGACATCGCCTACAACTTAAGTCTCTCCAAGAATGTCGAGGTTTTGAGCCCCGTCTCCAATCCGGAGCCCGCCAAAGAGGTCGACTGGTGCTTCTCCGACTCGGAAGATGGCATCTTCGCTGCCATCGACAAGGGAGCCGGCAGCCGCCACCAGATACCTTTTGGGCGATTCCAGAACGTGGGAAGACGGATTGTGTAGGTAAATGAAAACGACGGCGCACACGGCCAGAACGAAGTGGGCAGCGGAGTTATATAGATCGATCTACTCCTTACGATATTCCCTTTATGAATTTCAATCCTCCCTCGGCTCGGACTTCCCTAAATACAAGGACTAATTCCGGACCACGTCGGGACTCAGCTAGCTTCCTAGGGGCAACCCCGACCTAATCCCGTAGAAATAAAGCAACAGTCCGCTCCATTCTATTATACAAAGTCAGTAAAGTTCCTAGATTTTCGGGGTTCCAGCTTGTTTTCTTACGCATGAAGGAATTTGACCAGCGTTAGTTTTATGGTTGACACACTGAGCCAGCACATATGCTCTCTCAGAACAAATGTTCACTCCATTGCTACTATGCTGGTTGACGCAGGCGTCAAAACTATTCCAGCAACAGTCTTGAGACTCATTGCACTAGTTATGTTAGTTTCGGTCTGCCTACATGGGGGGTTTGCTTACAGCAAGTGCTATAGCAGCAGAAGCGAGGATGTAATAAAGACGCATTTTCGAAGACGAGAAGCACGGCGTATGTTAAGGCGGATGATAGTTCAACTGGATGTAATGAAAAGAATGAGAGGCAAGTCAGTGAGCTTAGAAGGCTGAGTTAGTGTATATAGGAGAATACTCGACTACCAGAGGCGGGAGTTAGAAACCGAGGGCGACGAGAGAATAGAAGAGGCGGTAAAGAAGGCTCCTACCGCCTCGTATCTTCGTGTTGTAAGCTATTCTCAGCCAGTTATAGTCTCATATCACGGGATCCGCCTGGGGAACTCGGAGCGAGTCGTATATGTGTCTAACACGTATCGTAATTCATTTGTAAGGCTGTTTACAAAAGCAAAATCGATCTAGGCAGAGAACGTCAGTCTTAGTAAAGAACCCGACGAGGTCTCTTTAGTGCTAAGCCCTCGGAAACTATATCCCGTTGGTCTAGTAGAGAAGCCGGTCTAGGTAGAGTTAGTTAAGGTGGAGAGCCCGGCGAGGTCTCTTTAGTACTAAGCCTTCGGAAACTATATCCCGTCGGTCTAGTAGAGAAGCCGGTCTGGGTAGAGAAAGTTAGTTGAGGTGGAGAACCCATTAAGGTTTCTTTAGTGCTAAGCCCTTGGAAATTATATCCTGTCGGTCTAAGTAGAGAACGTTATTTTAGGCTCAAAAAAGGAAAAAACGGGGAAAGGGAAACAGTCAATCCTGAGAAGATCCGGCTTAATCTAATAGCCTCGAGTTCGTCCATTACCTCTGGATGGTATAAATAGCTATAATAAGTCCGTTACCCTATTTCCAAGAGCTTTTATCTATATTCCGCCAACATCTTTTTACGCTTAGAGTCGTATCTTTGCATGAAACATTATACTCGCCATGCGATTCTCAGCCCTTTTTACGTTCACCGGTCTTTCGGTGTCTCTCCTAGCGAGTATGACTGCGGCGGTAAGAATCTCAGTGTTGTATGCAGTTGGTTTCTATGTGTAGCTGATCCGAAATAGTGCACCGCAAGTCAAAACTGTTGCTGGAACAACGAAAGAGCCTGCGACAATCAGCATTCAAGCAACTGCCCAGCTATACCCGGCGGTAATGCGGGTGCCGGCTGCCCATGTAGCACGGAGGCATACCGGAAGGACTTTTGTGCGCGTGTTGGTATCAACTGCGTAAGTAGAAAATGTTAAGGTTCTGAGTCTTCTACTTGCTGATTGCTTTTAGGATGGTGCCGATTGCTGCGATTTGACGACTAGGGCTGGTAGAAGCTGCCCTTAGAAGCTTTCGTAGATATGTTCTCCTCGGCTGTTATGGCGACCCTGTCCTCATAAGGTGCTATAACAATCGTTCGTCGTTGAGAGTTTGTATCTTCTGTGGATTTTATCGGACAGCATACAGTTCGGTTTATGGGGGTTTGGGAATGACAAGTTGCGTTGAGTTGAGTTGGGTTGAGTTGTATTCCTACACGGATTTAGCCGCTATCTTATTAGCAGCTATGCCTGGCAAGCGGGGTTTGGCCGACCGCCGAGGCGCCCCGAATGACAAGTTGCCTTTTGAAACTTTATGTCAGGTGCAGGAACAAGGAACTTAGTTAGCGAGGCTTAGTCAGACCGTGTGGCTAAACGTGACTGGTAAACGCTCGAGACCTGCATGTACGAACAACCTCGGTCATCAATCCATCAAGTTCCCACAATGTCACGGTTATATACCTGCCATAGCCTTCGCCATAGCCTCAAACATCTTTCTTTTCTCATCCTCTAGTCTATGAAGACCGCTCTCCACATGAGTCTGGGACATTATTTCGTCCTTTTCTCGAGCCCCTGTGAGCTTTGCCCACGTCTTATCCGCGTACTTGTCTAGCGGTTCCCTAAATGCGCGCATATCCCTTTCTTGCTGTGCATGCAGCTCTGTTTGCATAGCTGGTAGTAGGATCTCCACGACTCGCACATGGTGTGTAGAGGGCGAGCCGGGTGAGGAGAGCTGGCTGTGTAATGTCCAGGACAAGCTGTGTAGCGCGATTTTGGTGGCGCTGTAGTTCGGGCAACGTGGTAAGGGCACGACAGCTAGACCTGAGGATATAAGGATGATGCCAGCTGGGTTGTTAGGTCCGAGAGAGATCAGATGAGGAAGGAAGTGGGCGATAGTATGGAAAGGGGAGAGGTAGTTAGTGGCCACCTCGTCATTGATGCTAGGGAGGGAGATAAGGGAGGGCTTGGTGAAATCCACACTGCGTTGCATGCCGGCATTAAGAACGATACAATCGAGCTTGGGGTACGTGGTAGTGATTCTTTCTGCCATCAGAACCTCTCGACTTATGCAAAGAAACGAATAAGGTGTGAGAGGAGAGTCGGGTGAACGTACTTCTTCGCCCAGGTGCCCAGGCCGTCTAGATCTGCCACATCAAAGGCCTCGCCGGCGACCTTCGCGGAGCCATGCTTAGCAACGAACTCATCTAGCCGGTCCTTACGACGACCGATGGCGATGACGAAAACGCTGCTATTGATCATGCGCTCGGCTAGGGCTCGGCCGATGCCCGATGTTGCACCGGTGATAAGGACGGTCTTGTATGGGAAAGGCATTGGGCGAGAATGGAATTGTTAGGTGTGAATGGGATCGAGTTCAGTTCGAAGAGGCAGGCAGGAATGTTGTAGGCTTGGAGACATCATATTCCACGAAGATGTAGACCTTTTCATAATTGTGGAGGAACTCGCCCGAGTCGATAGGCCACACTAGGTGACCGTACCCTTATCAGTCCAGCCAAACTTTATGAATTTTTCGCACAAGACATATCGTTTAGATCCTCCAGGGGGGGGCGAAGGTGTGATGCACGCTTTACTAACTTGTCTCCTGCGCGCGAGTGACGTCGTTCGGTCGATAGACAAAGTCGCGGCGGGGCGCTAGAATATCCTTGCCCTCCCGCCCCGCAGATGTGCGATGTTATTGGATTTTTCAGACCATTAATTTACAGTTAGGCTGCAGTAATATCAAGACTGTTTTTACAACATAGTGCTGTTTCTTTGCTTAGTCAGGCCGCGCGGCTCGGTGGGAGCCCATAGGCTCGCGGTACCCGCGAATTTAAAATTTCACGAGTAGGCTGCGGTTAGAGTTGCGCGTCTACGGTTTGACCGGATCTCGGCACTCGAAATTAATAATCTATCTCTCCTATTGTTAAGGTCTGCAATATTGACCCCGGAAGGCTGACCAGCCCCCTTGGCTATCGTGTATATACATATTCACGCCAATACCCTCAGAGCAGCATTCATCTTGAGTCGACTATTGAGAGCTCATGCACACAGCTCGTCGTTAATATTTTGTCTATCGGTCGTTAATCTGCCTTCAAAACCACGATGATGCGTCACATTCAACTTTTTGTCTTTGTTCAGGGTCTTGCGCTGTGTGCCTTAGGTAACGCAGCAGTTGCAGACCGGCACTAGCACGATGCTAAAGGACGGCATTGTCCCCCCGTGAATGACACTTTCATTATTGATAACTTTTAACTATATCCTGAGAATGCAGCTTGGGACCCTATAGGCTGCAAGCTCTACGCTGGGTAGGTAGCTAGTTATCTTCCCGAGGCACTAGGACTGTTACTTATCATTCGCATAGTGCAGACTTCAATGCCTCCGTTTTGGTCTACGATCCTTACACGACAGACTACCAGATTCTCGCCTTCCCCGGCATCACCAATACTCAACCTTACCATATATCTGGCATTGACTTTGACGCCAGCAGCAGAGCCATGTTCTTCTCTGCGAACAGTGGTCTTGGGTTCCAAACCAACGGCGAAAATCTCTCGGGACCTAACAAAATTATCAAGTGGGATCCGAGAAAGATGGAGGTGGTATTCATCGCAGACCTCGCCCCTGTCCAGCAGGAATATTAAAGCAAGTTTGGTCATATTACTGCAGGTTTTCAAGATATGGCTGAGGACAGTGAAGGGAATAGCTACACACCCACCACTTTCGGCGGCGAAGCTATTGCCAAGGTCTGGGCTAATGGCTCTATTACTCCCTTCTATCTCTCAAATACCACGGCGAAGAATGCGACGGCAAACCCTTACCTCTACGGCGGCATAATATCGTTGCCCCTACACAACAAACTAGTTATTGCTGATCTTCAGCAAGGCACTTTTGTCACGTTCAACGCAAAGTCTTCTTCGCCACATCCCACTGCTATTAAGATATCGAACATGCCGTCAAACTATACTTTTATTAGATGTAACGCTATCATCACACCTACCCGTTATCCGAGTCAGCAGATCATCCTTTGTGCGGAAGATTTTCTAGGCAGCAACGGAGCTATCACGGTCTTTCAGAGCAGAGACAACTGGGAGAGCGCTGACTACCTTGGCGTGGTGTTTAGCACCTTAGAAAGTTGGATTGTCGTGACACCCCTTGAGATTTCCAACTCCATATATTACCTCCCATTCGCCCCGTTCGACGGTGGCTCCTTTGACTCACTGGGCAATCGTTCTAGCTTTCCAATTATCGACATTACGGAACAGGTAGATAGAATCGTGGCAACGGGCGGGTGTTAGTAGCTGTCACAACTATCATCAGATTCTAGGATCATGTTTGCTTTGCGTTCTCAGGCCACAGGCTCGAGCCCCTAGAGGCTCGGATCCCTGACTTAGGTCACGAGACTGTCTTTCCTTTATGTATATAAGGCCTGCTTCAGGCCCTTTAAATAGCTAGAAATCAAGAGCTTCTATTCACATCACAATGCACCTTCCCTATCCGATGCATCAGTAGCTGACTAGGGCTTTAAGCCCTAGGTGCGGGCTACTTACTATAAGGGTTTTAAGGCTATAGTTCTAATTACACGCGTGATAAACGATTAGTCAATTACATTTGACCTAGTGTATTATCGCAGTTACATTCTATAATTGATTTATATATTATAATCCACGCCTCCGGATTAATAGCTAAGGGTATGACCTAGAGACCGGTGGCCGTCGTGTTATAACATACTAGTCTTTGTGCTGTAGTCTTACGCCGTTGTCCTGTCGAGGGATGAGACCGATAATTTGCGATGACAGTAGTAGCTTCAGCATATAGCAACGGTTTGGCTTGGCGATGACGGAGAAAGCACGTTACTGTAGAGGTTCACGCAGTTTGGGACCGGGACGCCAAAGCTTCAGGAGCTGCGGCGCCTGCTGGTCTGACTACGGAGGTGCTACTATCCTCCTTAGGGCAAAGCAGAAGTGGATTAAAAGCCCCGGTAGCAGCGATACTAGTAACAGTGATACAGACTGCTCTGAACCGCAGCCACAGGCTGAGCTAAGCCCACAAGACCAGCAGCTCATTCATGCGCCACCTACTAATGATATCCCGCATACCTACTGAGGGGTCCTTATAATGTAGAGACTCGTCGTGTTTGCTAAGACTGAGGAGGTACATAATAAAGCATGGATAAACCTATGCAAGGAGTTCAATGATTAGCGACCCATCCTGCGATACCTTTACAGTACCTATATTCCAGTGAGGGCACAATGGGCACGCTGTTTCATTTGGCAATATCGCAACTTTGGTATCCGCGTCACCTCTGGCACAGAAGCCAGTAATAATAATATTAAGAGTTATCTTCTTAATGGTATGAGCCACTTTTACTGGCTGGTTGAGGCAATACAGGATATGATGAGGGATCAAGAGCGAGATTTCATGCATGCCTGTGCTAAGGATGAGGTTCTTACCTCTCGCGATTATCTCGGCTCAAGCTCAGAGTACCTAGGCGAGCTAAGAACAGTGATCTTAGCGAAGGCTTTAGGGTTGATCACGAAGCAGTATCGTCTGGCAAGAAAGGCAATGCTAACAGGGAAGAATCCAAACCCCAGCCCTCTTGGGGCTTGTGATGATAACTGCTCGGTTTCTATTGAGCTTGGGATCCCTTGCTATCATACGGTGTTCTAAAAGCTGGGTTCTGCTATATCCTTTACTAAATGGGAGGTCTATCAACGCTAGCGGCTGCGAGAGTCCACCTCACGAGATCCATACTGACATATCCTCGACCCTAAGATCGCCACATCTCTCCGTGGCAGGCCTAAGAACACTACGCAACCTGTCCCAGCAAGGTTGGCCATTGACGCTGGCAGTCAGCTAAGGGCTCCCACCAGTAGCCAAGCCGACCATACATCAGGTCGCAGGCGGGGTCGACCACCGGGCAGTCGAAATAAGTCAACAATAGCTAGGCTCACACAAGAAGCAAGCCAGCAGCCCAGCAGTCAGGCTACCAGTGGTGAGGTTGCGCCCTCAAGCCAGTGTGTGACGCATGGCCAATCGGCAAACCTTGGAGTTGGGAGAACTACAGGTCTATGTGCCAGCGGACGGAGGATACAGGCGAGTGTTCAGAGGCAAAGGAGTCAATGGGAGCTAGTTAAGAGCGACGAAGATACAATCCGTGTTATAGTGGATTGAATTTAATAAGAGCAATCTGTAACTCCCTTACAGCCCTGTAATAATGCATCCGCCTGCTTATAGAAGTAGAAGACATCTTATTGTCAATAATAGTGGAGCTGGAGCTCTTATTACTAAGATAAGTCCTTCCGCTGAGATAATCTTATATCAGTAGGGCAGAAGTTTTTCAGCTAATAGGAAGCTGTAAAAGTCATGCGTCCCTAAGGATCATGCGTCCGTATCCAAATGTCATAAGTCCCTATCAATTCCCTTTTTAAAATCCTTATTTGTGCTGCGAAGCAGCAATATTAGCCAATAAAGTAAGGCCACCTTAGCAAGAAGCGCAAGAAAGGAATGGCTAACGCAGTCAGGAAAATGAGAAGGTCGAGGACTAGGAGCGGTACTCACAGGGTCCTGTCTAACTTGTCCAACGTTTCCCGCGCCTGTTCAAAAAAGGCGAAGACGATGGACTTGCTGAACTCGCGCTTCTCACTCTCGTCCATCAACAGGATTTCGGAAAACCATATCGTATCTACGTTCTTTCTGAAGTCGGGCAGGTTGAAGCGACCTTCATCTTCCTCCAGGGCGAGGTCATTTCCTTGGGACGATGGCAATACTGACATAGACGTACAGGCGAAGAGTTGAGCACAACGGGGCGCTTTCAAAGTTCCACAATGCCCAGAGTCTACAAATCCAACAAGACTTTGAAAATGGGATTCGTGTGGGCGACTAGGTCTCCCCCTCTCTCGGGCATTTTCTCGGACAAACTCGTCGCCGCTCACGTAGCGGCACGCTTCTTCCAATGTCATTCTAACCGAAGGCGTACTAGTAGACATACCGTCCTTTTTAGCAGTTACCATAAAAACCCCAACGCACTCTGCCATTGGCCAGGTATGTCATTCAATAGACCAGTCTGGATTCTGTGATCGGCAACGCTAGGCAGGGGGTGCTGTGTCTGGGAATACACCCAATGGTTGCGAAGACTGCGGCGACTGCCACTGGCTCTTTGGGACATAGCGTGAGGCGCTAGTTTACCCGTTCTCAGGCTGAGGCGGCACTTTTTACCGGCTCCCGACGCGCCCGGAAGACCAGCTGCATATCCCAAAATTTCCCACTTCCCTTCTTCAGCCTTTCTCTACATTTGCCTCGCACGCTCGTGTAGAGTGGTCCTCTAATAATGTGCTTTCTTTTCTAGGCTCTGCGAGGCATTTGCCTCTTGTGTCGTTACTATCCTCCCAACAAGTTCCTTCCTCCCTGTCGTCACAGCCGCTTGGAAGCGATAGCAGGTTTTCTAATTCTCGACTCTTCCCGACCCCGCAGAAGCTTTCTTTCAGTGGAAGGAAGAGGGCGGCGCAAACTATAAGGCACGTATAATTTCAGGCACGAATAATTTCAGGCACAGGGCATAATTACTGAGCGGCCTGTTACAGACAGTTAGCTGGATCGAACTGGCAGTCCGGTAAGCTCACCATTCAGTCGATGTGCTTTCCACTCTTCTACCAAGGCAGCTAGACAGAGCAACAATTCTCCAAGATCGAGATAATAAACTTTAAGTATCCATTACATATTAACAGTCTCCCCTCCCTCTTGCCCAGGCTGTCCCCAATAGCCTGGTGTCCCTGTAGGTCCCTCAACACCCGCCGCGACATCCACGTGAAAACCGACCATATCGATGTGCAAAACTTGCACAGGATGATTAGTGATGTGGAAATAATATCTCAAACGCAGCAATTGTTGACTGCAGGACTATGTGCTCTTCTAGGAGAGATCTATTTCTCTCCTCGAGGAGCGCAATATACTCCGTCGCCCTACAAGCAATGGCCTCCTATATTCTAGGTAAGAATCATTGTATTATGAGCTGGGAGCTAGCTAACCTTATCCACTATTATTTTCAGCGTTCCTTCTTGAGGATCTGTCGTTGCATTCTCCTCTCCTTCCTTTGCTATTATAACTCTCATACTAGGGATACTATCCCGTAGTTCGGTAAATGTAGCATTTAACTGCATGTCGTGACGCTTGCCGATTGTGCGCCTGGGCGGGGCTTCCGATGGTTTGTGACGGCCAGAGTTGTGTGCCGGTGCAGGAGGAGACTCGGCCTTGATTGCCATGCTGGAGGAGAGTGACAATGGCGTCAGTTTACCCGGTCTCTGTAGCTTGGGAGATCCCGAGGAACGGCCGGATGCGCCGCTAAAATAGTTGGCATCGGGGAAAGGGAGGGGAGATATCTTGAGGTTGAAAGGGGTCGCTCGGGCATTTGAGTCCATATTATACTGAAAATAATAGCGTTAGAAAATATCGCACTGTAATTCGCACGATGATGTATCCGAATGTGTCTTTCTCAATATGACCCAACGAGAGAGATGACATATCCACTATCCCAAAAGAGATGGTACAAAATGGTACCTCAGTTGCGCCACCACCTTTTGGGTACGCCACGTAAACTTAAGGATTCATTGTTCTAGCCGATCATTGGGTCGTGTTCTGTGTCACATTACCGATCAACGGGTCCAAGGCCAGCCATGGCCTGATTTTGCGCATCACTGCCTATTGCGCACACAAAACGGTCCTGGGGTGGAGTGGAGCGGCGTCCCGCCCCTTCCGCTGTCGCCGCTAGGTGCAATGGAGTCCTGCCATTGTGATCGCGCAGTCGCATGTTCGAATCCTCCCGAAGATCGTTGACCAGGTCTTTATGCCCTTTGTATGCAGCCCAGAACAGCGGAGTATGTCCTAAGGCATCCACGAGGTTGACGTCTGTCCCTGCTTCAATTAACGATTGCATCGCAGGACGGTGGCCATGCATTGCTGCGTGATGTATCGGTGCCATTCCATCTATGACCTGTATGTTGATGGCTGCGCCTTCTCGTAGGAGACTCTGCACGCCAGCCCTAACCTGCTACCACGGCTCCTGCAAATGGCAAGGCCTAGAGCATCTTCACCAGGGGCATCGAGCTAGATCTAACTTCGGGACATGTCTGTCACGAGCGAGTCAGAGGCGCAATGAAACACGCAGTCACAAATGATATGGGGAAGGGTCAGCCTAGCTTTGAACTTTATGGGCCAGCGAGGGTAAAGGGATTTGACGCCAAAGAGCGCTGGGATTGTGGGATGGAGGTCGTCTGATAGCTACATAAGACCTTCAACTCTTTGGAAAGACTCGCCTCAGTGACCATAACCGCGTGATGATCTAGCTTGAGGATGGGATGCTAGCACCGCCCAGAGGCGCGTACGTCGGTGATTCGCGTCACGGACGACGTTGTGCCGTCGCCCAGGGGGCTTTCGCAAGATGGGCGGACTACTTTCTCAACACCGTCCAAGCTCATTGGTCTTCCTCCCGCCCGTCGCCATGCTGCTCAAGCATCTTGAGCAGTTGCGCCCTATAGGCCTTGGAGTTGGCCCGCCAGTCCCCCAGCCGTCTGGAGTACTCAAACCCCCTGCCCCATCTCCTCCTTTCTCGCCCTCACCCTGGGGTGTCGATTCCGGCCCGGCATTAATGGGTTCGCGGCCGTTTTCGGGCTCATAGTGAAATGTTCCCGGAAGAAGGATCTAGATCCTATTTTTAGACTCAATCGATCTCAGTAACGGCATTGCCCCAGCCCCTAAACTAGTCCTCGCAGCTTACAGCCCCAACAGGTACCAATTTCAGTCACAGAAGGACCCGGAATCGGGCCGTACCGAAACTCGCTTGGGAAATTTCGAGGACCTCGAAAAATCCCAGCTGGTGAGCCTGTCCATCAGTTGACTCATGTTACCGTTATTGCTCGGCGAGTCATACAGGCACAGCTAGCTGTGCCGATAAGATCTGCTATGTAAGCAGGATATGTGTGTATCAGAGAGGCATACGCGGCCTTATTTCAAGGCAATTGATAGGGGTGCCGCACCATAGTCACGGCGATTATGGCCCCAAATCTTGCTGACTCCCAACATGACCAAATTCGGGACATGATCATAAGTGGCCACACTAATAGACAAGCAGCCCACGTCGCCGGATGCAGGACGAGCTCTGTTCGCCAGATTCGATCAAACTTACGTGCTTCGGAGCCACTCGAGCCCCCCCCGAACGGTGTCGGCCGACCTCGAACTATCACGCCTCCCATGCTAACTGCTCTGTGCAGTCGCCTCGCCGACCGTCCCGACATGTTTCATGACGAGATGTCAGACTTCCTCCTCGAAGAGTTTGACACTGTTGTTAATAGAAGCATATATGATGACTAGGATCTTGATCATCATGACACGGCACGGATTACAGTAATTTGTAAATTGGAGCCAGAAGTGGACTATGGATTGGATTTGGCTTATCAAGTACCGTGACTCAGGCAGATGTACGGATACTGTGGGGGACTTGGCGATGAGGTGCCCCACAAAACTGGAGGGGGGAGAAATGTTAGAGCCACCTGGTAAGAATACGTCGTGTGCAACCGAATTCGCACTGTGATAAGCCACATGTCCTTGACATGGTCCGTGCGGAAACTCTTTTAGCACAGGAGGGACCGGTCCGGCAAGCGGCCCGCCAAAGGAAGCCTGGAGGAACTGTGCTGGCGTGATGAAGCTGGTGAAGAAGGGCTGCTTGTAGGTATTATCAGTAAGATGGTGGATTTAAAGTGTTACGATGACCTAGGTGGAGACCGGGCGGTCACCCGTGGCAGAACCCCGGGCCCCACTTTTAACGGGAACTGTTAAAGCTGTTGCGCATGACTTTAGTAGATCGGAGCACCCCTTTAATGAATCACCAGTAATTCATAGGGATCATCAGTAATTCCTATGCCAACCCCTCCAATCCAGTCAAGAACCATAGGTATATATACACTCATTTTCTCTTAAATAGTAAGTCTATTAAAATACTACGTTACCTCATGCATATTAGAGCGGCGATGGGGTGCATGGGGTAGCTTCAGCTAACGGCTATGTGTCCGCAGACCGGGAAGCTATTACTACTACTACATTATCTACGTACTAATCCATTACTATAGCTATTATTAGTATTATATAATATATACAGATTTTATATAAGCACTTATTGTTTCTAAAGCTCCTGATCCTTTATCTTTATCTTTATACTATTTAGAAGAGACTTATAGACTAAGTAATTATAATTAAATAGTGTATTTAATATCAGACCGTTAAGTGTTTTTATATAAGAGATAGCTATATAGTTTAAATTAGTCTAAAAGTCTTAGTAAGATAGATCTATAACTATTATATCTTTAGTAGTGCTTTATAACTTATATATAGTAATTATATAGTATATAATTAGAAGAAACTAAGTATAAGTATAGAAAGTGGTCTTAATAAGGAAGTCCTTTTTTACTAAGAGAATTAAAATAATCTTCTTACTATTAGTAATAATTAAGAATACTAATTTACTATATTTATTAAATTCTATTATAATAATATAAAAAGGGTCTTAAATAGAGTTAGCTTTAAATACTTAGCTAATATTATAAACTATACTATAAGTACTATTATAAAAGCTAATTAGTTATTAAAAGTTAGATATTAATATTAGATAGGAGCTAATATATATAAGGATCTGCTTTATAAGGTTACCTGCCTTATTATTAAGTATAGTAACTATACTAAAGCTAACATTCTTAGCTATAACTTGGATAACTAGCTAGCTAAGGCAGTTAAAATAATAGTAATTATATTTATTCACTCTATCTTTAGTAATGTATACTTATAAGGCATTAATAAACCTTATAATCTCTTAATTATTTAGTTTTGCTTATATATAGTTAGAAAGGAGCTTTTAAGACTCTATAAATAGTTAAAGTAATTATAATTTTCTAAGAGCTAGGCAGAATGCCTCTTAATCGTTACTACGCTATTACTAAATAACTTTTAAAAAGACCGATTTATTAAATCGCTTATATGCATTTCTGCTTTTAATTTCTACTCTTTAAACCTCTTTATTATAATAAAGCGGCTTTTATAGTATAAGGAGAAGCTAAAAGAAGTTACTAACTAAGAGGATATTTAAGCTATTAAAGAACTCATTATTCTTATTTAAGAATAACGTGCATGATAAGCTTATGTCCCATCCAAGTATATATCTTAAATAGATTTTATACCTTAAATCGTAATTTCTTAGAAATTCTTTAAAAATCTAAACTAAACTTAAAATAGCTAAGATTTTTAGATTATATATATTATATAATGAGTAATCAGTAGAAATTTTTCTAGATTTTAAAAAAAAATATTTATTAGCTTATATAGAAAAATCATATTCACACTGTTTTTTTTCTTACTTTTATTTCTAAGAAACTAAATAAATTAAATAAAATTTTTAGAAAAATAATAACTTATGACTTTTTTACTTAAATATCTAAAAAGAAATTTAAAAAAAATTCTAGAGCTATATAGCCTATTTTAGGAAATTAATAATTAGGGTTTTTAAGTGTACAGTATAAGTAAGACACATACTTATATGGGACATAAGCTTATCATGCACGTTACCTTATAGAAATAGTTATTAATTTAAAATAGCTAATATAGTCCTAGTATGCTCTTCTTATTAATAATTAGATACTTAATATCTTTAAGCTTCTTCTAAAGCTAGGCCTTATTAATAGCTAAAAGAGACTTAAAGTCCTTATTAATTAGTAAGTATAATAAGAAATGTAAGGTAATGCTTGAAATCTGATTTCTTATAACGCCTATAAGTATAGTATATTAAATAAGCATCTCTCTCTTACTTATTATAGCTTAAAAGTATACAGAGAGTAGGTTAATAAAGTATAACTTATTAATACTACCTCCTCTATTTATATAGAGTAATAACTAGGAAGGAACCCTTATTAGAAAGTAGCTTATTATTATATTATATACTAAGCGCTAATCTTAATTTAGAGAATCGCAAGCTTTTAAAAGCTAATAGTCTACATTAAAATTCTAAGGGTTTTCTGCTTTATATTACTTTTAATAGTTATTACTAAGAATACTATTATTAATATACTACTTAATATAAAAGGTCTAATTATAATTAATATTAATATCTTAATAGCTAAGGATATTAATATCCTCTTCTTTTAATAAGCAGTTAAATAATATATAAGCAAGTTTATACTAGTCCTTTTTTATAATAAGCTCCTTATAGATCTTAAGCTTAAATTCATTTTTCTTTACTATTAATTTATCTATATTTAGCTTCTTATAATAATTATTTATATAAGTATTATAATGCTTTTTATAATATATATATATAATTATAAAGGAATTAAATTACTGCTTACTTATAATAAATAACTCTTCTAAAGAGTAATATAAATAAACTATTATTAATTTAATATAATAGAAGTTATTAAACTAAGAAAAGGCCTTTATAAACTTATATTAAAAGAAGTAAAATAGGACTCTCTTTTTTACTTAAGTAGTAAGTCTCCTCTATATATTAAGATTATATAATTATAAGTATTTAAAATAGGTTATATTCTTATACTAATCCTTTCTCTTTAGATATTTCCTATACTACTAATAGCCTTATTAATATCTCTATTTATATAATATAAACATGCTTATTACTCTAATAGATAGCAGTCTATAATAATAACTATATAAGTACCTTTTTATAGTAGAATGTTAAGCAATAGATAAGAAATCTCCTGTATTAAGTAATCTCTTTTAATAATTAGCTTATTTATAAAGTAAGAAGAGAAGGATAATAAGGACTAAATATATAATATATAAAGCAAGACTTAGTTTATAAGCTTAATAGAAGACTTAGTCTTCTTCTTAGATTTATTATAATACTTTATAATATATATAATAACTGCTTATAAGCTAGTATAAGAAGATATATTAATATTAGCTAGCCAGCCTAGGATAATTATAGGATTAAAGTTATTTATTAGGCTATTATTCTAAACTGCTTTAAAAACATAGTATAACCTGCCTTCCTTCTTAATTACTATAGCCAGCTCTTATAAAGCATAAGAGAAGTTAAAATAACACTCCTTCTTTAGATTAATAATATTAGCTGCTTTAATATTTATAATAGCACCTTCTATATCCTTTTCTAAATTACTAGTTCTCTTTCTTATATATAAACAGTATATAGTATTATATTTATAATACTAGTAATAGTTAATAATTTATAAGAGCTATAAGAATATTATTTCTATACTTAGAGGATTTATACTTAAAGGATTACTTTTACTTTAAGGCATAGTCTTACTTAGCTTAAGGTTAATAATAATAATATAGAATCCTTATATATATATAAATATATTATAAGCCGCTTTATCCTTTATATTAGCTCTTAAATAATTATCTATTTAATATAAGTTGTGATTATATAAACTATTATAGCCTTACTATTTATACTAATTCTAATAATTTATAATACTAAACTTCTTACTTAGTATAATATTCTAAAAGAGTATATATTAGTAATAGAAGTAAAAAGCAGTAATATAAGGGTTTTATTATAATAAGTAGTATAATAAAGCCATTCTCTCTAGCTTAATAATAGCTAGCTAGTTAATATATTAAAGTATATACTAATAAAGACTCTATTAATATAAATTTACTAAGCTAAATATAATAAATATACTAAGATAATTAAAGTTATAAGTATAGGCCTTAAAGTCCTGCTTCTTTTTATTTTAGAATAGATATATACTATAAATAAAAACTATATACTTTATAATTAAATTAATTAGTACTTATACTTTAAAATCCTTACTATATTTAAGCGCTTAAATAAATTACTTTTATATAAGTAGCTAATACTTCTTATTATATTACTTTATAAAGAATCTAAACTATAAATATACTTATAATTATATTAATATATTAAAAGTAATAAAGCAAAAGGTTAAATAGTATATAAAATACTTATTATACTAATATATTATATACTTAATATAATTCTTATAATTAATAGAGTGTAATTAAGGTTTAATAAAGTTAGCTCTATTATTAAAAAAGAGGTAAGGAAATACTAAAAAGAGTAGAGTATAAGAGTAATTAAACTTATTAATAAATATATATTATATATTTAAAAGCTATAGTTTATATTATACCTATACCTAGAAGCTTATAAAAAGCCTTAAATTAGCTTTTAATTCTTTAGTAAGAACAGACTGCAGAATATTAAGCTCTATATCCTTAGTTAATAGGTCTAGTACTATAGCCTCATTCTTTAGGTCAGGCTCTGCCTTCTGATCTTCCTTAGGTCTAATATCTATAGCCTTTACTTAACTCTAAGGGATAGTATTCAGAACATTACTATCTTAAAGCAATTAATTCAGCCTCTTTTTATTAATAATAATATATTAATAACTAGGATAATAATAGTAGAAGTAGTCTAATTATATAATAACTAGCTAGTAATAAACACAGAACTAGTAAGTAAATTACTAGTTAAGAATTATATAAGATAATATATTAGTAGGATATAATAATATAATATTTAACTCTTATAATAAAAGTAAGAGCTAGTTATATATTAAGCTAACCTTATAAAGAAAGTAAACTATATACTTTTAATACTTATACTACTACTCTTATATAAGCATAATATTTATATAAATATAAATATAAGTAATTAAAGACTTTTTAGTAAGTATAAACTAGAGCAACCAGGCTAGTATAAGGCTAAAGTTAAGCTAATTATCTATAAAGAAGAAATACAGCTTATTAGAATAGCGTTTTTTATCCTTTTAATAATAATGTATATAAATACTATTACAATCAATCTTTATCTAGAACTAACTCTTTTAATATTAACTATAAAATTGCATTTAATTATTATCTAGCTTTATTTAAAACTTATAAAGAATTGCCTTATTATAACTAGTTAAAGCATAAGCCTTAAAGTCTCTATTCTATACTAGGTCTTATATATAAAATACTACTGATTCTTTAGATAGAATCATTACT
Organism: Dactylonectria alcacerensis; assembly: GCA_029931735.1. Lineage (NCBI taxonomy): Eukaryota > Fungi > Ascomycota > Sordariomycetes > Hypocreales > Nectriaceae > Dactylonectria > Dactylonectria alcacerensis. Next base: position 1,075,424 of record JAPMUZ010000015.1, on the reverse strand, counting down.
AGACTCTAATACTATTATAATAGCCTTAATAATTGAGTTTGCTTTTAAGATTATCTTAGCTACCTTCCTATACTAAGGGCAGGGCTATAATAACCATGCCTTAGCTATATAAAAGGCTATAGTAAGCAATAGTAAAGAGAGCTTCTATCTATAGAATTATTATCACTATTCTTATCTTTATTCTCTAGATTAAAATCACACTCTACTCCTAATTATTTAAAGTACTTCTATAATTAAATAGGCAAGAGGAGTAGGTTAAAATAATCCTTAGTATTAATATTAAATTCAGAAAACTATCCCCTATTATTACCTTCCTTAATTATTCCATCCCTATCTTAAAACTAACTTAATTATTATTAATCTTAACTTCTATTTACACTCTATAGTTAGCTTAAATAATTTACTAGGACTATAGTATAAGGATACCTTTCCTAAGACCCTTAGACTTATTAAAAACACTAAGTTAAGATATTATAAGAGTTAGTAATACAATCTCCTTTATATAGCATTATAAACAATAGTTGCGCTAGATAGCGGCCAGCTTAGCCCTCGCCCTAGCCTTAGAAGGATCATTTTATAAGTCCTTCCTAGCCCTATAGAATCTAGTAACTAAGTAAGAGTAATCCAAACCAGTTATACTACTTCGGATAGTAAATAGGTCAGAATGTGAGGCAATTGGATAGGCTGTTAGCTATACAGAAGGTGAGGGAGCTAGAGTATGGAAACGCTACGTGCTTTATTAGGTTAGTAGAATTAGAGTTTCTAGTACTATATATAGCTAGCTAATTAACTCTCTGAATAAACTCCTAACTATATAAAGTTACTATAGCTTTAGTAATAATATAAGCTAGGTTCTAGATCTCTTATTAAGAGGCAATAGGCCAGTATCTCTATTAGTTCTTTTTAAAGCAGATCTTTTAACTAAGGAAAGACAGACAGCTAGGTTCTTTAATATTAAGACTACACCTTTAGACCTAGCACGCTTAATCAGGTTAGGGAGGCATATAGACTATACTAATAATATCAGTTACTTTAGAATTGCACTAGTTCTAGTATTCTAAGCAGGTTATAGTTTAATTAGCAGATTTCTTCTTACTAATAAAGTCACTTACTAGTTTAATTTAGTTATAAAATAGGCAATAGACTCTAAAATCAGATCCAGGGCTTATATTACCCCTAGAATCAGAATCCATCCTCAGTTATATAGTGCATTAGGATTAATAATAGAAGAAAGGTTACTTAGCTAAGTAAACAAAGATCGCTAGGCAAATTTAGTAATAATAAATAAAGAAGTAAATAAAGAAGTAATAATAAATAGGCGGATACCCACTTTTTCTAGAGCCACTAACCAATCCAGCCTTCTTTAGCGACCAGTAATACAAAATTTAGACTAATCAGATTCTAAGAAACTTATTTATCCCTGTCTACACCAAACCCTCATTATTCAGGAAAACTTAAGAACTGATGTAAAGTCAGCCTTTAGCTGAATAATACACTTAGTGTATGAGACATTCATTATATCAGGGCTGAGGGCCTACTAGCTAGAATGACCTGGGATTTTAATTGGCCAGTCGATCTGAGTGCTGGTCTTAATAACATGAGTTAGTCTGAGATAAAAGGCAGAGACTACTCAGACACAGATAGCAATTAATTACCTTCTTGCCCACCTTTATTTTTGAGCTTTGAAATTTGTTTTTAATATCATTATGATGAGTATTATTTAATTAACTAGAATATCTGATTTATTTTCTAGCCAGCTGCTTAATTGTAGCTCTGGCCCTCCTTTTACCTGTTTTATTTTACAAGTCTTGTCCATCCTCGCTCCACTATGCATCCCGCTTACGCTACAGCATCCATCACTTCAGGTAGTAGTTGTAACGATCCACACTTCGCATTACGTCTCCTAGCTCGTCAGGCCAAAAGATAAGTCTATAATCATAATAGTAGTGATTACAAGTGTGGATAACAGCTATTAAATAGGGTCTCATGCACGCTTGGCTCTTCTAGGTTGTAACAATAGTGTCTTTCTTATCCTCCTACTTAATACATTATTTAGTTAGCACTTTCTTAGATAGATAGTCTAATAGTTATTAATATATATTTTTACTATTACTATATTATAACTTATAATGCTTAATATAATATTATAAGCTATTAGATTATATACTTCTAAGTCTAGGACTTACTATAAATATAGATTATACTTAACTATTATAAGAAGGTTATGTTTTTAGTTAATACTAGTAATCTAGTTATATAACTATGCCCTCCTTTTTCTTACTATAGTTCTCTTACTTTAAATTAGCTTAAGAGTGCTTTATTACTTCTTCTTATATATTAGAGTAAGAGAAGTAAGATCGAGTTAGTTATCTAATATTTACTTTATATCTAAACTACTATTTATATAATTACTATCTGAATTATTAGTTAGCTTAAGGAAAAGGCTTAGAAGGGATAAGACATACTTAAACTTAGAATTAAAAGTACTAAATTAATATTAATTATAATTAGAGTTAGTAGTATATATTTTTATTAAAGCATACTAGTAGTTTAGTTACTTTATAATCTAAGTGCTTTAATAATAGTATTATAGAATTAGCTTTTTTTTATAAAGATTGCTTTTAATTATAAATTAAAAATAAGAATAGGTTTTTACTTATAATACCTTTAGGACTAGCTAGTTATAGTAATATAAGTAACTTATTAATAGGATTTAATAATATAAGTATAAATATATTATATATAAATAGAGCACTCTATTAAATAAATTTCTAATTATTAAGGAGAATTACTAAGATCTAGATAGTAGAATTAATAACTTGCAAGCCTTAGATAAGATTATAGTTAAGGACCCTTAAGATATAATTACTATATATAATCTATAACCCTTTAAGAAAGGGGTTTATAACTTATTATATTTACTTAAATAAAGAGCTCTATAGTTATTACTTTATAAAAAAGAGGAGGAAGATGTAATATATATATATGCTTTTATAAAGAAGGCAGTCATTCTTTAATACTAAGTAAGAACTTAGTTTTATAAATATTAAAGTCTTACTTAATAGCTCTAGTTAGATATCCTTCTTAATATAAAAAGTATTTAAATTAATAGGATTAATAAGGGATATATATACTAAAGAGCTTAGTTAGAAAGCACTTTTATTATTATTACTAAAGAGTTAAAGGATAATACTATAGAATTATAAGTATTAATAACCTATATAAGTAGGATATAAAAAGATATATAGAGTTAGGCTACTATTATATAATAGTATTAATATAACTTATATAGATTGAGTTTCTTCTATTTTCTATCTATTTAAACTTATATTATAAAAAGTAAGTTTATTTAAAAAAAGTCAGGTAACTATAGTAAACTATTTCTCCTTTTAGTCTTCTTCTAAGGTTACTGTTTTTACTTTAGAGTTAAATATAGAGAGTAGTAAAAGAAGGCCTAAGGTTTTATTATCTTTAGAACTAAGGAAGTATAAATAAAGATTAAGAATGAATGTAAATTAGAAGAAGAGTAAGAAGGTCCTAGTTTTAAAGTTCCTTATATTTATATAATATAAGCTAGCTAGGAGGATTTCATACTAGGCTAAGTTGGAATAGTAAGTAATAATAAGATCTGTATTAATTGCTCCTTACTTATACTTATTTAAAAGCAGAAGTATTAAGTAAATAATAGAGGCTGAGGAAGAAGCTATATTAATTATAATAGAATTATATATAATATTGTTAGTAAAATGAGTTTAAGAGAGCTAAGAGTAAAGAAGAGAGAATATTAGATCTTCTTTAGTAAGAAATGTTAGTTTATTATATAAATAAATACTGCTTTTAGTAATACTTTAATCTTAATATTAATATAGTATATTATTATTATATCTTATTCTTAAAAAGGAAATAATAGTTAATACTTAAAGTATTAAAGACTAATAGTTTAACTAGATATAAATAGTATTATAGTTAAAATAGTATAATAACTGAAAAGAAAAAAGCAAATAATTCCTTATATCTTAATAATAACTCTGTCTTTTAATAATAACTATTATAAATAATAGCAATTACTATAAATAGTAGCGATTACTATAAATAGTAGTAATTATTATAAATAGTAGTAATTACTATAAATAGTAATTAGTATTGCTTTTAGTAATAATTAAAGCCTATAACCTTAGTTAAAATAAGTATAAAAAAGAGTTTTATACTATAAGTCTTTTATTATATTTTTTAAACCTCTTTATATATCTCTCTTATTTAAAAAAAGAATTAGTTTTAAAAAACCTATAGAATTATTAATATAAAACTTACTAATATAATTTATTATTATATAATAATATATTTAAAAAGGATCTTTACTAAGTACTTTAATATAACTAAACTATATAATAATCCTTCTTTCTTATTTACTTTATTATAAATATAATTACTTATTAAGTAATAGTAAATAAGAATAGAATTATAAAGTAATAAGAGTTAGATTATATAAGAAGTAGTATAATAATAGTTAAAAGAGCAGAAGTAAGGTAATAAGATATTAGTAGTAGAGGATAATATAGCTATAAGAAGAAGAGTGCTATTATTAATAAGTAGAGGAATAAGCTAAAATAATTTAATAGTAAGAAAAGGAGTGAGTAAAGAGGATTTAAAAGTAGAATAAAGAACACTACTATTAATAAAAAGAGAGGATATAATAGTAAGAACTAGAAAGAGAATGCGATTTATAAACTATAAAAAAAAGACAGTAATTAAAAAGATACTATTAGTATTAAAAGGAGGAGGCTTAATATTAAGAAAAGCTAGTATTATATATAAGAAAGCGCTATTAATAGGCTAGAAAGGCAAAATAAGAATTAGATTTACTAAACTTTATAAAGGCTATAGTAGTAAAAGAAGTAAAAAGAGTAAAAAGTTATTAATAGAACTTAGTAATTATAAGTTAAAGAATTAATTAATTAGAAAAAAGATTAAAGATTTAAAAAGAATAAGAAAAAATAATTAAAAAGGTAGTTAGCTTAATATAATTAGTTAAAAAATGCATATATTAATAATAATAATCCTTCTAAACTAACTAGAAAAAAGCCCTAGCTTTATAAAGAGATTACTATTTAATTATATATTTAATTTAATAGAAGATTTAAATAATTTATTATAATAAAACTAAGTAAGATATATTCTAAGTTTTATAATTATTAAATATATATTTAATACTTAAACTCTAACCTTATTAAAGGTTTTTATTATAAATATCTTTTATAATTATAATATAAAGAAGATAGGCTTATTAAAGTATATTATATATTATTATAAAGCTAAAAGTTATAAGATTTTAAATATATTATTTATATTCTTATTTAATAAGAACTAAAAGAGATATTTCTTTATTAATTATATATTTTATATATAAAGACTTTATAAAATATAATATACTATACTTATATTTTAAAATTATTAATATAAGCTGACTATAGCTAGTTTTATTAAAATATAAGATAAATTTAAATAGTAAATAGAAGTGTTTAAATTATTATATATACTTACTATTCTTAGAATATAAAAGTATATAGAATTTATAAGAGTAGATATTATAATAGCTTTAAATACAGATTTATAAATAAAAGAAGTTAAATTACTTAGTTATTAAGTTTACATTAAAATTATAATACGTAATAACTTAAAAGGAATTAAGAATTAAAATTAGCTATATAAAGTAAATAATTTTAATAAATAACTAAGTATTAAATAAAAAAAGATAAGAAATAATTATAATAAGAGTCTATAATTATAAAGTCCTTATATATAAAATATATAATTAATAAGAAAATATCTCCTTTAGCTCTTATTAAATAAGAATATAAATAATATATTTAAAATCTTTTAATTTTTAACTTTATAATAATATATAATATACTTTAAAAAGCCTATCTTCTTTATATTATAATTATAAAAGATATTTATAATAAGAACCTTTAATAAAGTTAGAGTTTAAGTATTAAATATATATCTAATAGTCCTAAAACTTAGAATATATCTTACTTAGTTTTATTATAATAAATTATCTAAATCCTTTATTAAATTAAATATATAACTAGATAGTAATCTCTTTATAAAACTAGAGCTTTTCTTTAATTAGTTTAAAAGGATTATTATTATTAATATATGCATTTCTTAATTAATTATATTAAACTGACTACCTTTCTAATTGTCTTTTCTTACTCTTTTTAAATCTTTAATCCCTTTTCTAATTAGTTAATTCTTTAACTTATAATTGCCAAGTTCTACTAATAACCTTTCACTCCTTTTACTCCTTTTATTACTATAGCTTTAATAGTAACTAAGTAATAAGCCTTGCTTATACTTTCTAAATTTATAAGAATATTAAATAATAGCTTTTTAAAGAAGATAGAAGTGGGATATTGTTATAACTTAGAAGAGCCAGGTATGTATAAAACCCTATTTAATAGCTGTTATTTATACTTATAATCACTACTATTATAATTATAGATTTATCTTTTAGCTTAATAGGCTAGGAGATGTAATACGAAGTGTGGATCGTTATAGATATATCTTAAGTAACTGATAGGGATTGTAAGATATAGTATAATTAGCTTATAATAAGGACTTTTAAGCTCTTTTTCTATAATAGCTCTAGCCTTTACTCTCTTAATTTCATTTATTATTTTAAGAGGCGGGGCAGATCTTAATATAGGAGGTGTCACAGCCCGGTCTGTATAAACTACATAATACTAACTAATTATATCCGCTCCTATAAATTCCTAACTAATCCTATTAAATCATAACTTAAAACTGTAATTATAGTAATGAATTATAATCTTTAATTATAATTTAATATAAAATTATAATCCTAAATTATAATCTAAAAGGATGAATTACAGTCTTTAATTATAATCCATTTTAATACTATTAGTATATAAGTACATTTATTTAATACTTTTATAAAGATAGCTTTACTAACTATTAATATACTTAGTTATATTAAATATATTATTTTACTATTACTAGACTATAACTTATATTACTTATTATAATATTCTAATTTATTAAATTATAAATACTATATACTTTAGACTTACTTTAAAGCCTTAATATAAGCCTGATTATTATATAAAATACTACATCACTCTATGTATATTAGAGTAGTAATAAAGTGTATAAAGTAGCCTTAGTTAAAGGCTATGTATTTACAGACTGGGAAGTTATTACTATTACTATATTATTTATATACTAATCTATTACTATAGCTATTATTAGTATTATATAATATATATAAATTTTATATAAGTACTTATTATTTCTAAAGCTCTTAATCCTTTATCTTTATCTTTATACTATTTAAAGAAGACTTATAGACTAAGTAATTATAATTAAATAGTGTATTTAATATTAGACTCTTAAGCGTTTTTATATAAGAGATAGCTATATAGCTTAAACTAGTCTGAAAGTCTTAATAGAATAGATCTATAACTATTATATCTTTAGTAATACTTTATAACTTATATATAATAATTATATAATATATAATTAGAAGAAACTGAGTATAAGTATAGAAAGTAGTACTAATAAGAAAGTCTCTTTTTATTAAGAGAATTACTATAATCTTTTTACTATTAGAAGTAATTAGGAATATTAGTCTATTATATTTATTAAACTCTATTATAATAATATAAAGAGGGTCTTAAATAGAGTTAGCCTTAAGTGCTTAGCTAATATTATAAACTATACTATAAGTACTATTATAAAGGCTAACTAACTACTAAAAGTTAGATATTAATATTAAATAGAAGCTAATATATATAAGGATCTGCTTTATAAAGTTACTTGCTTTATTATTAAGTATAGTAACTATACTAAAGCTAATATTCTTAGCTATAACCTGAATAACTAGCTAGCTAAAGTAGTTAAAGTAATAGTAATTATATTCATTTACTCTATCTTTAGTAATATATATTTATAAGGTATTAATAAACCTTATAACCTTTTAATTATCTAGTTTTATTTATATATAGGTAGATAAGAGCTTTTTAGACTCTATAGATAGTTAGAATAGCTATAGCTCTCTAAGAGCTATATAAAACGCTTTCTAGTTATTATTATACTACTTCTAAATAACCTTTAAAAATACTAATTTATTAAAGTGCTTATATACATTCCTGCCTTTAATCTTTACTTCTTATACCTCTTTATTATAATAAAGTGGCTTCTATAGTATAAGAAGAAGCTAGAAGAAGTTATTAATTAAAAGGATGTTTAAATTACTAAAGAACTCCTTATTCTTATTTAAGAATGCTTTATAAAGATAGTTATTAATTTATAATAGCTAATACAGCCTTAGTATACTCTTTTTATTAATAATTAAGTATTTAATATCCTTTAGCTTCTTCTAGAGCTAGGTCTTATTAATAGAAAATAGAGGCTTAAAGTCCTTATTAATTAAGAAGTGTAATAAGGAGTATAAGATAGTGCTTAATATCTGGTTTCTTATAATACTTATTAGCGCAGTATGCTAAATAGGTGTTCCCCTTCTCTCTATTATAAATTAGAAGTATATAAAGAGTAAGTTAATAAAGTATAACTTACTAATACTACTTTTACTATTTATATAAAGTAATAACTAAGAGGGGTCTTAGGTTAGGAAGTGGCCTATTACTATATTATATATTATATACTATTCTGGATTTAGAGAATTATAAGCTTTTAAAGGCTAATTATCTATATTAAAGTTAAGAGTATTTTCCGCTTTATATTACTTTTAGTAATCACTATTAAAAATACTATTATTAGTATACTGCTTAATATAAGGGGTCTAATTATAATTAATATTAATATTTTAGTAACTAAGGATATTAATATCTTCTTCTTTTAGTAAGTAGTTAAGTAATATATAAGTAAGTTTATATAAGTCCTTTTTTATAATAAGCTCTTTATAAATCTTAAACTTAAATTTATCCTTCTTTACTATTAATTTATTTATAGTTAGTTCTTTATAATACTTATTTATATAAGTATTATAATACTATTTATAGTATATGTATATAACTATAAAGGAATTAAACTACTGTCTGCTTATAATAAGTAACTCTTTTAAAAAGCAATATAAATAAATTATTATTAATTTAATATAATAAAAGTTATTAAACTAAGAAGAGGCCTCTATAGATTTATATTAAGGAAAGTAAGATAGGACTCTCTTCTTTATTTAAGTAATAAGTCTCTTCTATATATTAAAATTATATAATTATAAGTATTTAAAATAGGTTATATCCTTATACTAGTCCTTTCTCTCTAGATATTTCCTATAGTTACTAATAGCCTTATTAATATCTCTATTTATATAATATAAACATACTTATTATTCTAATAGATAGTAATTTATAGTAATAATTATATAAGTACTTTCTTATAGTAGAATGTTAAATAGTAAATAAGAAATCTCTTGCGCTAAGTAATCTTTCTTAGTAATTAGCTTATTTATTAAGTAAGAGGAAAAGGATAATAGAGGCTGAATGTATAATATATAAAGTAAGACTTAGTCTATAAGCCTAGTAAAAGACTTAGTTTTCTTTTTAAATTTATTATAATACTTTATAGTATATATAATAACTATTTATAAGCTAGTATAAGGAAATATATTAATATTAGCTAACTAGCCTAGGATAATTATAGAATTAAAGTTATTTATTAAGCTATTATTCTAAGCTATCTTAAAGATATAATATAATCTGCCTTTCTTCTTAATTACTATAGCTAGCTTCTATAAAGTATAAGGAAAGTTAAAATAATACTCCTTCTTTAAATTAATAATATTAGCCGCTTTAATATTTATAATAGTACTTTCTATATTCTTTACTAAATTACTAGTTCTCTTCTTTATATATAAGTAATATATAGTATTATACTTATAGTACTAGTAATAGTTAATAATTTATAAGAGCTATAAGAATATTATCTTTATACTTAGAGGATCTATACTTAGAGAATTATCTTTACTTTAAGCTATAGTCTTACTTAGCTTAAGGTTAATAGTAATAATATAGAATCTCTATATATATATAAATATATTATAAGCTACTTTATTCTTTATATTAGCTTCTAAATAATTATCTATTTAATATAAGCTATAGTTATATAAGCTATTATAGCCTTATTATTTATATTAATCTTAATAATCTATAATACTAAACTTCTTACTTAGTATAATATCTTAAAAGAGTATATATTAATAGTAAAAGTAAAAAGTAGTAATATAAGGGTTTTATTATAATAAGTAATATAATAAAGCTATTCTTTTTAACTTAGAAATAATTAGCTAGTTATTATATTAAAGTATATATTAATAAAGACTCTACTAATATAAATTTACTAAGCTAAATATAATAAATATACTAAGATAACTAAGGTTATAAGTATAAGCCTTAAGGTCCTACTTCTTTTTATTTTAAAATAGATATATACTATAAATAGAAACTATATACTTTATAATTAAATTAATTAGTACTTATACTTTAAAGTTCTTATTATATTTAAATGCTTAAATAAGTTATTCTTATATAAATAGCTAATACTTCTTATTATATTATTTTATAAAGAATTTAAATTATAAATATACTTATAATTATATTAATATATTAAAAGTAATAAAGTAAAAGGTTAAGTAATATATAAAACGCTTATTATACTAGTATATTATATACTTAATATAATCCTTATAATTAATAGAGTATAATTAAGATTTAATAAAGTTAGCTTTACTATTAGAAAAGAGATAAAGAAATACTAAAGAGAGTAAAGCATAAGAGTGATTAAACTTATTAATAAGTATATATTATATATTTAAGAGCTATAGCTTATATTATACTTATACTTAGAAGCTTATAAAAAGCTCTAAATTAGCTTTTAATTCTTTAGTAAGAATAAATTATAGAATATTAAGCTCTATGTCCTTAGTTAATAGATCTAGTACTATAGCTTTATCCTCTAAGTTAGGCTCTGCTTTTTAATCTTCTTTAGGTCTAATATTTACAGCTTTTACTTAATTCTAAAGGATAGTATTTAAAATATTACTATCTTAAAGTAATTAATTTAGCCTCTTTTTATTAATAATAATATATTAATAGTTAGAATAATAGTAATAGAAGTAGTCTAATTATATAATAACTGGCTAGTAGTAGATATAGAACTAGTAAGTGAATTACTAGTTAAGAATTATATAGGATAATATATCGCTATTAAAACCGCTATTCAGACTTTTATTTCTACATTACTGCATTCCTCATTGCCGCATTTTTATATTATGTGTTTGCATTACTTAAGTTATTTTAAGACGAAGGACTCAATTGATTGGTTGACCTAGTTATAAATAGACTCTTATCCCTCCTCCCTTATAGAACCTTCCTTTACTAAATCCTTTAACCCAGGATTCTCTTAGTTTCTAATGCAGTTATCAGTCGTTTTACGCATTAATAATAGCTACGTTTCTTATAACTTATATTATCCACCCTTCGTTAATATTAGCTAGTAACTCAAAGAATGCTATTTCTTCTAAGGATATTTCAGATACTGGCTTTATTACTAATTACTTTAAGAAGTATTATTCGTTTTTAATCCAGTTTTTAAATCATTAGTTACTTCTAAAGAAGCATAGTCTTAAGAATACTTTAGTCTTAAAGATTACTAAGATAACTTACTTACTATTAGAAAGTTACTAAGTCTTAATAGTTCTGATTTTTTTAAGACTATATCTTATTATTATAGCCTTTAGCTTATTAAAGGTTTCTATATTCTTACTAAGCTTAGTATTTAAGTTATATATAAAAAGAGTATAGTAATTACTAAAACCTGAGTTATTAGGAGTGTAAAGTATATTATATTAGATGTTTATTATAGTATTTATTTTAGTCTTTAATAAGTTAAATTGCGATCTAGAATTGTAAAGAGCTGAATTATAACTTAGAACTGTAATAAGCTTAGAATACGATAAATGCAAAGGTCAGCTTCTCTTATAGGGCTTTTATTGTATAACGATTTTGCCTTCTAATATCTAGCTTTTCTATCTAGCTTTTCTATCTAGCTTTCCAGCTGCTTAACATATCTCGAAGGGTTAATTAAGATAGTAAAGCTTGTACTCTGATGTAGTAGAAACTCTAGTCATTCTGAGTTGCTATTACTTTAGGCTTGGGTTTTAGGCCTTTATACTGTTATTTACTATTAGTTTTTTTTTTTTTTTACTATTTAACCTCTGGCCCCTCTCTAAGTGTGCGCTATTAAAGGACTATAATTCTAATAGAATAATATATTAATAGGATATAGTAATATAATATTCAATTCTTATAATAAAAGTAAGAGCTAGTTATATACTAGGCTAACTTTATAAAGAAAGTGAATTATATACTTTTAATACTTATACTACTGCTCTTATATAAGTATAATATTTATATAAATATAAATATAAGTAATTAAAGACTCTGTAGTAAGTATAAGCTAGAATAATCAGATTAGTATAAGGCTAAAGTTAAGCTAATTATTTATAAAGAAGAAATATAGCTTATTAGAGCAGTATTTCTTATCTTTTTAATAATAATATATATAAATACTATTATAATTAATCTTTATTTAGAACTAACACTCTTAGTATTAATTATAAAACTATATTTAGTTATTATCTAGCTTTATTTAAAACTTGTAAAGGATTGCTTTATTATAATTAATTAAAATATAAGCTTTAAAGTTACTATTCTATACTAGATCTTATGTATAAAAGACTGCTAATTCTTTAGGTAGAATTATTACTAGATTTTGAATATACTATAGTAATATTAAAGATTAAGTTTGCTTTTAAGATTTTCTTAGCTACCTTCTTATACTAAGAGTAGGACTATAATAATTATGCTTTAATTATATAAAAGGCTATTATAAGCGATAGTAAAGAGGGCTCTTATTTATATAATAATTATTATTATTCTTATTTTTATCCTTTAAATTAGAATTAGACTTTACTTTTAATTATTTAAAGTATTTTTATAGTTAAGTAAGTAAAAGTAGTAAGTTAAAATAATTATTAGTATTAATATTAAATTTAGAGAACTATTTTCTATAATTCCTTTCTTTAATTATCCTATCCTTATTTAAAAACTTACTTAATTATAATTAATCTTAATTTCTATTTACATTCTATAGTTAGCTTAAATAAACTACTAAGGCTATAGAATAAAAATACTTTTTCTAAGACCTTTAAAATCTTTTAAAACACTAAATTAAGATATTATAAGAGTTAGTAATATAGTCTTCTCTATATAGTGTTATAAATAATAGTCGCACTAGATAATAGCTAGCTTAGCTTTCGCTCTAGCCTTTAAAGAATTATCTTATAAGTCCTTCCCTCTCTTATAAAACCTAGTAGCTAAGTAAGAGTAATCCACACTAAGTGTACTACTTCGAAGAGTAGATAGATCAGAATGTGAGATAAGTGGATAGGTCGTTAGTTATATAGGTAGTAATAAAGCTAGAGCCTAGAAGAGCTGTGAGCTTTATTAAGTTAGTAGAATTAGCATTCTTAGTACTATGTACAGCTGGCTAATTGACTCTTTAAATAAACTCCTAGTTATATAAAGTTACTATAGCTTCTTTAGTAATATAAGTACTAGGTTCTGGATCTTTTATTAGGAGGCGATAGGCTAGTATTTCCTTTAGTTCTCTTTATAATAGGTTTACTAAGTAAGGATAGATAAAGTGTAATATTCTATACTATTTAGAGCATAACTTTAGATCTTGAATACTTTATTTAATAAGGGTTAAAAGACTTATAGATAAAGAAGGTAGAATTTATATAAGAAATGCGCTAGTTATAGTAGTTTATACATTACTTAGTTTACTTAGTAGACTGCCTCTTTATTATAAAGGCACTCTTTAGTCTCTCCTCCTTATAATAAGTATAAATAATAAAGAGTAAATTAGTAGAGAGCTCTTTAGAGTTAAGACTGAAATCTATTACTTAATTAATAAGGCTATATTAAGACTTATTAAATTAAGAAGATAAATTGAATGTATAGTACTAGTATAGTATAAAGTAAATAAATAATTCTAAATAAATATAAGCTACTAGTATTCTATGTAAGCCTTTTAGGGGCTAGTACTTATTAGCTTTACTCTTTTAGTACTATTAGCTAGTTATGCGTTATTTTATAACTGGCTATATAAAATCTGAACTAATCAGATTCTAAGAAACTTATTTATCCCTATCTATACTAAGCCTTTATTATTTGGGAAAACTTAAGAACTGATTTAAAGTCAGCCTTTAGCTGAATTAATAGCTCTTATTTAATATATTATTATATTAACCTAAGTAATACCTTATACTATTAGTATATTTAGAATAAACTAAACTTTTATTACTTTAAGTAATATATTTACACTCTTAGTATATATAACTTTATTAAGTAATATTAAAATAGTAATAAAAGTCTAATAACTTCACACTCTTATTTAAACTCTATAGTAATAAGTATAGAGTTAGTGTTATAAGCCAGATGAGATTAACTCAAGAGGTAATGCTATTATATTATAAGAATACTATAATAAAAAGGAAAGAGAAAGCAGGTAAGCATATAGATACGTAGATGCATTAATAGTCCCTATAGTCTGCCCTATGCATCCTAGTTATATATCGACCCCACCTTAGGTCTAGCACTCTAGACGCTCTTATTATATCACCCCCCTCTTTAAGGCACTTAAAATGGCCGTATAAGCATAAGTTATTAAATTCTTATAATTACTAGATAATAAAGACTCTTCGTTTTTATTGTACTTTCTTAGGCCTCCGGCCCAGTTTGATCGGTTAATTATCATTAGGGTGCTCTAATATGTCTATATCTATAGTAGCTGCATTGACCTAGGCCTATAATTACTTTAATAGCCTAAGTGCTTCTGAATATTCCTTATAGAACTCCTTTAATTATATTAGTGTGTTTTTAAAGTTTTTAATAAAGTACTATTTATTATTAGGGTTATATTTAACTTAGTTTACTTTATACTAGAGCTATTTATTATGCTTATTATACTGTGATTCCTTAACCTTATAAACTTTATACTCTTTAGTACTATTAATAACTTTAAGTAATAGTAAGTCCTTATCTTGCTTTAGTATAGGATTATTAGGATAATACTATAATTAATCTATGTATAAAGTTAGGTTTATATACTATAAGGAGAGTAAGTCTAAGTAGTATAAATGCCTAACTTATTTTATAATAGTCTATAGCCTTTTTTTCTTTTAGTCTAATGCTTAGCTAGGTCTTATATTTATAAGTCTGTGTATATTAATCTAGACTTTATTCCTAATTATAAAATCCAGTTCTTAGTACTTTTTATTAGCTTAGCGGATTTACTATTCTTATGCTTAGTAGAAATTCTGCTTAGTAACTTTAATAGAGTCTGCAATTTACTTAATATACTATTAAGCATCCTCTTTTAATAAACATTCAGCTTTTATTTTATAGCCCTTAAGGTCAGTTCTCTTATCTTAGTTAAGTTATAATTAGAACAAGTGGCTAAGTAATAGTCTTACTAGTTTTATATTTAGTGACTTATAGTAAAGATTTATCTATATATAGTCTATTAATAGTAGTAGTTTACTTTAGTTATCTTAGTAATAGTTAATAAATGGTTATAGTTAGTGGTTTAAGTACTGGTTATAGATCTTAGTATTCCTATTTATCTAAGAGTGCTTTACTATACTCAGTTTCTGCTTTACTCTAATAAGTTTATATAGCTTATTTATAAAAGCAGTAATAAACTATAGTCCTTAGTCTAATATTACTATCTTTAGAACCCTAAAAATATAGTAGATATAGTAATAGTATATATATATAATATCCTTTATTATTACTATCTAGTAGTAAGGTATAGAAAAAGCGATCTTACTAAGCTGATTAATAATTACTTATATGTAGTTATATCTGTTTTTATCCTTAAGTATATAATAGAAGTCTGTTATAATATACTACTATATCTAGTATAAGACTTTTAATAAGTATAGCAATCTAGAGGTCTTATCTTTATTAGTATAAGCTCTTCTATATAGCTTATAATTTGCCTAGAACTGATTAATATTAGTTAATAAGCCTGGTTACTAGAACCTCTTAGTAACTAATCTAATAGTTTTATTGCATTCTAAGTAGGCTATATTAAGCTTATAGTAGTTCTCTTTAATAACCATCATTTAGAGAATACCTTCATTTAGAATAAAAATGTATTAGTTCTAGTAAACTATGCCTTTATCTATTATTTAACTATTAGCCTTCTTCTCTGCGTTCTCTTAGTAAGGCTATGATTAAGGAGAGGCCTTATTAGCCCAGAGGATGGCGTTAAATAGCTGCTATCCTTTTAGTGCTCGGATAGCCTCTCTTCTAGAGCTGATCGAGGACTTAACAGCTTCGGCCCCGATTAATGCTACCTCTAGTCCTTCTTTAGAATCAGGCTTAGTATAGGGGCTGGCTATGATCTTATAGTTAATAGAACTAATCACTAGGTCCTGGCTTAGTAGTACTCTGTTCTACGCAGCTTCTTATTATGCTTTCTATATAGCTAGTTCAGATAACTTCTAAGATAGAGTATCTACTATAACATTCTCTTACTCTAGATAGTAAATAATCTTAAAGTTATAAAGTGCTAGATCGTCTGCTTATTGCGCTTACTTGCTATTAAGGCGTTATTTAGTTAAGAAGTACTTAAGAGCTTTATGATTAGTAATAACTAAGAATTACTATTAGAGCTTTAAGAGCTTAGCATTCTATTCCTTTAAGGCTAATATTACTATAAGCATTTCCTAGTCATGAATTAAGTAATGTATTTCTATGTTATTTATTATTTTAGAGAAGAAAGCTATAGAGTGCTAGTCTCTATCTTCACTCTTCTAAATTAGTATTATAATTACTATACTTCTTAATACATTAGTCTTAATAATTGTATTATAGAGAGGGTTATACTAGGCTTAGTATAGGACTAATGAAATTACTAACTTTATAGCCTTTATTATAATTGTCTTTTCTTTAGTCTACCTTTATAAGATCCCCTTCTTTATTAATAGTATAAGTAGTTATACTATCTGATTATAAAACTTAATGAACTTTTAGTAGAAATTGTAAAACCTAAAGAAGGCTTATACTCTTTATATATTTATTAGTTCTTCTTAGTTTATAATAGCCTTTATTTTCTTTAGGTCTATTCAGATTCTGTTTATTATAATTATAAAGCCTAAGAACTCTGTCTTTATAATATAGAATTCTGACTTATTAATATTTACTTATAACTCTATTATAACTAGGCATTTTAAAACTGTATTAATATATGCTTTATAGTCTTTAATGTTTTCTAAGTAAATAAGAATATTATTAATATATACTATATAGTAGATATTTAAGAGATCTATTAAGATATAGTTAATATAAGCTTAGAAGTATAAAGGGCTGTTAGTTAGACTAAATAGTATTACTTTATACTTATAAGTACTATACTAAGTCTTAAAAGCTATAAGATCTTTAGAATCTAAGGATATCTGCATTTAATAGAAGGCTTATTAGATATTGAGTTTTATAAATACTTTTGCCTTTACTAGCCTTAATTGGGTTTCTTCTATTAGGAGTAGTGTATAATGTTCCTTCACTATTAACTTATTAAGCTTTTTATAATCTATATAGAAATGCTATTTACTATTCTTCTTTTTTATAAATAGGACTAGTAATACATATAGTGCATTACCTACTAGTATAATAAATCCTTTTTATAAGTACTTCTTAATATAGTTCTTTATTACTTTTAGCTATTTAAAGCTTAACTTATATATTAGTAAGACCTTCTAACTATTAAGGATTAGCTCTTTTAATTCTAACTTTATATTAATACCTAGCTAGTAAAGTAGTAAGGCATTAGACTCAGCCTTAGAGAAGGCATATTATAAGTATAAGTATTATTAAAGTAACTTTAACTCTACTTTCTCTTTTAATTCAGATATATTTTTATAAAGGTTCTTCTTTCTAGCTTTTCTCCGTTTTAATCATTCTTTAATAATCTTATTAATCTCCTAAAGGGTGACTTTACTAATCTATTTAGTATTCTCCTACTTAACTACTCTCTCCTACTACCTGCTAGTACTAATAATACTGATTTTAATTATAACTCCCTTAGTATTAATTATTAGTTATTATAATAAGTTAGCTTAGATTATTACTAGCTTAGTATTAAAGTCCTTTATTAGAAGAGAGGGCGCTATATTCCTTAATGCTTTATTTATCTTAGCTATATTCTCTTTAGTATTATTTAACTATTGCTTCTTTAGTAAGCGATCTCCTTTCCTAAGGATCCGATCCTTATAGGCCTTCTTTCATTCTACACTTAGTTAGTTATATTATTCTATATTAGCCTAGTCTACTAGCTTTAAATAGCGAGGGCCCTTTAATAAAGATATTAGTATTATAATATTATTACTAGAGTAATCCTTCGGCCTATTATTAGGCTATTATAAATAGTGATATTTAGTAGAGATTTTTATATTATGCTTTTTAAACCACTTCCTCTTAATAATTAACTCTTAATACATCCTAAGTTCTAATATTAGATAATTTAGCTATTATCTGCTATTTATATCTAGCATTACTACTATAATATAAGTAATCTATTATTATCCGCCTTTATATCCTTTAATAGCAAGTCCCTGCCCTAGGATTAGGATTTAACAGCTCTATAGTTATTAGTACATCCTTAAGACTAGATCCTTATTTATAAAGACATAACCATCCGCTCTAGTATTATATAGACCTTTAACTTTAATTACTAACTCTAAACTTACTATTATATAAGGATAGTAGAGCTTCTCCTTACTAAGTAGTTTATCTATATTAATTAAGCCTTTATTAAAGATTAGTAACTATAATTCAGGTCTTAAAAAGGAGACTTTCCTTAAGACTTATCTTTTTCTAATTTAGAGGATGACTTATCTAATTCATTAGGGATTATAATAGTAATTATCTGCCTTACTTTCTTAGCCTTAGTATGAACTTCGTTCACTTCGCCCCCTTTTAGACACTCTTAGTAAGTATAGCTGACTTTCTTATACTTAAAGCACTTCCCTTCTTTAACTAGCTTATAGACCTCTAGGTCCTTAAAAGTCTATTTATTATTAATCTTAATCTTTAAATACTTAGGTATTGAAATTACTGACTTCTTAATATCCTTCTTCTTAGTAATAATACTATTGCTCTTACTAGTCTATAACTTACTAGTCTTCTTACTATCCTTCTTTATTAAGGTCTTTATATAGGCCTCTTCTATTACTATAATGTTACTAAGCGCTATTATAAAGGTATTAAAGCTTATCTCTTTAGTAAAGTGCTATATAACTATAGTACGTTTTATCTTTACTAGCACTTTATTATAAAGCTCTTCCTTCTAATCCCTTTTGAGGATTTTAGTATTATTTATTATAGCTAAGAACTTAATGTAAAAGCTATACTAATTACTATTAGTATAGTATCTTAAGGCCTTAAACTCTTCTTACGCTTTAATCTTCTTATTCTTATTCTAGAAGAGGGTTATTAGGGCTTAGAAGATATCTTTAGTAGTCTTAAAGGCATCTTCTTTCGCATTCTTAAGCATACAGAAGCATAAATAGGCAGCTATAATACCCTTATAATAACTGAAAATATAATATACTTTGTCCTCCTCTTTAGAGTAGTCTTATAGGCTGTTATATTATAGCTTGTGTCTGGCCTTAATGAGCTAGTCTTTGAAGTCTGGTTTCTTACTATTATTAAGCTTGGGTAGGTCACTTTCCCGCTTCTAGTATAGCTTGGTCTTAGCCGCTATCTCGCTCCTAAGAGGCGTGTCTTTACAGAAAGGGATAGTATGATATACTGCTTTTAACCGTACTAGTTCCTTATTAATCTATACTACTTTAGCATAAGCTATCGCTTTGGCCTTAATTGCTTTATTATGCTCTTTAATAAGTCATTTAGTTATTTTAATATACTTATTATATAGTTTAATAAGCTCGTCTTATTACTCTCTGATTACTAATTGCTTAGTAAAATTGCGAATTATTAAGGCTTGTACTTTAAAGTATTTTTAAACTATTAATTTAATATTATTAGTATCGATCAGGAGGTTCCTGAATCTCCCATCCTAGTCTTTTATATAGATTGTAAATCGGCCGTTATCTATAATCTTATAGGTTTAAGCATTTAAATCTTCTTTAATAGAATCTACTATAAGTTATGTAAAAAGTCTAATAAATATCCCTTTATTATCTTCTATATTAGTAGTCCTTTTACTATCCTTATTTATAGACTTAGTAAAGTATTACTAGACTTACTAATAAAAGGCACTCTTTTAGCATACCTTATTAATACTCTCTTTATTAGCGCTTTATGCGCTTAATTTAGAGCTCCTAGTTATATTAACTGCTAATTAGTTCTAGTTAATAGTAATTTACTATTCGTACTTATGTCTTACTATAAGTAAGCAGATCTATAGTTAGATTTAATATAATAATTAACTTTATACTAATATACATTAGAGTTAATTAAGATATAAGTAAAAAAAATAAATAATTATAGTATAATATTATAGGCTAGATAAGATTAATTTAAGAAATAATACTACTATATTATAAGAATACTATGATGAAGAAGAAAGAGAAAGCGGGTAGGCATATAGATACGTAGATGCGTTTATAGTCCCTGTAGCCTGCTCTGTGCGTCCTAGTTATATATTGACCCTACTCTGGGTCCAGCACTCCAAACGCTCCTGTCACAGTTAGCTAGTTATAATACTTACTATAATAACTATAAATAATAACTATAACTTAAAAGAAATAATTAAATTACTAAAGCTTAAACTATTTAATAGTTTATTAAATAATATAGTTCTATTTATTATTAAGATAAAAGAATACTTCTAATTCTTTTTATAATATTTTATATTATTTAAAGTAACGTACTTGATAAGTGAGTGAGCTAAACAAGCAAGTAAGCCACTTTGAAATTTCCTAGCATTTACACTTTAAATGAAAATATCTTTAAAATATTCTCTAAAATTAAAACTAAGAGTAAAATAGCTAATATTTTAGAAATAGTTCTATTATATATTAAAAAATAAATATAAATTCTCTTAAATTTTTTTAAAAATTACTTAATAAGCTATATTAAAAATGCTTATTCACACTATATACCTAGCTATGTCTATATAAAGGAATTTTTTTAAAAATTTAAAAAAATTATTATATAGTTTTCTTTTTAATTAAATAATTAAAAATATTTTTATTTTATTTTTAATAATTAGATAGCTAGTTTTAAAAATTTAAGGTTTAGCTCTTTTTAGTATACAGTATTCGTAGCTCACTCGCTTGTTTGGCTCACTCACTTATTAAGTACGTTATACTTATTATTTATAAATAACTTAATAATTAAAAATACTAAGGATTAGTTTAAATTAATTATAAAGGACTTCTTAAATAATAATAAAGTAAGCTAAGACTAAGATATTATTAATATCTTTATAAACTAAGAGAATTTTAAAAAAGCACTTAAAAACACCTTTAGTATAGTTAATAAAGAAAGGTAATGTAAAGGCTATAGTAGTGGAAGGAGTGGAAGGAGTGAAAGGTTATTAGTAGAACTCGGCGATTGTGAGTCAAGGAATTAACTAATCAGAAAAGGGATTGAAGATTCAGAAAGAGCAGGAAAAGACGATTAGAAAAGTAGTCAGTTTAATGTGATTGGTTAAGAAATGTATATATTAATGATAATAATCCTTCTAGACTGGCTAGAGAAAAGCCCCAGCTTTATAAAGAGATTGCTATCTAGTTATATATCCAATCTAATAGGGGATTTGGACAATTTATTATAGTAAAACCGGGTAAGATGTATCCTGAGTTTTAGGACTGTTAGATATATGTCTAATGCTTGAACTCTAACCTTATTAAAGGTTCTTATTATAGATATCTTTTATAGTTATAATATAAGGAAGATAGGCTTTTTAAAGCATATTATATACTATTATAAAGTTAAAAATCAGGAGATTTTAAATATATTATTTATAGTCTTATCTAATAAGAGCTAAAGGAGATATTTCCTTATCAGTTATATATTTATATATAAGGACTTTATAATAAAGCAGATTAAGACTAAGAGAACTTTTATATAATTTCTAAGAGTATTAAAATAGTTAAGCAGCACTTAGCTATTAGTAGATATATAATGCTTTAATAATCTTTAAAAGAAAGGCACTTTAGAAACTTACTACTTATATTATAGAAAGTAGGCTTCTGTATTAAAGGACTATTAAAAATTATATAAAAAGAGAGGCTTATTTAAAAGAAGAAGTATAAGATTTCTTTTAATACCTCCTTATACTTAATTAATTATATTAAAGACCTAATGTCTAGTAATAGATAGGATTTAAAGTATATTATTATTAAAAACTCTAATAATCTTATTATTAAGATTTATATTAAAGTTCTATTAAAGTTTAAATATAGCTCTTTATATATTTTAAAAGACTTAGAAGAGATTCTTTTAATAGAAATAGGAATAGATTTATAAAATAATATAAATTAATAAAATACTTTTATAAGGATGCTTTAGTATATTTTATCTAACTAGCTAGCTAGATTGCCTTATTTAACTTATACTATTTAATTATAAGACCCCCTCCTCTTTTATATATTTAATTACTATAATAATAATCTATCTATTATCTTAAGTATACTATTAAATTAACTAGAAAGGCGAGCCTTAACTAATATATAGAGAATTATACTAATACTTAATAACTTAGCTACTAAATCTTATTATTTTTAAAGTAGAATAATAATTATATAAGAGAATATAAAGTCATAAGGAAAGGAAAGGCAGAGTAAAAGCGAGCTAAATGCTGTAAGCTTAATAATATATATAACGATCAGGTTAATACACTATTCTTATAAGGCTAGTGTACACTAGGTCCTGATCTAAAGATTTATATAATAAAGTAATTAAGCAAGTTAAGATTAAATAATGCTTATTATATTTAGTAATAGTAAAGTAAAATATACTTAATATAACTAAGTTATATTAATAGCTAAGGAGCTGCTTATATTAAATATATACTTCTTAGATAACTATATACTAAAGTGCTTACTATGCTTTAGTCCTATCTATTTATAATGCTTATTCTATAAAGTATTATATAAATAAGCGTTTATACTATTGCTTACTCTATTTAAAGTGAGTCTACTTACTCTAGCCTTAAGTATTCCTATACTTCTAATTCTGCTAGTTATAACTGCTCTGGCTTCTTAAGAGGTCGCTTAGGCTATAATATAATATCTCCTTTCTAATAATCTTATCCTTAAGATTATATTTATAGCTAGCTAGTCCTTAGTATATTAGTTCTTTAACTTACTCTTAATTATTTATAAAAAAAATACTAATATAATATCTAACTATATTTTTAAAAATAAGAAACTTAAGAAATTACTACTTTCTAATACTATATACTATTATATTACTTTTACTAAATATATTAATTATACTAAGTTTAAAGTAATGCTTTATACTTACTATTTAGCCTAAAGGGCTATTTATAAAATAGTAAATAGAGGAAAATACAGCCTCTATATATACTTAGGTTATTTATATAATATAACTAGTATATTATTAAATTCTTATAAGTTTTAATATATATTTATTAAAATGAATGTAGTTATTAATTTCTATAATAATGTAAGTTCTATTAAAGGTAAGGTATTTTAATATAGAAGAGCTAGCTACTAAGGAATTACTATAAGCTTATTATACTGCTTTTACTAAGGCCTAGAAAAGCTTCGTCCTTTATTAGTAGAAGTTAAAAGAGTCACTTACCCGCTTATTATATATATATAAGTAGTATCGCTCTCTGATTTTAAAAGGAAATAAGATAGTTTATCTTAACTAAGAGGCCTTAAAGGGCCTGGATAAAGTAGTGGCTAAAACGTCTAAGACTATCTTTAATATATAGTCCTTTATCTATACTAATCTAATTAATTAGTCTAGAATAGACTTAAGCTCTTTAAACTTTAATCCTTCCTTACTTTCTAATATTATATATAAAATGTTTTTAGTAAGCGCTATATATAGTTAAGGTTTCCTAGTAATTTTTATAATATTTTGCTTTTAAAGTAGCCTTTCTATTTAATAAAGTATTTTATTTAACTATTAGTTTTCTTTATTTTATGGATTTCCTTAATATAATATTCTTCTAAATCTTCTATTTATAGTTTATAATTATAACTATTATTAATTATAATTATATTTTTAAATAGTTCTAGTAATAAAATATAGAATATTAGATATTTTTTACTCTTTAGATCTAACTTATAGTTATTTTCTAAGATCTTTTCTAAAACTTTATAAGGTTTAATAAACTTATAATTAAGTTTTTTACTTAGTCTATCTATTAAAACATTTTTATTAGCTAAGAGGACTATATCCCCTTTTAAAAAGGATAGTCCTTTTATCTATTTAAGGTTATAGTATTTCCTTATCTGGTTTTTAATAAATTCGAGTTCGGTCTTTAGGTCTTTATAAAGGTTTTTTAGTTTATTAAAAGTAAGTATTATATAAGGGTTAATGATTCCTTCTTATAGTCTATAATATGCATTAAGTATAAATCTGAAATTTATAAATATTAGTATAAGCTTTATACTTTTATATATAGTAGTATTATAGCTTAGTTAGGCTATTAGTAGTTTTTTAACTTAGTTATTTTATTTATAATTAATATAATACTATAGATATTATTTAAGAATTTAGTTTATCCTTTTTATTTATCTGTTTATTTATAGTCAGAATGTAGTAATTAATTAGTAATTAAGTTTAAGCTATACTATTAAAGCTTATTAAAACTTAGATATAAATAGGGGTCTTCTATTAGTTAGGATTTTTACTAGTAATCTGTATATACTAATAATATTTTAGTTAAATATATAGGCAAATTCTTTTATATTTATTACTTTTTTATATAGTATAAAATAGGAAAATTTCATAAATCTATTTATAATAATAAGAATGCTATTATAAAAGGCTCTGGTTATTAGGTCTTTTAATAAGAGTAGTTTTATAATAAAATCTATAATAATAGAATACTATAGTCTTTAAGCTATGAGTAGGGGCTGTAGTTCTTTATAAGGTTTGTAGTATTATGCCTTAGTTTTTATATAAAGGCTATACTATTAAATAATGTCTTATATAACCTTCTTAATTCTAGGAAATATATATATTATTTTAACTCTCTTAAGGGTTTTAGTAACTCCTTAGTATCTATATAGTATATAAGAATATATTTCTTATATAAGCTGTTCTTATAGTTCTATTAGAACTTATAGTTTTTATAATTCTAATTATAAAGCGAGGATTAGGCAGGGGTTTCTTATAACTCTATCTATTTTATAAGTCTAATTATATTACTTGATTTTCTTTAGTAATTTATTATTATAAGTTATATAGTATATACTACTAAGTATTACTTATAGTAAATATTTATAGTATTAATATATATATTCTAAGTATTTTTATTATAAGTATTCTTTAGGAGTAAAGGAGAAGATTTACTTACTAGCTTTAATCTTTTTAATATTAAAATTAGTATATTAGCTAATTATATTAGTTTATCTATTTTCTAACCCTTTTATATAAATAATAATATAGTTAAATTCTAATAGATATTTAATATATCTAAGTTATTATTTACTAAGTTTTTATATTATTATAAAGTATAAGATATTCTTATAATTTATATAGACCTTAACTTTATAATTACTTTTTAAAAGGTAATATTAAAATTCCTTAAAGCAGTTAATAATAACTAGGAATTCTTAGTTATAAATAGAATAGTTAAGTTCTACTTTATATATCTTATATAAATAGAATATAATAAAGTATAATAATCTATTCTTATCCTTTTATTTAATTTAATTACTTAAAATAAATCTTAAAATATTAGTTTTTAATTTAATTTCTTTATTAAAATTAAATAATACTAAAATAGGTTTTAAAATAATTATATCCTTAATTAACTAAAAGGCCTATTTTACTTTATTATCCTATTTAAACTTAACTCCTTTTTTTATAAACCTAATAAGTAGAATAGTATATTTACTAAAGTGTTTAATGAATTATTAGTAGTAGTTTGTAAATCTAAAGAAGGATTGCAATTCTATAAGGTTTTTAAGTTATTTTTATTCTTATATTATTATAATTTTCTTAAAGTCTATTCGCACTTAGTTATAAGATATAATATGCTTAAAGAACTCTATTTCTAAAGTATAGAAGTTACTTTTTTTAAGTTTAATAAGTAAGTTTATATTTTATAGCTTTTATAATACTATATAAATATATTATTTATAATCTTCTTTATTTTTAAAGAAAATGAGTATATTATCTAAATAATATATAATAAAGATATTAAAATATTTATATAGTATATTATTAATTATTTATTAGAATATAGCTAGTATATTAGTAAGTCTAAAGAGTATAATTAAGTATTTATATAGTCTGAACTTAATTCTAAAAGCAGTCTTCTATTTATATCCTTATTTAATATAGATCAGATTATAGGCTCCTTTAAGATTAAGTACTATAAACTACTTAGCCTTATATAGCTTATTATATATCTTAGGGATTAGGAGTAATAGTATGCAATCCTTCTTAATAATTAAGTTAAGTTACTTATAGTCTATATAAAGGTATAGCTTTCTATTCTTTTTAAGTATATATATAACTAAGTATTTAGCTAAAGACTTTAATTTCTAAATATAGCCTTTTCTCTCTATTTCTTAAATATATTCTTTTAGTATTATTAGCTTATTATTATTAAGGTTATAGATAGGAAAAAACTTAGGGTTAGTTCTGTCTTTAAGTATGATTTCTAGGTCCTATTTACTAAGTTTTAAAAGGCTAGTCTTAAGTTCTTCTTTAAAGAGTTTTTTATAAATTCAGTATCTTAAGAGTATGTTTTTAAGTCATTCCTCCTTTACTTATTATTATTTTTTCTATTCTTTAAAATCCTTATCTATCTATCTGAACTATTTTTAAATAAATATAATAACTCGTTTTATATATTATATTTTCCTTTATTAGTACTTTTATTTTATTCTCTTTAGGGGTAAAGAAGTGTTTATTATTTCTTCTTTTATAACTTTATTATTATTCTTATTACTAATTAAAGCTTAAGATCTTAGGTTATATCTATTACTATTTGTAATTTAAGGAAATATATCTCTTTAATATATTTAGCCTTTCTCTTAATTAATATTAGAGTTATACTTTTATAGCTAAGGTTATTTAAGTATTACTAAGTAGTCTTTAATATTAAGAATATTAAAATTTACTCTTTAGTTTCTTCTTTTTATAAGTACTTTAAGGTAATTAATCTTTTATAATACCCTTCTTTTATTATAATTAAAAGGTATTCCTTTTAAATTAGATACTTTATAAAGAAATTTCTTATATTTCTATAATAATACTAACTTATTTACTAACTCTAGTTAGATATAATTTATAGTAGTATTATAATCTATTAGTACTATTACTTATACTTTATTAATTTAGACTTTTATTATAATTATATTCTCTTTAAGACCTCTTACTATACTTAGAGCCTTTTTTAGAAGTAATGTCTTTACTTTTATTATACTTATTTATTGCTTTATTATAAATAGTGAGTATTGTTTTTTATATTCTTATAGATTTCTTTATACTATTATTTATTATAGAGTTCTTCCCTTTTATAGGTTTTAAAGTTAAATCCATTCTTATATATCTTATAGATCCTTTTATAAATCGTTTATAAGTATTCTACATATTTAAAGCACTTCCTATTACTATAGTTTATAGTATAATTAGCTAAGCACTTTAGTAAACTATACTATAGCTATACTTTTTATCTTTTATATATATAGCATTCTTCTATAATATAGTTATTAATTATTAAGCCTTTTTTAATATATTCTTTAAAATAGAAGTTATTTTATAGCTTAAGCTAAACTACTCCTATTCTTTTAAACTATTTAATAACTCTATAGTCCTATGCTTTAATCCTATTATAAAACTATTATAATAACTAAAGTATAGTTTATATTAAATAGTAGTTATAATAAAGTTTCTTAAAGTAATATAATAAGTATATATAATAAGTATATAATATTTAGAATATATTAGTATATTTAGAGTATTAAAAGTATAGTAATAGTTTATTACTTATAATTACTTATTTTATTTAACTATCTACTTTAATAAAGTCTTTTTATTAAATTATATAAATATAAATAGGTTATCCTTTTACTATATCTAACATTCATTTAATAAGTTATTTTAATATTTGCTTGCTTTTCTTATCTTTCTTTAGAGAGTAATTAGAAGGGTTTTATTCTAACTCTCTTTTTAAGAGTTATAAAGTGACTATTTCTTCTTCTAAAGTATTATTAATACTATTACTATTACTAGACTTAGGGTATTTATCTATAGAGACTAGTATGTCTTTATTAGTAATAAGGAGCCTAAGCCTTTTTATTTATCTAGCTTTAGTACTTATATTAATATTTAGCTTTCCTTCTTTATATAAGTAATACTTATATTTAATCTTATTATTTATTTATTATTATTATAAGATTTTAATAATACTTTTATAAAGGGCTATTATAATTAGTAGTATTTTTAAAGTAGGCTATTAGTTTAGAATATTATCTTCTTTATCTATTATTTCTATTATTAGTTAAATGTACTTAAAAGTATCTTTTCTTTAGGTTTCCTTACTCTTTTTAATTATACTAATCTTTCTAATAGTATTATAAAGTAGTCTTTCTTTCCTCTATTTTATTAGTAATAGAATTAGTATTTAGAGCGTTAAGATATTATTAATATTAGAACTTATACTTTTCTATTAATCTTTAAAGGGTATTTATTGCTCTTTTTCTATCTTTTAGCTTAGCTTTCCTTCTTTATAAGTCTTACCTTTAAGTATCTTTTCACTTTTAAGTTCCTTATTTATAAGGGGAGTGATTTTATTAGATGAAATCCCTATATTATTATAACCTGCTTTTACTATTATGACTATTTTCTTACTTATCTAGGGTTCTTCTTCCTATTAGCTGACTTATCCTACCTTCTTCTTACCTTTAAATACTAGTTTGAATTATTAATCAGTTTTAGGCTTTTAGTATTTATAGGAAGTGTGTTTTAGAATACTATAATTCTAATAAAGGACCTTAGAATAGTCTTTCTTAATTATCTTAATATTTATAGGGCCTAAGTCTATTTTATATAAAGTATCTATTTATTATTTCTTTTTATAATTTATATAGTTTTCTTTATTCTTCTATTATAAAGTATAGGATCCTTTAGACTTCTTAGCCTTCTTTTCCTATTATCTTTTAAATTATTAGTTATTGATTTTTATAATAAGTTATATCAGTCTATTATATATAGTAAGTTTAGTTTTTCTAATTATTATATCTTTAATATTAGACTTTAACTCTTTATAAAAGCTTACTATATATCCTTCTTCTCCTTAGTTAAGTTATAAAGCAAGGTTATAGTATTTAACTATATATATAAATACTACTCTTTTCTAATAGAGTTTTTAGATTTATTATTCTACTATTCATTTCTTATTCTAAAGTCTAAAAGCGCTTTTAAGCTTATACTTAAAGACTTTATAATTTCTATAGATAGCCTTAGTTTCTTCCTTTTTATTAATATAGATATAGTTAATATAGTCTCTTATAATAAGTTTAAACTATTAGAAGGCTTTATCCTTAAGGAACCCTATAGTATACTAGACTTTAGTATTATTAGTAATAAACTGGGTTAAGTAGTATAGCTAGTAAGCCCTAAGCTATGTTAAGAATCCTTAGAGTATAACTATAGATCTATTATAGGGGTTTGGTTATCTTAATTTAAGGATTTCTTTAGTGTCTTTTCTTATTATTAAATTAGAGGCCAGATTCTTAATATAGTCCTTATAGAGGCTGGTTTATTTCTTAGAGGCCTTAGTAAGCCTCTTAAGTTTATTTATAAGTGCTTTAACTTAGTTATTTAAGTTATTAATTTATCCTTACTTTTTAATAATATCTTTATAAAAAGCTTTAATAAGGTTATTAAATACATTACTAAGTTATTTATTATATTACTTTAGCTTATATACTTCTGCTTTATAACTTATAAGTATAATAACTTCTTTTTTATTATCTATATTTATTAAGACTAAGATAGGTAATTTACTTATTAATTAATAAGAAGAGAATAGAATTAAATTAAGTATAATAAGTAAAGCTATTATAATAATTTAATATTATTTAAACTTAATATAAGTAATATAATAAATAAGAGCTATTAATATATAATAATTAAGTTAATATACTATCCTTATAAGACTAATAACGTGTATGATAAGCATACAGCGCATCTAAGTATACAGCGCATTAAGATTTTCACCTTAAATTGCAATTTTAAAATAATTCTTAAAAATTCAAACTAAGCTTAAAATAGCTATAAATTTATACTTAGCTTATTTTTACTATACTTTATTTTTAAGAATTTTCTCATATTATATATATATATAGCGCTAGTAATATGAAATTCACACTGTATTTTATAGTATTTTTATTTATAGCAAGCTTAATAATTTTTTTTAAATATTTAAAAAAATGATTCTTTATTAACTTTTTAATTAAAGATTTAAAATTAAATCCCTAAAAATCTTAGGCCTAGATAGGCTGTTTTAGAAAATTTAAGATTTAGCTTTTAAAGTATACAGTATAAGTGCGCCACATACTTGGATGCACTGCATGCTTATTACATACATTATATACTAAGTCTTAATTTAAGAATTTATATAATAAAATAATTAAATAAATTAAGATTAAATAATACTTATTATATCTAATAATAGTAAAATAAAATATACTTAATATAACTAAGTTATATTAATAACTAAGGAGCTGCTTATACTAAATATATATTTCTTAAACAACTATATACTAAAGTACTTACTATGCCTTAGTCCTATCTATTTATAATACTCACTCTATAGAGCATTATATAAATAAGCATCTATACTACCGCTCACTCTATTTAAAGTAAGTCCGCTCACTCCGGCCTTAAGTATCCCCATACTCCCGATTCTGCTAGCCGTGACCGCCCTGGCCTCCCAAGAGGTCGCCCAGGCCGTGACAATATAGCTATAGCCAATCGTTTCAGGTCAGGCTACAACATCCGGTTGCGTGTATTTCTAACGCAAAACTGGTCAGTAGCACGAAGAGCAGTAAACTGACGAAATGCTTCAGACGCGTCTTGTCGAATCCAGCGCGGCGGACTTAGTAGCACGCGTGGCGCTAGGAATGAAACAATCGCCATTTCGTTCCCGAGTCCTCGACGACAGCATCTCGACTAGATGTCTACTCTGAAGGTGGTTACAAACCCGCCAACTGCGGCCATTGAGTATACATTTTCACCTCCACTTGTCTCTGACCATACTAACAATTGCATAGCATTGTCCTAATGCACGGCTGGCGTGATGGCCGGCAGCCCTGGACATACGGCTCCGGGGATTCATCCATGCTCTGGCCCGAAAAGCTTCTTTTAGCCGAGACTCCAGGGGCGCGTATACTGACGTTTGAATACAACACGGATCTTGATCGCTTCTGGGCAATTAGGGTGAGGCTCGACTAGACTCGATCTCGGATGACCTCTTCGAGGAATTGGAAGATCAACGGTCCAAAACGGACACGGTAGGCTTCTAATGTGCATCCAGTTTTCCTAGACTCCTACAACAACGACCAATCCATGGGTACCTACAGTGGGGGTGATAAAGTTACGACACATCCTGAGTCAACCTGGTGTCACAGTACCTCCACTAAATGAAGGCTCCACTTTCAGATGCTTATTGCGCACCCAAATAAATGTCAATTAAATATTTATGTATATCAATCTGTAACCGTTTGAATGGAGTTTCTGATGGCATCTTCAATATTTCATATACCAGCCCCGTGTAGGGTTCCTTTTTTGACCGTCAAAAACGGTATTTGACGGCATGAAAAGACCCCGGCGACATATCCCTGAGATGGCACGAGGAGCGTGGCGTATGGTGGGCGATAGGGAACGCTGGAATGGGTTGGAATCTATTACGCCCGGGAGGAGCACACCTCACAGAGCCTTGGCTTGTGTCCTGTATGCCCTTCGTGTGATTCCTGGTGTTATAAAAAGCCTTGAATCTATCCAAATGCCATTTTTTTAGGTCTTATTATCCTTCCTCGGCGTGGTCTCGTGGGTTTAGTAAGTAGTGGCAAGTGCGCTTAAGGCAATTCACCTAGCTTTCAAGTTTCCTGTCTTCGGCCGCTGAATGGAGACCTGCTGTCATGCTACGAGGGTGCGTGGGAAAGTGAAGCGGTTATTAGTATTAGGGGAATTTTATCGCATCCGTCGTCCTACTCGCCTTGGACGGGGTAGAGCTTCATGCAGTCCTTACTAGCGATTCCTGTGGGCCTCTACAGGGAACACACTTCACCACCTTCCTGCTGCAGTTTGTCGTACCGGTGTCCCTCAGCGTACGGAACATCCCTGGCGGGTTTGGCACTGAAAGGCCTTGTGACCAACCTCCTGACAGTTGTAGCATTGCTCTGGTTGTGGCTGTCGCTCAAACACTCCAGTGTAACCTGAATCTCCGCTGGCGTGGAAGAAGCTCTCTGTCGGGAGTCTCCTTGCGTCGGCAGCTTTGGTAAGGTAATTAATAAGCTGTGCCTCGGGCTGGGTGCGCAACTTTATTTGGGCACCTAGGTACCCATGTAGGCCGCCCTCGGACTGGAACCCTCTCTATGGACCTGGCATAGATGCGATTGACCTGCCTAGTCGAAAGGCCAGTCAAATCTGCTATCTCTGCAGAGGTCTTGTCGCCGGAAGGGCATTTCCAGCCGCGACTAGGGCCCGAGTTGCGATATCTGTATGGTGTCGGGTGTCATTGTCAAAGATGCTGAAGGAGAAATGTAGAAGAGGGGCTCGCAGGTTCTTTTCTTGCTTTTCCTGGTGGCGTTGGCTAGCGTCTTGGCAGGACATAACTTTTGAAAGAGCGCTCCGTACTCAGTACTTCTCAAGGAGATACCTCAACAAGTATAAATTACTCCAGTGGAACACTTTGGTCATACCTTTTGCCATAGCTTCTAGCCTTCAACTTATCTACTTATTCACTCCACGAATTGGACAAATTGTTGCGTTCTCCTTTTGCCCTCGTTTCTAAAGATTCATCGCATCACGTTAGCATACGCAACACACTAAACCCGCGTCCGTCCGCTAACATGAGTAGCATGCGCTTCTCTGCTTTTACCGTCATAACCGTTGCGCTTCTCTTTGCCCTCGCAAAGGACTGTGCTGTTTATTACGCCTGGTCAACCGACGTCGAGCTCAACCCGGCTCGCGACCAGAAAGCCGCTGTTATGTGCGGCGATATTGGCGGAACGATTAGCCCCACTGAGATCGCTCTTCACAATGGAGATGGCGAAGTTAATAGATGTGCCGTCTGTCGTGGTGCTAAGGACTCGACTAGGGACTATGACCGAACTATTTACCAGGACGGCGAAGGCATTGGCTTCTCGGTCAGGTGTGGCTATTTTGCGGCTGGCCAATGTCATGCATAGGAAATAAGATTTAGTTGATGTTAGGTTGAGTTATGAGTCCTTTAGCTCTTCTCTACTGTTACTATTATATAAAAGAGGCTACAGTAAGGCCGGCCGTATAAAATGCACTCGAGGCATGCGGGAGCTGATGTTGAGATTAATGGATAGAGGCTCTTAAAATCGCATTCGACGCCATATTTAAGACAGTTCAGGCAAGACTGATGGCGTTCGTCACACAGTGCAATCACAACTGCTAATAAATCACTACCGCACTCTATAACACTCAATTGCTACCAGGATGGTATTGGAAGCCGGAATCTTCAACTACTGACTTGCCTTGATCCTTCTCAACTTGTAAGCATGACACCTGTTCTGGGACTTGGTATGCCATTTAAGTGACTATTGGCAATTTCTCGGGTTCCCGACATTTTCCCAACACCTGAAATGTTTTATCGACATCTGGATATTGACGAGCATTCAATGACTGAACCATGTTGATTATCAGCAGGTAGTAGACCCTGTCCATCAACACCAGCCAACTAGTCCGCTTACTAGTCCGCTTACTAGTCCGCTTACTGGTCTACTTAGAAAACGACAAATACGAGATCGCGACGAATGAGATGCAAACAAAATGGTCATATCATAGAACGATGCAAACGACAAGGGGTCAGCCGTGAAGCAGTGTGGCAATGTAGATAGGATAGAAGTCCTCGCTGTTCACTGACTCCGCGGAGTCCGGAATCCCGGTCATGCCTCAATCTTGCCTCATTTTGCAAAATCTGTCGACGCTTCGAGTGAAATTTGGCCGTGCTATGTCTATAGTCTAATCTCGACGCCCGGGGCGGCCGAAATTGGTGGCAATGATTCGGGAGTTTCTGTTTGCTCTGTTGGCCGAATAGTCTTCCGTCCTCGACAGGGGTGCGCTGGATGGTGAGGAGTCCTTATGGTCCACGGTCTTGACGCTTAAGGTTTGCAGCTGTAGTGGGTCTACAAGGGGCTACCACTAATTACATACACTCGAAACTCGTATTGTTTTAGTATGACTGGAGCCACGTGGTAGGCGGGATGGGTGTAATGGTGGGACAGCGGATATCCGGGAAAGCTGGTGATGCTGTAAACTAGAGACCCAAAAAGGACATTTGCAAACCAATGGTGCAAAAGATGGACTAGCTCAGTTCGTAGTGAATAGGCTCAATTTCTGTCGACATTTCGGCGCGCAGTTGGGACTAATATTAGCTACACGCAAATCAAGAATCATGGGTAATAGCAAGGGGGCCACGCTTCCTTCAGAGATGAGTAAATCAATGCGAAGCGTGCATCCGGCAGCTTGGCAGCAGCTAGCTCGCTGATGCGAACCCGATCTGGATCCTACCCGACCCATTGGTTATTGCTCAGCTGCCAGCTGCACGAAGCTAGCTCCTTTGTCATCTGTTCCCCTGCAAGCAGTGCGGACATCTGAATGCAATATATGAAATATTGGTTAGCGTACGGACACAGTTACCCAAGCCGGATCGTGGCTGCCAGACTAGAAATGCCGAGACTGGCTTGCCTATCGTTCACCTGAGGTCGATATTCTAATGACCCTGAAACTTCTAGGGACCAGAGGGGAGCTGAACCATTCTACAACCCCGGGCTGGCGCCGTTGTTGCATGAGAAAAGTTGGCGTTGACTGGCTCGGTATGTAACTTGACAGTTTTGATGGACCGGAATCTATTCCGCTCAGCTAGTCTGGCGCTGTAGTCCTCCACAAACCGAGCTGAGAAAGGTGACAGAGGTGGATGGCGACCGCGTCGCGACTTCTGCGCGTTGGAGTTTTCATGGCCCATTATGATTGTCAGGTTGTTGGCATTTTCCTCGTAAGTGATGGAGGTGCAAAAATCCGACCGCTGTTGAAGCTGGTGGAAGACGCGTAGGTGGGGCCAGACAGGTGGGTCTTGAGGTACTCGACTCAATGAAAGCCTCACTTAGCTGACATCATGTTTTGGTGCCACTGCTTGGGTCGCAGTTATTTGACCTGATTACTCCGCAGCCAGCTGGACCTGGTTAACGGGCGACTCGATCATGACACGTGATGGAAGCGATACTCATCACTCAAAGTATCGTCCAGGTCAATGCCAACCCTATTTTTGAGTGTTTCTCCGTGCAACATGAATTCATCGATCCACGAAGTTGATGTGGGGATTTGGACACCGAAGGAAGCTGAAGTAAAAGATACCTCGAGAATTGTCATACCTTTATGTCAAGGCCGCGATCAAGGGTCCCCTTACTTGGTAGGGAAAATCCTTACTGCGATAGGAAAAGCAAATGCATTAGCGGATAAAACCCTTGTCAAAGGCTTCAAGGCTTCAACTTTAGTTCACAAAGCTAACTAGGCCCCAAATCACCAAAATATTGCGCAGACAACCCTCACCTAAACGAGATGGCTAATGCAATAACCCCATGAGCTTAAATCGGATTACGACAGCCACTTTTCAGCACTTTTTGAATAAATAAGACTCCCAATTTATTGTACTCCCTAATATAACCATAACCGTCTTCGTTAAACTCGAGACATGTCAGCTAAATGAAAAAAGAAAATGTCTGAGATACGGGGCACTGTATTTCATGGTCCTGGTACACGAAGCAGCATTCAACAGCGACATCGGGCGCCAAAGGGTAACTACCATGATATGGCCAGATATATCAATTGTTTCTCGGTAGGCCCAAGGAATTCTGTCACGCGACAGCAATATAGCCCACCCCCAACTATAAAGCTGTCGATAACATCGGGCTCGTCGCCATGTCGTTCGGTAGGAATTGTCACCGATATTCTTGGAACACACAGGACTGATCGGACATGAAGGCTATCACGGGTAGCCACAAGGACTCAACAGTGCTTTGGGCTGGGCCTCGGCTTGATAGGGCATTGAGCTTGAAGAGTCGAGATAAGACTCCCCGTCGCCGTCCAGTCCCGAACGGTTCCTCGGTGCACGCATCGCACCCAATCAAACGAGATTCAATGCCAAGCAATAGCGTGAACAAGAAACGAGATCGGACGAGCGTCAAGCCTTCTCAATATCTGTCACGTCAAAAAGCCTATCTCTCCTTGATTCTATGTGACTTATCTCCTGAAAGCATTCAACTGCCCCCCATCCGCAACATTTTCCAACTCCTCCCTCCAGCTCAACGACCTGCGCACCTACAATAAAGTGAGCTGTCCTTATGGTTAAATTTGTCCGACTCGTGCTCAAGTGCAGTGTCAGGTCATGTTCAACCAAATACCCACGTGGGTCCTAAACGCTGAACCCCGATCCCTTGGTTCGCGGGAAACATACTACACGGTGGATCAGCTCTACAAGGAAACACTCAAAGTGGTTTATTGGAATGTCTTATGGAAGATTGAATTCTTTGCAAGCTCCTTCCATCATCCGAAAGCCGGAGGAGCATCCAGGAACTGTTAAGCACCGGTTGTCGTTCGCATCAGTGGAATAAAGAAGCCTGTCACTCAGATTGCCGCCCTCATCTGACTTTATTTTATGTTAACCTGTATATATCTTGTATTCTTTTCAACCCTTGACCCTTTTTCGGAGTTCGAAGCAAGTGTAGCACAGAGAAATTCGATGTCTCAACATGACCGATATCCATTCGTAATAATAGACCGCCTATATGAGAAGGGAATTGATATACAGGCATGGCATTTCTGATACATGGGCATGACTCTTACACGGGCATGACTTTTATGACATCTGATTGGATAGGACCCTCTTTTGTTAGTACATCTCGGTTCTGCCGACAGCTCTAATTTGTACCCAGAGTTAAGCTGTCCATAATCATCCCTTGGTAACTGACGCGACGCGATCCAGCTCTCCATCAGATAGCTATCCATTGTCAGTCTCCCAGCCCTTGATGATAAAGACCTTCATTATGTCCCAATCCGAGTCTCCTCCTAGCTCAGAGAGCAATTCAAGACGCCGAACCCGAAGGCCGAGCCTGAGCGATCAATCACGTCCTCAAAAATGACAGCGACAGAGCCGACAAGCCGGGTTCAGCCCACCGCTACGTACGGATAGACCACAGTCAGCTCGTAGCACCTCGTGTATCGGCCAGTACTACGGTATCGGCGACGAAGATGCGCTCAGACATCTCTTCGCATCTCATCCACAGACGTTTACAAGTTTTCCACGGCCTCATGGATCGCAGGGGCTCCATGAGCCAGCCTAGTACCCAGGCCAATACCCCGCCAGCCAGTAAGCCAACCAGTCAGGCGATAGGTTGTAAGCGAGGTCGACCACCAGGGAGTCAGAACACGTCCACGCTTGCCAGGCTTGCACTATAAGCGAGCCAACAGGCCAGACGGAAGCCTGACTCCACAATGGTTTTTGCTTTTTGTGGCTGAAGGGGCTCCATTACCGCCTTGCCGGAGATGCAGACTGTTGGCAGCAGCGTCATCTGGTCGCCCGACGATCTCTGTGATTGACTTGTGCCAACCAGGGGCGTGTCGCCGCGTGGTGGAGAAAAGGAGAGGTGATGCGCGAGGGGAGAAGCTGAGAGCCATCGAACCAGCCTGCCAGACAGAACTGAGGGGTGGGTGGTGGTGTGTCGTGTGCGCTTGTGCATTGTGCGCAGTCGTGGGAGACAACGTCCGTGTGTTGCCATGTCGGGCAATTTGTCAGTGTCGTTGACGGTGATTCGCCCACATGTGTTTCGTTCGATGGCTCTGAGTCTGTGCTTGGGTTGCATCTCAAGATGTCGGTCTCTTCCGGTACCATATCATTCGTACCTTTGGAGAACCCAAACCTTCTCCGTTAATTCTGTATTCTGGTGCGTGGGCCAACGGACACGTCCGTGCTACGGTGTCACTCGTAGGCATGAGCAAGATCAGACATCGGCAACCCAGTCTTGCTCTTCTCAAGCTTTCCAGTTGTGGGTAAGTTTGTTTGTAGCAAGGCCTCCCAGGGCATCGCTGAGGTGGTGCAACGGGGCAAGTTAGGTATACCAAGTTGCCTCAAGCTCGATCGCGAGTAGTCAGGTACCGAGGCCCAACCCCGTACTCCATACTGTTGCTCGTGTACGGAGTGCCCTAGGACCTGTT
The DNA here is from genome assembly GCA_029931735.1 of Dactylonectria alcacerensis. Taxonomy (NCBI): domain Eukaryota; kingdom Fungi; phylum Ascomycota; class Sordariomycetes; order Hypocreales; family Nectriaceae; genus Dactylonectria; species Dactylonectria alcacerensis. The sequence continues at coordinate 1,036,659 of JAPMUZ010000015.1, read as the reverse complement.
TACACAAGCATTCCACCCCACCCAGCGCATATCCCGAGGAGCAGGAAGATGGATGGATACTCGGGGACACGAGGTCCCTCCCTTCAGTGACCCAACAGACAAGTCCAGCTACAGCCAACCGGTTACCCTGGGGAGGCAGGCACAGTAAGTAGTAGAGGTAGGTATTGAAGCGGAAACGGAAGCGCCTCCACCGATCCGACGGAGGGCACGACGATCCCAACCAGGTAGCTCAGGTCAGCCACCCGTTGTCGATGATCGCCCTGCCTCAACCCCAGCCCCGGCCCCAAGCCCCAGCTAGCCCCTGCGCTGCGCGATGGCGCTGACGCGGTGACTGCGACTGGGAGCCTGCAACGGCGACGCTGGCTTGAAAAAAGCTCCTCCACACGGTTGCTCACCCACACTGTCAGTTAGCTGCTAAACGCACCAGCTTGTCTCTCTCTCCACTACGGCGAGCGGTTTTGGTTGCGGCTTGACTGGAGGGTCCTGCCCGCCCGTCCATAGGCCGACGGATGACCGACGGCGTTGTCAACGAGGCTAGATCAAACTCTACTTCGACATTCATTTCCCGATGCGACTCGGAGTTGACGAGAGCAGCTAGAGAGGCTACAGGCTACAGGCCGGAGCTGGCGGTGGGCTCTGGTGGCTTGGTGGACGGCAAGGACCGGCCAGGATGGACCAACGACAACAATCTGCCACTCCACTATGGCGATAGCTGAGGGCGTTCCAGATCCACCCACCCCCAGATGCAGCTCGACATCACCCAGAGAACGTAGTACGTACGTCGGCGAAGGGGGACCGGCGGTGGTTGGCAGACGACTGGGGATTGGGGATTGGGGATTGGGGATTGGGGTCGAAAGACAGCGTTTGAGACACCCAGCCAGTAACATGATGAGATACCTTGGGGCTTGGGGGGAACCTTCAACCGGCGCAATCCCGTGGAACACCTACCCAGTATGTATCCGTACCGATCCGGAGGTTGATATTGGCTTGGTATACTCCCTCGTCTCCTCTCCGTCCGCCTGAGCTGGGGCCCGGGAAACCCGCCTGGCCGTCTGCTCTGCTCACACTAGTCTTCTGGACGTACAGCATGGTGCTGGGCCCGCTTGTCCTGGCCTGGCCTGGCTTGTCCGTCGCACAAGTCTCACTGCATCCGGGACAGCGAGCCGCCTTGGGCAGTCGACGATGGAGGTGGCCCCGACTAGGTGGAAACAGGGCAGGGAGAGACACTGGTCCAAGGGAGCTCGATATGATGATGGGTCGTCAACCACAGCGGAGGACATCGCATCCGCTGAACGTGCCCACCCAACCACCCACCCACGAACAAGCTCACTCAGCTCGTCACTCACCCACAGACCGGACGCAGTCCAATGCCTTCCCTGGCTTGCATCGCCTTGGCCAAAACTACCTTCACATCCACCCCTATCCGCACCCCTTCTTGCACCCCCCCCCCCCTTGATCCCTCCACCCCTAGAATGCCGTTGCCCTATCCACGGCGCGCCCATCTATCAACAGCGGCATCCTGATAGCAGATCGAGAAAGTTTGTCGTCGGGGTGGTTAAGTTGGGGAATCAACCCCCCATGTCACGACTTGCTTTTCCCCATACATTACGCCAAAGACTGGACCCATCAGTCCCATCAAGCCCTCACGGATATTTCATCACCTCACCTCCCACCCCTCTCTTCTCAGAACCCCATTACCAGATATCTATATCATTTCCGTACCGCGGCTTGTATTAGACCTCATTACCACCCTCCCTCGTCGTCCTTATCATCATCGGCTCTACACCCCAGTCGCTTGGCGCCTTAATCACAACACCACAACATCATCCCACCCACGCCCACGCCCACTTCACGTCCACCAAGAGTCATCACCACCGGCCGTTGTCATCCATCTACTGCTTTATTGCCACCGCTCCTGGCCGTCCCTGGTAGCCTCCCGCTATCATGACTGCCCACAGGAGAGGCCCGTGGACCCACACCGAAGACTCTTACCTGATGCAACTGGTTCAAATACATGGTCCCCTCAACTGGGTACAGATCGCCCAAACCTTGGGTTCACGAACGCCTAAACAGTGCCGCGAGCGCTACCATCAGAACCTAAAGCCGACACTGAATCACGACCACATCACACCTGAGGAAGGCCTCCAGATTGAGAGCTTGGTGAATGAGATTGGAAAGCGATGGGCAGAGATCGCCCGTCGGCTCCATGGACGGAGCGACAATGCTGTCAAGAACTGGTGGAATGGTAGCCAGAACCGCCGCAAGAGGCTGGACCGCCGACGAGCCGTTCAAACCTATGATGAACACTACAGCCGAACAGCACTCTCCATTTCGACACCGACACTCCCCTTACCCAGGACACAGTCATCGACACAACCGACCCAGGGCCACCGACACCCGATGCCCTGGTTAGAAGCTCCTCTCCCATCTCCTTGCTCATCTGAATCAGCCGAGTCAGATTCAGGCTCCAACTACATAACGTCGCCAGGCCGGCATTCATTATCGCTGTATATGCCGGTAGAGCTACCTCCACTCCGCACCACCGCGGTGCCGTCGTCTGGTGACCCTATGCTCCCCAGCCTGAGCTCGTTAGCCTCGCCCTCCTTTAGAGACATGCGTGAATCTCAGCCTCGACTACCTCCGCTGGTGCCCCAGAACCAGTTGCCTACGGCGCCAAACTCTCCTGCCCAGCAGCAGCTTCAACTACGACAACAGCCTCAGGTGCTCTCAGACAAGGACTCACGGATGAATGTGGCTGCTCTCTTGGGATGAACTGGCGTGCGTCCTGGCACTGCGATGGGCATTGCCAAGGTAGCCGCACCCCAGCACCCGAAAAACGAAAGGGAAAAAAAAGCACACACGCTCGCACAAGACCTGCGTACGCACACCATGGTTAGAGCCAGGCCGCGGGGGGTGGGACAGGGATGACGCATGGTGAGGGTTAGACTTCTGTCATGGGAGCCCAACCATGATTCTCACAAACGCCGACCTGCCTACCGCTGCCGCGCCTACGACGGCCGCGGTCGCGATCCCGTCGGTTATCACAGTCACAGTCCCGTCGATCTCGTCGATCGTCGCGTCGGTCATCGCGGTGGCGGTTTCGGTCTCGTCGGTCGTGCGGTCGTGGTCATGGTTTCAGTCTCGGCGGTCGTCACGGTTTCGTTCATCACGTAGCATCACCACATCGATCGTCGGTCGGCGTTCCTCGCACTCTTGCATGAAGTCAGTAACAGTAGTCTTCTTTGGATTGTTAGGAAGCGGGATATCTCGACGTCGATCAAAGGGAAGATGGTTTGAAGGATGTGTTAGTCTTTAGTGTGTCCGACCTGTTTAGCAAGGCTAGCTTCGCGTTGAGTCCATTGCGTGAGGGTGACATTTTGTCGGGCCAGCTCGAGAGTGAAATTTCCAGTCTGCTGTTCGGCAAGCAGGCCGGAGTCAGGACGCTTGAATCGCCGTGTGAGCTTTTGACAGAATATCGAGATTGATGAACAAAGGAGTCGACTTCTGGCTTCAGCGCTAGGTTCTCCCTTAAACCAGCCCTGCACTCCTCCGCCAAGCATGGAGGTATAGCGCTCCTGGAGGCAGTCATCGCCATGCCACTGGAATGCTCGGAGGTGCTCGCATAAGAGGGAAATGTCTGTGTAAACTTGCTTTCCTTGGACGATGACCAAACCGGTCTTCTTGTGGTCCTTGGAGTCAGGGTCGAAGGTCCCAACCACATCCCTCTTATTTCGTCTGCGCGTAGCGCCATCGCCCCCGGCCGCCGCATCCCCCGTTCACAGCATTGCAGGCAAACAAAAGCTTCTCCACATCCGCTACATCTGGCGGTCCGTCCAGAGCAAACATACCCGATGAAGTGACTTCGTTGATCGATTTCCCCAATTGACCAAACTCGGCCTCGCTCTGGTGGCCACCTTCGTCTTCGCTCAGCTCCGGCCCTTGGGCCTCGCCACTGGGCACGTCTTCTCCTCGGTTAAGGCGAGCGAGGACCTCGATCTCCAACGATCCCTCGTCGTCCATGCCACGCTCCGTTAGGGGAATAACTTACGCCGTTCGTGTTTTTTCCAATGCCGTTAGCTCATTCCGTTCTATCCGATCGTACACTAGCAGTAGCACCCTATATAGCAACGCACTCTAACTCTCTATCTCTACTATATTAATCTTAATCTTAATATAATGTGAGTTATTCTTCTTTAATTAGATAAGTGCTTTCTTAATAACTTATTGCATTATTAATAATAAACTAAATAGGTTACTTAGTATTAGCTTCTTCTTACTCTATTATAAGATATAGATCTGTTTTATAACTTATATAAGTAAGTAAGGGAATACTTTAATAATTAGTTTCTATATATTATTTAGAAATACTATAATATAGCCTTTAATATACTTTAGTTATTAAGTATTTTACTTTTAGTTATTTATAATACTATACTTTATAATAAATCTATAATATGAGTTTAGTATAATAAGCTTCTTTTTAATTAGTATAAGCCCTTTTAATTTATTTAAAAATATATACTTATACTTAATATATTTATAAAACTAGGCTATAAGTAATAAAATACTCTACTTTAAGTAATAAATGCATTTTATATATATTAAAAAGGTCTTACTTATAAAAAAGCAGCTTTAATATAAAAATAGTAAATAGCTATCCTTTTTAATATAACTTAATATCTATTAGTCTTATACTATATCTCTTAACTCCTTTTTTATATACTAATAGTAGTATAATATATAAGTCTATATTAATAAAGTATCTATATTATAGAACTCCTTATAGAAAGTTCATATAATTAATACCTTTTTCTTATATAATATTAGTATATACTACGTCTGCTCATTAAACAGACTCTCCTTCATAGCAAATTCCTCCTCCAAGAAGTGTAAAGGCTATAGCAGTGGAAGGAGTGGAAGGAGTGGAAGGTTATTGGTGGAACTCGGCGATTGTGGGTCAAGCAATTGACCAATCAGAAAAGGGATTGAAGATTCAGAAAAAGCAGGAAAAGACGATTAGAAAGGTAGTTGGTTTGATGTGATTGGTTGAGAAATGCATGTATTGATAATAATAATCCTTCTGGACTGGCTAGAGAAAAGCCCCAGCTTTATAGAGAGATTGCTGTCCAGTCACATGTCCAATCTAACAGGGGATTTGGACAATTTGTTATAGTAAAACCGGGTAAGACGTGTCCCGAGTTTTAGGACTGTTGGACGTATGTGTAACGATCGGGTCAATACGCTATCCTCATAAGGCTAGTGTACGCTAGGTCCTGATCTAGGGGTTTATATAATAAAGTAATCAGGCGAGTTAAGATTAAATAATGCTTATTACGTCTAGTAATAGTAGAGTAAAACGTGCTTAATGTAACCAAGTTATATTAATAGCTAAAGAGCTGCTTATATAAGATATGCACTTCTTAGTTAACTATATACTAAGTAGACCGCCGTCCTGCTCGGAGGACTGCTATTAGTCCTGGACTGTTGCTATTAGTCTTAGTAGGGCGTCGGTCCTAGGGTAGGGCTATGCTATTAGTCTGAGCTAGATGTGGGTTCTATTATTCTGCTGTTCCTAACTGCTTAATAAGAACCTAGGCTATAATATAATGTCTCTCCCCTAAGGTCTTATTCCTAAGGCTGTATAATTAGTCTTTGCTTAATAGCCTTATTAGTTTATTATCCTTCCTTCTTAAACATTTTTTATAATATATTATACTAATAAATATATCTAACTATATGCAGAAACTGCTTACACATAAGACTCTAGAAGCAAACGCTCTTTCTTATACTATTGCTATTACTAGAGTACTATTAGACATGCCTTATAGTTAGTGCTTTCATTATAGTAAAAGCTATATATTCTCTAATGATTCATCTTATTATAGTGAATGCATAAGACTAAAGAAGTCTTATAACAGTTTACAGATCGTATTGTCTTATAAGTAGTTTCTTTGTCTTTAGTATACTTATTTACTGACTAGTTATAGTTCTTAAGCTTATAAATACTAAGAAGAAGCTAGAGGTAGATAAAGAGAAGGTAAGTAAGGATCTTTTAAAGCTTTATAAAGAGTTAGCCTCCCTATAAGTACATATAGCCATCATAGTAGGCCATCTAGCTCATTTATAAAAGACCTAAAGTAAAGTAAAAGAAAAACGCTTAGAGATAGTCCGTTATAGACTCCGAGGTCTAGATAAGGAAGATGGTCTATTAAAGGCTCTAGACGCTCAGAAGAGCCAGATAGTATAAGAGTTATAGCTATCTATTATCCTAAATGATTTTAACTGGGTGTCTATAGGTTTAGGGATGTTTAACCCTTCTATTTCTAATCCTTCTTCTTCTTCTGCTATTATATGTAAAACGCCTTTAGCAGATGCTGCGCATAATTAAGGTTTTCTAGTAATTACTATAATGTTTTACTTTCTAAGTAGTCTTTCTATTTAATAAAGTATATTATCTTACTATTGATTTTCTTTATATTATGAATTTCTTTAATATAGTACTCCTTTGGATCTTTTACTTATAATTTGTAGTTATGACTGTTATTAATTATGATTATATTTTTAAATAGTTCTAGTAGTAAAATGTAGAATACTAGATGTTTTTTGCTCTTTAGATTTAACCTATAGTTATTTTCTAAGATTTTTTCTAAAACTTTATAAAGTCTAATAAACTTATAGTTGAGTTTTTTGCTTAGCCTATTCATTAAAACGTTTTTTATAGCTAAGAGGACTATATCCCCTTTTAAAAAGGATAGTCCTTTTATCTATTTAAGGTTATAGTACTTCCTCATTTAGTTTTTAATAAACTTAAGTTCAGTCCTCAGTTCTTTATAGAGGTTTTTCAGTTTATTAAAGGTAAGTATTATATAAGGGTTAATAATACCTTCTTACAGTCTATAGTATACATCGGGTATGAATCCGAAATTCGCAAATACTAGTATAAGCTTTATGCTTTTATATATAGTAGTATTATAGCTTAATTAGGCTATTAGTAGTTTTTTAACTTAGTCATTCTACTTATAGTTAATATAGTATTATAAGTATTATTTAAAGATTTAGTTCGTCCTTTCTATCTGTTTATCTACTTATAGTTAGAATGCAGTAATTAGTTAATAGTTAAGTCTAAGCTATACTATTAAAGCTTACTAAAACTTAGATATAAATAGAGGTCTTCTATTAGTTAGGATCTCTACTAATAATCTGTATATACTAATAATATTCTAATTGAATATATAGGCGAATTCTTCTATATCTATTACTTTTTTATATAGTATAAAATAGGAAAATTTCATAAATCTATCTATAATAATAAAAATGCTATTATAGAAGGCTCTGGTTACTAAGTCTTCTAATAGGGGTAGTTTTATAATAAAATCTATAGTAATAGAATGCTATAGTCTCTAAGCTATTAATAGAAGCTGCAGTTCCCTATAAGGCTTATAGTATCGTGCTTTAGTTTTCATATAAAGGCTATATTATTAAATAATGTCTTATATGACCTTCTTAATTCTAAGAAATATATATATCATTTTAACTCTCTTAAGGGTTTTATTAACTCCTTAGTATTTATATAGTATATAAGAATGTATTTCCTATATAAGCTATTCTTATAGTTCTATTAGAACTTGCAGTTTCTATAGTCCTAACTGTAAAGCAGGGATTAGGCAGGGGTTTTCTATAACCTTATCCATTTTATAAGTCTGATTATATTACTCGATTTTTTTTAATAGTTCGTTATTATAAGTCATATAGTATATACTGCTAAGTATTACTTATAGTAGATATTTATAGTACTAGTATATATATCCTAAGTATTTTTATTATAAGTATTCCTTAGGGGTGAAAGAGAAGATTTACTTACTAGCTTTAATCTTTCTAGTATTAAAATCAGCACGTTAGCTAATTATATTAGCTCATCTGTTTTCTAATCCTTTTATATAGATAATAGTATAATTGAATTCTAATAGATATTTAGTATATCTGAGTTATTATTTACTAAGTTTCTATATTATTATAAAGTATAAGATATTCTTATAATCTATATAGACCTTAACCTTATAGTTACTTCCTAAAAGATACTATTAAAATTCCTTAAAGCAGTTAATAATAGCTAGAAATTCTTAGTTATAAATAGAGTAATTAAGTTCTACTCTATATATCTTATATAAATAGAATGCGATAGAGTATAGTAGTCTGTTTTTATCCTTTTATTCAATCTGGCCGCTTAGAGTAAATCTTAAAGCATTAGTTTCTAATTTAATTTCTTTATTAAAGTCGAATAATACTAAGATAAGTTCTAAAGTAATTACATCCTTAATTAACTAGAAGGCCTATTTTACTTTATTATCTTATTTAAACTTAACTCCTTTCTTTATAAATCTAATAAGTGGGATAGTATGTTTACTAAAGTATTTAATGAATTATTAGTAGTAGTTTATGAATCTAAAGAAGGATTGCAGTTCTATAAGGTTTTTAAGTTATTTTTATTTTTATATTATTACAATCTTTTTAAAGTCTATCCATACTTAGTTATAAGATATAATATATTTAAGGAACTCTACTTCTAAAGTATAAAAGTTGCTTTTTTTAGGTTTAATAAGTAAGTTTGCATTTTATAGCTTTTATAATACTATATAAATATATTGCTTATAATCTTCCTTATTTTTAAAGAAAATGAGTATATTATTTAAGTAGTATATAATAAAGATATTAAGATATTCGCATAGTATATTATTAATTATTTATTAGAATATAGCTAGTGCATTAATAAGTCTAAAAGGCATAACTAAGTATTCGTATAGTCTGAACTTAGTTCTAAAAGCAGTCTTCTATTTATATCCTTATTTAATACGGATCAGGTTATAGGCTCCTTTAAGATCGAGCGCTATAAACCACTTAGCTCTATATAGCCTATTGTGCATCTCGGGGATTAGGGGTAATAGTGTATAATCCTTCTTAGTAATTAAGTTAAGCTGTTTATAGTCTATATAGAGGCATAGCCTTCTGTTCTTTTTAAGTATAAATATAATTAAGTATCTAGCTAAAGACTTTGATTTCTAAATATAGCCTTTTCTTTCTATTTCTTAGATATATTCTCTTAGTATTATTAGCTTATTATTATTAAGGTTATAGATAGGAAAAAACTTAGGGTTAGTTCTGTCTTTAAGTATGATTTCTAGGTCTTATTCGCTTAGCTCTAGAAGACTAGTCTTAAGTTCCTCCTTAAAGAGTTTTTTATAGATTCAGTATCTTAGGGGTACGTTTTTAAGTCATTCCTCCTCTGCTTATTATTATTTTTTCTGCTCTTCGAGGTCCTTATCTATCTGTTTGAACTGTTTTTAGATAAATGTAATAACTTGTTTTATATATTGCATTTTCCCTTATTAATGCTTCTATTTCATTCCCTTTAGAGGTAAGGAAGTGTTTATTATTTCTTCTTTTATGACTTTATTATTATTCTTATTATTAATTGAAGCTTAAGATCTTAGGTTATATCTATTACTATTTGTGATCTAAGGAGATGCATTTCTCTAGTGCATTTAGCCTTTCTCCTAGTCAATATTGGGGTTATGCTTTTATAGCTAAGGTCGTCTGAGTACTACTAAGTAGTCTTTAATATTAAAGACATTAAAATCCACTCTTTAGTTTCTTCTTTTTATAAGTACTTTAAGGTAATTAATTTCTTATAATACCCTTCTTTTATTATAGCTAAAAAGCATTCTTTTTAAGTTAGATACTTTATAAAGAAATTTCTTATATCTTTATAGTAATACTAACTTATTTACTAACTCTAGTTAGATATAATTTATAGTAATACTATAGTCTACTAGTACTATTACTTATACTTTATTAATTCAGACTTCTATTATAATTATATCCTCTTTAGGACTTCTTACAGTACTTAGAGCCTTTTTTAGAAGTAATGTCTTTACTTCTATTATACTTATCTATCGCTATATTATAAATAGTAAGTATCGTTTTTTATATACTTACGGATTTCTTCATACTATAGCTTATTGCAAAGTTCTCTTCCTATATGGGTTTTAAAGTTAAACCTATCTTTATACATCTTATGGATCTTCTTATAGATCGCTCGCAAGTATTCTATATACTTAAAGCACTTCCTATTATTACAGTTTATAGTGTGGTTAGCTAGATATTTTAGCAGCTTATGTTATAACTATACTTTTTCTCTTTTATACATATAGCATTCTCCTATAACGTAGTTATTAATTATTAAATCTTTTTTAATATATTCCTTAGGGTAGAAGTTATTATATAGCTCTAGCTAAGCCACTCCTATCCTTTTAAACTATTTAATAACCCTATAGTCCTATGCTTTAGTCTTATTATAAAACTATTATAATAGCTAGAGTATAATTTATATAGGATAGTAATTATAGTAAAGTTTCTTAAAGTAATATTATAAATATATATAATAAGTATATAATATCTAAAATATATTAATATATCTAGAATATTAAAAGTATAGTAATAGCTCATTGCTTATAATCGCTTATTCTATATAGTTATCTGCCTTAATAAGGTCTTTTTATTAAATCGTATAGATATAAATAGGTTATCCTTCTACTATATCTAACGTCTATTTAATGAGTTATTTTAATATTCGCTCGCTTTTCCTATCCTTTCCCTTAGGAGACTTAGGGGTATTTTCTTCTAGCTCCTATTTAAGTAATTATAGAGCGACTGATTCTTCCTCTAAAGTATTATTAATACTACTACTATTACTAGACTTAAAGTATTTATCTATAAGGACTAGTATATCTTTATTAGTAATAAAGAGCCTAAGCCTCCTTACTTATCTAGCTTTAGTACTTATACTAATACTTAGCTCTTTTTCTTTATATAAGTAGTATTTATATTTAATCTTATTATTTATTTATTATTATTATAAGATTTTAATAGTGCTTTTATAAAGGGCTATTATAATTAGTAGTATTTCTAGAGCAGGCTATTAGTCTAGGATATTATCTTCTTTATCTATTATTTTTACTATTAGTTAAATGTACTTAAAGGTATCTTTCTTTCAGATTTCCTTGCTCTTTCTAACTATACTAATCTTTCTAATAGTATTATAAGGTGGTCTTTCTTCCTTCTTTCTTATTAGTAATAGAACTAGTATTTAAAGCGTTAAAATATTATTAATATTAGAAGTCATACCTTTCTATTGATCTTTTAGGAGTGCTTATCGCTCTTTTTCTATCTTCTAACTTAGCTTTCCTTCCTTATAGGTCTTACTTTTAAGTATCTCTTCGCTCTTAAGTTCCTTATTCATAAGGGGGGTGATTTTATTAGATAAAATCCTTATATTATTATAACCTACTCTAGCTATTATAACTATTTTCTTACTTATTAGGGGTTCTTCTTCCTATTAACTGACCTATCTTACTTTCTTTTTACCTTTAGGTACTGGTTTGAATTATTAATCGGTTTTAGGCTTTTAGTATTTATAAAAAGTATATCCTAGGATGCTATAGTTTTAATAGAGGACCTTAGAGTAGTCTTTCTTAACTATTCTAATGTTTATAAGGCCTAAGTCTATTTTATATAAGGTATCTATTTGTTATTTCTTTTTATAATTTGCGTAGTTTCCTTTATTCTTTTACTATAAAGTATAAGATCCTCTAGACTTTTTAGCCTTCTTTTTCTATTATCTTTTAAATTACTAATTATCGATTTCTATAGTAAGTTATATTAGTCTATTATACATAGTAAGTTTAGCTTTCCTAACTATTGCATTTTTAATATTAGACTTTAACTCTTTATAGAAGCTTACTATATATCCTTCTTCTCCTTAGTTAAGTCATAAGGCGAGGTTATAATATTCAGCTATATATATAGACACTGCTCCTTTCTAATAGAGTTTCTAGATTTACTATTCTACTGCCCGTTTCTTATTCTAAAGTCTGAAAGCGCTTTTAAGCTCATACTTAAAGACTTTATAGCTTTTATAGATAGCCCTAGTTTCTTCCTTTCTATTAGTATAGATATAGTTAATATAGTCCCTTATAATAGGTTCAAACCATCAGAAGGCTTTATCCTTAAGGAACCCTATAGTATGCCAGACTCTAGCGTTATTAGTAACGAACTGGGTTAGATAGTATAGCTAGTAGGCCCTAAGCTATATTAGGAATCCTTAGAGTGTAACTGTAAATTCATCATAGGGGTCCGGTTGTCTTAGTTTAAGGATTTCTCTAGTGTCTTTTCTTATTGCTAAATTAGAGGCCAGATTCTTAATATAGTCCTTATAAAGGCTAGTTTATTTCTTAGAAGCCTTAGTAAGCCTCTTAAGTTTATCTATAAGTGCTTTAACTTAGTCATTTAGGTTATTAATTTATCCTTACTTTTTAATAGCATCCTTATAAGAGGCTTTAGTAAGTTTATTAAACTCATTACTAAGTCATTTATTATATCACTCTAGTTTATATACCTCTACTTTATAACTTATGAGTATAATAACTTCTTCTTTATTATCTATATCTATTAGGACTAGGGCAGGTAGTTTGCCTATTAGCTAATAAAAAGAGAATAGAGTTAAACTAAATATAGTAAGTAGAGCTATTATAGTAATTCAATATTATTTAAGCTTAATATAAGTAATATAATAAATAAGAGCTATTAATATATAATAATTGGATTAATACACTATTCTTATAAGGCTAGTATATACTAGGTCTTAATCTAGAGGTTTATATAATAAAGTAATTAAGCAAGTTAAGATTAAATAATGCTTATTACATTTAATAATAGTAAAGTAAAATATGCTTAATATAACTAAGTTATATTAATAGCTAAGGAGCTGCTTATATAAGATATACACTTCTTAGTTAACTATATACTAAGTAGACTGCTGTCCTGCTTAGAAGACTGCTATCAGTCTTAGACTATCGCTATTAGTCTTAGTAGGGCGTTGGTCTCGGGGTAGGGCTATGCTATTAGTCTGAGCCAGATGTGGGTTCTATCGTTCTGCTATTCCTAACTGCTTAGTAGGAACCTAGGCTGTGATAGTATGTCTAATGCTTGAACTCTAACCTTATTAAAGGTTCTTATTATAGATGTCTTTTATAGTTATAATATAAGGAAGATAGGCTTTCTAAGGCATATTATATACTATTATAAAGCTAAAAATCAGGAGATTCTAAATATATTATTTATAGTCTTATCTGATAAGAGCTAAAGGAGATATTTCTTTATCAGTTATATATTTTATATATAAGGACTTTACACTTATAGCTAAAGGCTATTATTATAAAGCATTCCTAAGGCGCCGTTCTAGCTATACTCTTTAAATATATTACTTTTAATCTCTTCTAAAGCTAAGTAGGATAATATAAAGTCTTTATTAAGGCTACTAATAGTAATATCAGGCTATATCTCTTTATCCTCATCAATTTCCATCTCTCTATCCAGTGCCTTATTAATAGCTTAATTAACCCATTCCTCATTATCGTCCTAATCATTACTATTAGCTATAATAATTACAGCCAGGTTATCCTACTTAGAACCGTATAGCAGTGCTTACATACAGAGGTTAATAATATAGTAAGTATAATAAATCCATCGCTCTTTAGAAAAGAAGCTATATTTAAATATAAGGTCCTTAATATATATATTATTATTAGTTGCATTATTAAAAGTAAAATACCTAGCTTTATTAGAATTATTAATTTATTAGAATGTAAGAATATCTACTACCTTATTAATAAGTAATGCACTAATATATTACTTAGTAAGAGGTCAAAATTTAAAGAGGATTCAGTACTAAATAAAGTTATAATTAATAAATTAAGTATTAATTCTAAAGAAGGAAGTAAATAATTTTAATATCTAGCTATTAAAGGAGAAATAGATTTAGAATTAAGTACTATATAATACTTTAGTAATTAGCCTAATAGTGCCTTTATACTTAGATTTAAGAATATAAAGAAGAGTCTTTATAAAAGGAATATAGGTCTTATTAAGGAGTGGGTTATTATAAAGCAGGATCTGCTAAAACCGCTTAGTATTAACTATTTTAAATATTAAGTTATAGTATATAACCTAGTTAAGAAGAAGAACTTAAAGACCTTTAATATTAAATTATTCATATAAGTTACTAAGGAAGAACTGATTATTAGAGTTATTAAAGTTAGTATTAAAGAAATGTGTAATAGTCTGGTTATATAATAATAAGCCTTCCCCGCAATAAGCAGCTTAGTTCAGTCCCTTTTAAATCAGCATATTAACTGGCCGCAGACTAGGGGATATACTAAATCCCGTAGGCTGCGCGAAGGTATTTCTTAATAAAGGCCCCTGTTAAGTAGATAAAGCAGAAATCCGACTTCTTCTTAAAACCTCGCGCAAAGCAGTCTGCACAGATCTACTTCAACTTATTACCCTATTAACAGGTAAAATAGTCTTTAACACAATACCCATATTCCTACTCCCACGCCCTCATATCTTAGCCGCTAGTATAGCACTCGAATCCTAGCCATTTTATCCACTCTTAGCAGCCCTAGAGTGTCCAATCGACCTTAATAAAGTTAGCGGCGGTCCCGCGAGGACGGGGCGATAGTGTCGCTAGTAATGACGTTACTGGCGACGAGACAGCCGGCGAAGACGAAGAGAACTCGATACGCTCTATAGCCTCTGACTGATCGGAGAATGGGCTGTTTGAAGAGAATTTTTCAGAGGACATCGTAACACAGTTAGCTAGAGAGGAGGTCGGTTATACAGATCGAGTGAGCTGAACGATGTTATTAGAAGCCATTGAGGCTGCGTGCAGAGGGTTAAGTAATATCCATCCATCGTTATATAGGTGTGGAAGGCTAATTACATGTGTATATTATAAGCATTTTATTATTAATGCGAAATTCGCGAGTCGCCAGTGCCATTAAACTTGCTGAGTCTTATAAGAATGAATGAACCATTGACCACCAGTGCGAGTGACGATGTTGCAGCTAGCGGATGGAAATGATCATATGTGTGAGAAGCTCTTAGTATTCTTCCTTCTCTAATGAAGGTCTTTGGGTCAGTCTTATAGACGAAGATACTGACGATGACCTCGGACAGCCGAGAGGCCCCGGATGCCCCGGGGTCTTTGACTTTATCTAGCTATTGACCTGATTGAAGGAAAAGCTAGACCGCTGACGAGGCCTCTGACGAGGCAAGTGGCGATGGACGCCTATGATGAAAGACAGAAAGCTTCACTTCCGCGATAGCCGTTAAAATTCGATATCCCGATATATGACAGACGATATGGCGCGTCCCAATCCGAAGCAGTCGCGCATGAAGACGCCAGCGTCGCGAAGGAGTCAACCTTTGTTCCAGCCATTGGCGGAGGGGAGTTCTTCCAAGTGTTAATCTACTAACCCTCCCCGCGCTTCGCATCATACGACCAACTTTATAGATCTCTGCAGCGCGTCGGAGCTTTAATTTTGGGTCATTTTGAAGGGCCTGAAGGGCGAGAAGGATTCTGGCCTCAGTATTTGGGTCTGACATCTTTCGTGGTTGAGAATTAATCGATCAAATAGAAATGATGTAGGTTGAGGGGTTTTTGTCACGCAAGCTTATCATGTACGCTATTCTAATTCGCCTCCTTACTTGCCTTACATTTCGAATAGCTATTAAGAGACTGTTTGCGTCTTTATAAACCCTTCCTCTCTTCCTAGGGTTTGATTGGTCCAATTTTCTAGTTAGGGATAAGACTTGGTCTTCTAATTGGACGATTCGTAAGTGGAGCTTATCAAACCCTTTGTTAATAGTCCGTAAAAGCAGTCTTGTGGTTGGGCTATTGTAGATTTCCTGCTTATGAGAACGGACCAATTATGTAACATCCTTCGAATGACTAGGGGTTGTAAAAGAGATGATGTCAGACATCTGATTCCTTTTTAGGGAAATAGGAGCTCCTGATTGGACCGTAATTGAGTCGTCTGGGTTATTAATGACGAATTTACTACCGGTACCCATTGGCTTTAATATGTCAGTTGGCCACAACCCCGCTCCTTTCCAACCAGAAAGGGCATTGTAAGTAGTAATTGCCTTCTTCCTAGCCTGAAAATAGCAATTGAGAAAGTCTTCTTTCCTAGTTAGGCCAACATCTGCAAGGGGATTGGCTAGTTTTAATGCAGCTCGATATGCAGCTTTCAGTGGCCTAAAGACTGATATATCGAGAGGCTGAAGAATGTGGCTTGTGTGAGGCGGCAAAAAGAGTAAATGAACCCTATTGGTCACACAAATATGCATAAAATTAGGCGTTATATGTGATCCATGCCCATATAGGATAAGAAGCCTCTTCTCATTAGTTTTTGCAGGCTTTGGGCCTGGAAGGAAGACCTTTTTCAGCCATTCAAGGCCAATCTCGTCATTGGTCCAGCCCTTTTCAGAGGTTGTGAATTTTCAATTGGTTAAATAGTCCAATTCCTCTGGAAACCACTGGTTTTATACGTCTTTGCCTTCGAAAATGACTAATGGGCTAAGGCAACTTCCAGTTGCGGAAATAGCCTCAATAATCGTTATCCTATTAAGATCAAAGGGCTGTTTCTTAATCACCAATCGAAGCTGTAATTGGCTAATAACAAGCCCGTTAGTTCCGAGCCCTTGGAAGACTCCAGTTTCGTCAAAGTTCCAACGGTTGCGTAGGGGGGGTCGATTTTACACCTGGTTCGTCCAAGAGGTCAAAGAACCGGCGAATAAGATCAGGCCGAGACCCCTCTATCCTTTTCCGGTCAATTCCTATTGATTTGAGCGTTTTTATTCGCTTTTTGCGGCGTAGGAACCCGGTCATCCAATACTTTCCAATCCGTTGGTTGCGGTCGTTTTCGCCTAACAGGGAAATCGCCAACTTCCGGATTTTGGCCATGAGTTAACGGCATGCCTAGCTTATCTTTCATGATAAGCCAATCACAGAGCAGGTCTTCCTGAGGCTTAGGAAGCAATCGACGCCATTCGTGGGCTTCGTTGCGGCTTGGTTTGCCGTGAATCCAGTTACGTAGGGTTGAATAAGGAACGCCGTGCTGATTGGCTGCTCGTCGCCATGAAGTGCCGCTTTTGACATCTTCAATTACCTCTTTGAGGTCTTTTTGGCTGTATTTGTGCATGAAAATAAGGTTGGAGAGGTCGAATTGGCCAATAGGGTGTTGTTGGAGGAAGAAACGCATGTGGCTTGAGACTCGTTGTGGTTAACGCGGTTGTAAGTGGGGCAGTCAACTCAGCCCTTGATCCACTAATGGGTGGTCTGACTTATTCAAATGTTCTCTTTGAAGGGTTTTTTTTTCTTAATAGATGGCAAGATCCTTTTCTGAGAGTCGACTACCTCGAAATTGAGTACCCAGCTGTAAGCACCTCACAGCTAGATGACGCCCACCAAATCCAGAACATCCAAATCCAAAGGTTCCATCATATTATCTTGCCCGACATGCCAAAGCCATCACCCATCATCTATATTCCCAATGTCTTCGACCTTTGAACCAGCAGAGGGTTACACGTCCTTCGATATATCCTCTAACAAATACCCGTGACATTTTTCGACCGAGTTGACTATGGATGCGTCATTATGCCCACAATGTTGTTCGAACGGGTTCATTGTATAAAGTCGATTAGTCGAAGATAGACTGTCGGAGATGGAGCTTGCAGTCAATTGTGAATTGTTTCTATCTAGGTGGTGCCGTCTCTGAGTAATCGATGCCGCACTGCCAACAAGCTCTTTCGTACCACTTCAAAGGGATTCCGCCGCTTTCATACCACTGCAGGCCGACTAAGGCTTGAGAAATCCATTAGCAGAGACAGCTGTTCAGATTGTACATCAATGTCAGGCAGGGTCAGTCAGTACGCAGAGAGTCAGGTGGGGGTATGGACCGACCCCTGTTAGGATTATGCCTCTTTGACCACCCGGTCTCTGAGGCGGTAACATATAAAACAGTTCAACCAACACTCCGTACTCCGTAACATTTTTCATCTCCCCACATTATTCTCTATCCCTATTACTCGATCGGGCCTATACCATCCAGTCTACAAACTATCAATCGTTTTGTCATATCGTCTCCCGAGCCAGTATGGTCCGAACAAAGACGCAGGCCCGAACTTTCGAGGAGGTATACCCAAACGGACCCCCAAACATTCACTTGCCACCAGCGTACGAATTAGTATCCGAAATCTCATCTTCAAGGATCACACCGGCAGACCAGCCCTCATGTCATGGGATAGCCCCAGAGTCCTGCTACTCTGGTGCTCGATGGTCGAAACCCAGGAAGGATCGACAGGCAGCTACTCCATGCACCCGGTGGTGCACAGGTGGGCGTCGTTCTTGGATGGCGACCAGCAGAGACACGAATCGGCATGGCTGGCGCTCGTGGTGGTCGGTTCCTCGGTGCCGGTGCGTGAATCGAAGGAGTATTGGGTCTTCCAGCAGAAGCTCCTCCCGCATGCGGAGAGGTGCGCAGAATAGATGCGAGAGGCACTCTCTGACGCGGGTGTTTGGTGTATTGGCGACGAACTGGCGATAGTCCTACTCAGATCAAGGCAAGTTCAAGGAGGCAAAGGAGATGTATGAGCGGGCGCTAGAAGGCAAGGAGAAGGCACTTGGACCTCATCACACATCGACTCTCGACACAGTCAACAACTTAGTGGTCCTCTACTCAGACCAAAGCAAGTTCAAGGAGGCAGAGATGTATATGCGGGCGCTATATGGTTTCCAAACAACCCTGGGACCCAACCATCCCAAATCATCTATAGTCATGCGTAACATGGAATCTTTACAACGCATTAAAGGTATCACAAGTTATTACTTTCCATTAATTCCTAAGGGCGGCCTAACTGGATCAGCAGGTATTTCCATAAGCACGAACAATTCTATGTGCTCTATATTCCATAGGGGATCCCGCTTACTCCTTGCAGGTGCTTTTGAATACGGAGAATCCATCCTTCTACAGAGTGGGAATGACTTGGAATTCCAAAGACACTATCCAACTACTATGACCATCACAGGGACGGCACCTGGTTGGCCTTGTTGGCCAGATAGAAGATGTAAGCTTCATATTCCTCTCGTTGTTCAGGGTTCAAGCCCAAATAGATGTTAACTGGTAGAGGGCAGAACGGCTATATCGTGGGGCTCGGCCTCCTGGAATGCTCTCGCACTGATGAAGCCGGCGACTCGTTGCCACTGGTAGACACGGTTGTCGAGGACTGCGTACGCCACCTCGTCCATGTCTTTCAGTATGAGGCCGGCGTGTGTCGTTGCGGCATTTGCAAGTGTCACGGTATGCCGTTTTTGAAGAGCAACGGTATATGTGACGGGCGTTGAGATGGTTAGTGTTCATTTCGCGAGGTAGTAGTTTTATAGGCCGTCTCAAGCGTGGCAGGATGCTGCCGATAACCTTGATACATGGTCTGTGGAGTCTTTTTGATGTACGTCCCGCGTGCCCTGTCAAAAACCTACGTGCAACTGAAATTTTGGGTTGCTTCTCTTATCAAAGCTTCATCTTCTGAGAGTCATAACCCCCTAAGAAAGGCTCGCCCACTAACCGCGAACCCCAGAGACTGATCCCCATCCGGATGTTCCACTCGTCGCGAATTGTTGTATCGACCGAAAGTGAAGATTAGAAAGAAAAATAAGATTTGGCAAGCCCCCAAAAGTTCGAAATCCCGTGGCCGACTATGTATATGCGGTTCGAGCCCTTAGATGTCGCTGCCGTCAGGGAGACGCCATTATCTCCTCATTACGGAAAGAAAGGGTCATCCGTGAAAGTCATTTTGCCGTCCAAGGAAACCCATTCATCTTGGTTCTATGAGAAACGCCGTTAGACACCCTGGCCAGCCATGACCGGTTGATTGGGTATGGAGGCACCCATGCCATAGGGGTTCATCTGGTGGTTGAAGGGTTCGATAACCTGAGGTATGAAGGCACTGTGGAGACCTTGCTGTTGTGTAACTGGGCAGTCCTTGTGTGCGAAAAGGAGTGTCTTCAGTTTGACTGCTTCTTCTCTCAGCTGGTTGATCTGCGAAGTCAGAGCATCGTTCTCGGCGCTGAACATCTCCATCTTGGTATGCAGGTTGGCAAGCCACTGCTTTTTTCTTTGACGGCACTTCAGGGCAGCAACACTATGGCATGTTACTAAGCATGGTTCAATACATATATTAGAATTTCGAGTACGACATACCGGTTTCGCTCAAGGAAGTTCTTGCGTTTCTCCTCATCTGTCATCTTGGCCTTGGTTCCGTTTTCATCATACTTCATGTTAGACTTGTCGGGCATATCTATGTCTTCAGGCATAGTGGCAGCCCCGCTATTGGCCTTGGACTTCTTGTTCGGGGGTGCCTTTACGGGAGCCTCATCGGCCCTTCTTCGACCATTTATGGCGGGCGGGTTCTTCTTGCCCTTGCCTCGTGTATTGGGTCGGGCCTGGCCGCTATCGTCCGAGGCGAGGCTACCTTCGCTCACACCGCGAGCGGGGGGTGTGCGTGGCTCATTGCGCCCGAAACCCGTCCTCAAGGAAGATTCGTTAGGTGTAGGGATGCCGCCGCGCAGATGGTGGGTGTCACCAAAGTAGCCATTGGCAGGACCAGAAAGCATGGCTGGGCTCAGAGGGCCAGTCCGCAGCGAACCTCCACCCCAGTTGAATAGTGTCTCTGGGGCACCCCCGAAAGACTGCTCGAAGGGATTGGGCTCCGGACTGAGAGATCCGCCGACCGTGACCGCGAAATAGTCAGGAGTGTCGGTACCTTGTTGTTGACCGGGCAGAGGAGGAGGTGCAAGGGCTTAGGCGGCTTCGGCATTGGACGCGACCTCTGGTTCACGGGCGGCTCGGCTTTTGCGTCGGTCGGGACATCTACGAGAGGTTAGGCGTAAGTAGAACGGACGGTGGCGACGATATTGACGGATATAGGCGATGAGGACGGAGGCACGGGCGGGGACGGAGACGGCAACGGTAGGTGGATGGGGATGACGGGAAGCGATGATGATGTGTCATGGCGGAGAAACCAAGACGGCAGGATGGGGTGGAGGGGTTTGGGGGCTCACCTGGTCCGGGGGGATATCTTTGACTGATTTGGGGAAAGATGTTAGAGATGACGTTGCGACCCAGCGAAAAAGAAGGCGCAAAAAAGAAGGCGCAAAAAAGAAGGCGCAAAAAAGAAGGCAGGCGCTGGGCTCCCGGAAGGTCTTGTGGCCACCGGCATGTGCGTGCGTCCATCTTTTCCTGCAGTCCAGGACAGGACGATGCTCGTTTGCTCCCCCACTAAGCTGGGCTCAACCGACCCAAGAAAGCTACCTCACCACCTGCACCTCAACTCAACCATTCACAAGCCCGTCTCATCTCTGTCAAATCCGAATGGATTGGGCTGAATAAAGCCCGGGCTCTTGTGGACCGATGCCATCAAACTCTGAGCCAAAAGAGGGACACGTGATGGATTTTCTGAGTGAAAATTGAGCACAGTATCGCATTGGGGCTTGCGCATATACGCAGACACCGTGGCGGTACTTGTTCTAGCGCGCAACTAAGCGCAACATGACGGAACCATGACGTCAGCTCGCAAATTGATCTTATTACTCTCCTCTCTACTGGCCCGTGAGCACTACATACTACTACTACTACCGAACAGTTCGGTAGCGCTCACCTATCCCTTTGCAACAGCTAAGGCAGACTGGTCGTACTGATCCATTTTCTTCTCCACTATTTAATCTCTATTAGAGTAACAGAAGTGATACTGTCATCAGTGGCGAATAGCGCCTACAGGCTGTAAGTGCAATGTTGCGATCGGTACTCTGGGATAGTGCAGAGACTTCTATTCTGACCAAATTTTGGTGATAGATGATGTACCCTACCATCTAGCGTATCATAGTAGCTAGAAAACTAAGAGAAGTGGATCGGTACGGCCAGTCTGCCTTAGCTGTTGCAAAGGTATGCATCAGAGTACGGATTGGATTGGATTGGATTTTATTTCGCCTGGAGGGAAGTCCCTATAAGGCCTTAACACAATCTAGTTCACATTTCAGCACATTTGGTACCTGACACCCCAAGCCCCACGGATCGTCGTCTCATCGCTTGCTGCTCAACCTCGTCGCTGCTTGTTCCATGACTGGCCTGCTTGAAGACCAAATCCTGCAAGTTTTCAGTATCCTATCCTCGGCAGCTGAAGCACGGTCTGCCAAAATTGAGGCTGCTTTTGTCAGTATAGTCGCGCACGCTAGAGGTTAGTTTGCCAATGGCCGCTGGCCATAGCAGGCTATCCCTTAGAGTGCCGTAAGACTACACTTACGCTAGCAGCAGGGATTCGAACCAACTGGAAAGTGAAAAAGCTAAGGTACATGAGATCCCACTTATTTATATGGTAGCAGAAGTCACAACACATAAGGATCTACATCATAGTACATTGATCTTCCCACAACCATCTAGCTTTTTGAAGTCGCAAAGCGTACCGCTGATCTCCCGGGTTTCTGTGGGGACTATGGATCAAGTGTAGTCCTACGGCACTCTATGGGGTAGGGGTCACTGTTGCAAAACCCCCACAATCACTGCGAAGGTGCCAAATTGGGTTAGCGGCGTTGTCAAACGGCCCCGCAGTACATTGAAGTTTGTACCTCAGCTTGAATTTCTTGATTTTTGGGGTTGGCACGGAAGCTGCAGTCACAGCAACGAGTCCGCAGCGAACCAGCAGAATGCATTCAATTCCATTCACAACGACATGTGGCATCAAGTGGCAGTTGGATTGGAAACCGAGACTGCTCAATTATCCTCCTCCTCCTCCTCCTCCTCCTACTCCTCCTACTCCTCCTCCTCCGGCTGACTCAGCTGCTGAACATAGAGGGCCCCCACTGGAACGGCGTCCAGGCACCGCAATAGAATCAGCGCCCGGGCGCTGCAGTAGCGTTTTTGTGGGTCAAAACATCATTCATTGGTCAGAGCTGTCAACGCGTCCAGCATCAGGATCAAATAACAGATATAAGTCGTAATATTTAGTAAAGCATTAAAATCAGAAAGACTATTATATATATTGCCTTGCTTGAGCTCATGTATTCTCTTCAGCTTGCTGCCAAATCTCCATCACACTACACTAGGTGGCTTCCTTGGGATTATTTTTCACCTGACTTTCCACCTGAGCGTCGATGCGTTTGGTCTCTGCAAAGTCCCAATCTGTTGAATCGTGGCAAAGGAAGCTTATGGAAGTAGCTTGAAAGGCTGATAAATATTGTCATTAAAGATGACAGTTGCTACCTATTGCTACAGGCTTAGTAAGCAGCTTCCAGTTGATTCTACATAGCATAGAAAAGGCATATAGAGCTTGCTCCAAAACCTCAAGTAGCAAGTGGCAACACATAAGTCACATATAACAAGATGAATAGCACACAATTTTCCCCAATATCTGACAGTAATAGACAAAGCTAGAAAGAGGGAATAAAGACAGGTCTTTTTATTATCTTCCTATAACAAAGAGAGCAATAACAAGGCTGTAAATGCGGCTCTGCAAACGACAGCGTTAGCATCGCGAGATGAACCCAAAAATGACTAAAATAGGAACAAAGCAGCCCGTAAATACCTATAACGGTTGCGCTAGACCGCTGTACCATAGGGCAAAAGATTGGTTAATAATCGCTGTGATGGCGGCTACTAGGCACACTAGCTGCTCTTTTTAAGCCTATCGCTGTTCCCGGTGAACCAAGCCGTAACAATACCAGCTAAGGTACAGTTAATCAATGATGGCTGGGAATAAGCATAGTAGTCACGAGGGCCTGGTAGTCAAAGTACCTCGCCATATCGTGCACCCCATATGGGGCTACTGTCACATCGGGCACCAATCCGTACGGACTACAATGAAGCTGAAAAATCCCGAGAAGATATTTACAGAAATTATCAGTCTCCCCTATCTTACTAGTATGTTACATTATAGCATTCTTTTAGGCATTATCAAAGCCCTTGCAGATAGAATTCATTAATCAAAATCAATGGATAGACATCTAAGATAGGCTGCGTTCTACGAATACCATTTGTGTTACCGGAAACCCACAGAGAATCGGTTTTAGCCCGAATTTAATGCCGCTACGAGCGACCGCCAGTATCGGACCTCGTGAATCATGAATCTACCCCTGATCGAGTCCTCTTTGACGCTACCATCCACCGCCCAGCCCGCCCGCTCGTAGAACCGCCTTGCCCGCGCGTTAGTATCCAAAACCCACAGTGTCGCCTCTTTATACCCGAACTGTGCGAGCCCCGTAGCCACCGCGTTCATCAGGAGCCGCCCCAACCCTTTGCCAGTCGATCCAGGCTGCAAGTATATCGCGTCAACCTCGCCGATATGTCCCTCCTCCGCGTCCGTGTCGCGTGACGGGCCGAACATGGCGAAACCAACGATACCCTCCCCGCTCCTTCCTCCTCCCTCTTGATGCCGTGACGACTCATCGACCACCACCACAACGCCCCTTCGGGGGGGTTCTTCCCCCTGGTCGGAAGCGGTGGATGTTGTGAGGAGCCGCTGGCGCCAGAATTCGACACGCTGGCTCACATCGAGCCCGTCGAGAAAGTCCTGAGGCATGCAGTCCTGGTAGGTTTCCTGCCACGACGCTACATGGATCGTGCCGATGGCCGTCTCGTCGCCGAGTCTGGCGGAACGCACGAATGGGTGGGGGCGACCTGGTGAGGTGGTCATTTTGCAGAGATTGGAAGTAGCGGCGGTCAGCTGTGTAATTAATATCCTCGTGTCAAGATGGATTGTATCACTGCTGCTGGGTGTCTCTTCTTGGTGTCGATTTTACGAGGAGTTGACTGACTCCTACTCGACGGTCACAGCATGGTGTTGTTGCCCTGGTTCGAAGTGGTCATGAGTCAGAATCGGCATAAAATGAGTCAACTAAACGCCTCTGCGCCCCACCATGCGCCTCTCGGCCTCTTGTAGGCTGCCGCAGTAGTCACATTGGAACTTATTGCGCTCACAGAGCATCTCCCCAGCCAAAAACTTGCGGAGACATGAGGCGACGGAGGAGTGCTTCTCAAGATCGATGGACAGGTTGAGGAATATCTCATCTCGCTGCGACGCTGTCTCGCATGTTAGACACTTTGTCTCCGGCGTCAAGACGCCCTCGAATATGTCGTGAACCCAGCCCGTGCCGGGAGACCGGTAGCCGGTGGCGTCATGGAGGATTGTTGAGATCCGTTGTTTGATGGATCGATGGCTATTCCGATCCATTGGTGGCTGGGATGTGGATGTCTTCTTGTCAATAGCTTCCGCTGGTTTGCGCTAGTTTTTCTTCTTCTTCAATTAATACAACATGCTCATTTCAACAGGTTATGAGCCCGGAAAAGCCACCATACAGCTAAGTATCCTCCGAATCATGATTTCCAGTATAACTCGAGGTCTGATCGCCTCCTTCGACTGCGACAAAGATACTCATCACACCTTGCCCGAAATTTTAACCGAATACCGCTAGCCGCGTGATTTAGGAATCAAGCACTGGATATTGCACACTTCCCGGCCTCTCGATTAAAATCTTTGCGTAAAATTTCACCTTAGACTCGACCTCACGATGGCCTCACAGACTATAATTTGAGAGCTCGACCCCTCTAGAAACCGACCTTCCTTTGTTTTCTCCACAAGCAACATTTTCCTTATCGTGTCGCCGACCTTGACGCATATTCTGTTGCTGAATTCTGCTTTTGAATTCTTGTTGAATATGTGGCAAAAAGGAAGCTATTGGAAGCTGTTGGAAAGGAAGGAATTTGCCATAGGAATATCGCCACCTATTGCCACAGGCTGATAAAGCAGCTATTCTTATTGATTCCACACCGCATAGAAAAGGACCTCTGAGGCCTTGTATCTTTGAGCGGTTCCTTCTAGGTTTTGAGTCCTGGGGCCAGCGCTCATCATAAATCAATTAAATCAACTTTGGGATAAAAGTTGATTTATTTAATTTGATTGGCTCCTCTTAATTAACTGTATGGGCGACCTATATACTGTGTTAGGCAGGGGGACAAGAACAACATCACCACCCGAAGTGATGGATGCCGTAGGGTAGACGGGATGCGTAGCAGAGCGAGATCGGACCAGACTAGCAAAACAAAAACAGATAAAAGGAGGGCCAGAGCTGCAGTCAAGCAGCCGTCAAGAAAATAAATCCGATATTCCGGCTGACCAGACAATTCTCATCATAATGACATCAAGAACAATTCCAAAAACTCAAAAATGAAGTGGGCAAGAAGGTCATTGATTGCTATCTGTGTCTGAGTAGTCTCTGCCTTTTATCTCAGACCAACTCCTGTTATCCTTATCGATAGCTTTATCAAGACTTGCACTCAGATCGGCTGGCCAATTAAAATCCCGGGTCATTCTAGCTAGTGGGCCCTCAGCCCCGACACAGTAATAGATATAGAACTGTTTTAGATGTTGAATGATCCGATACGGGTAATTCGATCAGACTCATAGGGATCAATGCATTGTGGAGCCCAAAGACGATGATTGTATTGATCTTAGATGCCTCCGGCCCTGTGACGGGAGCGTCTGGAGTGCTGGACCCAGGGTGGGGTCGATACGTAACTAGGACGCACGGGGCAGGCCACAGGGACTATCAACGCGTCTACGCGTCTACGCGCCTGCCCGCTTTCTCTCTTTCCTCTTCATCGTAGTATTCTCGCAATACAGTGGCATTACCTCTTGAGTTGATCTCATCTGGCCCGTGACATGTATCAGGGATTGTTCTTATCCAGGCCCCTAGTCTGGCACCCGAGGGTCAATCCAACAATACGTCTATCTCTTAGGGTTGTTACTGTCACGATGTGTATTTGGGTAGCAGGGGGTGTGTCACTGTCAATGTATTGAGTCCCGAGAGCAGCGCATAGACTGCCCGGGGTAGCGTCTCGGAAATGTTGGATACGCCGACGGAGAGGCCGTACATCCCTAGAGCGCCGGGGAGGCTGGGATAAGTAAGTATATAAGATCAGCAATAAAAAGGGAGAGGAAGGGTAGTAGTTTACCTCCAGATAAGGAAGCCCAGGATGGCGGACGGGAAACCATCGTAGATAAGGTTAATACAGTAATGCATCTTCGTACTCCCCGGGCCCGAGAGGGCTTGGCACACGCTGAATAGCTCCTGATACTAGTCGCTTCATCAGATTATATGATAACGAGGAAGATAGGGCAGAGTTGGCTAGATGTGTGCGAGATGTGTGGGCAGCCTAGACCAGGGACAGATTTCGAGGCTGATTGACTCTATGGAGCGCCGCTTGCTAGCTGTTCGTCATGCACGAGGATGGTATACAAAATATTAAATACAAGAATCAGGGCTATCTAGTGATCTATTTCTTTTAAATATTGGACTTGATTTAGCTGTATGATTGTACTTTAAAGTTAGTGGTGGTGAACGTGGTGATAGTGGGTGTGCGGGGCTGTACGGAGACTTTTGGCCTCTTACTGTAGTAGTAAAATGAACGAGAGTGCCCACCTAATTAAGCCCGAATACTCTCTCTAGCAGTTGTGATTCCTTCCTGAAATCCTATCCCGTGACTCGCTGCATCATCAGCCGGATCGCTCCATCCTTCTCTCTGATCCTTCACAACCCTTACACACAGCGTGGCCAGTATCACTGCCACGAGAGCAATCCCGGCTCCAAAGTAAAGTGCCGCCCTGAATCCAAGGACTTGGTCTGACCGATACTTGTTCACTTGTGTTTCTATAGACCCCGCGAATCCTAGACCGAGACTATTGCCATATAAGTTAAGTGTGCCGATAAGCGAGGCGGCAACTCCTTGTTGGCGTCGCTTGACGCTGTTGCTGGCCACTATCTGGGCAGCAACGTAGACAAAATCGGGACAGAAAGCCATAAAAACTGTGGCTGGGAACACTTGAGCCCAGTATATCTGCTGTACTGGCATTGTAGCCAAGAGTATGTTCGAAACCAAGATGGTCGTCGAACCGATGGCTAGAATCCACTGAGCAGCAAGGCGTGGAATTAGCCATGCTGCAATAAATGTGCCAATGGTTGCGACAATAGCAAAAGGAGTCCACTCAATCCCAAATTCAAGAATACTCTTTCCGCGAAGAAGCTGCAACCAAGCCACCATGTACCAAAGAAAGATGCCATTGGACATAAAGCTGAAGAGGACGACAGAAATCAAAGCTGCAAAGGATGGTGCTGTCCATATCCCCAATGGCATGATTGGACTATTGGTGAACTTGTGCTCCCAAATACCGAAGAGAGCGAGTACCAGAACTGACAGAGAAATCAGGACGATCTCGAAGGGGGTCTCCCATCCACTTGCGGGTGCTTGACTGGTACGTCTTAGCTTAATGGTTCTTCGTAGATTATTCGCTCACTTACTTCCAAGCGACATTAAAGGCGATTAGACCACCCGTACCAAGGGCTGCACCGACCCAATCAACTTTACCGTTCTTGTCAACGGGGTAATCAGTGGGAAGAAGTACTGCCAAGATCCCGAAAATGATGGTGCCCAATATTGCTCTGTTCATGTTAACTCATCAACCTCTCAGGCCACGGTGGTATGACTCACAAGCTGAAGAATATCCATTTCCAGCTCGCATATTGGACAAATAGACCGGCCCAGATAGCACCAAGATAACTCCCTATAGGTGCCGAAGCTCCGAAAAAACCGAGCGTCACATTCCGCACTTTTCCGGGAGGTATCGTCGTGCTTATCAAAGCCACAGCGTTGGGCATGATCAAGGCGCCTCCGATTCCTGATAGAGCACGCAAGATATTGAAAGAAACAAAAGTCGTGCAAAATCCGTTTGCGAGAGAGCATATGACGAACCAGACGGCGCCGGCGATCAGAATGTGTCGATGGCCGTACACGGCTCCGAGGCGGCCACTAATAAGGACAAAGGTGCCTTGAGTTAACCTAGATGACAGCCGATTGTTATTGAGGACTTCTAGATTGTGACGGCAAGTTCTGAGAAACTCACGGGTAAGAAGCGGCAGCCCAGTTGGCTTTGCCAGGCCCAACCGCAGCCCCTAGTGCTTTGCTTATCTCGAGCCCGGCCGCGAGACCAACCATGTTGGATATCATCTAATCGTTATGAGCATCGCGAAAAAAGGAAGTAGTGGTTCTGAATGATTCCTCACCTGGACCATGTTGCTGGATACGATAAACACGATGATTGCCAATCTACGGCCCTTTGTTATGACATTGATGGGTACTACTTCGAAGGTTTGCTGATATTGCTCAGATGCAGAATGAGCGATATCATCAAGGCTGATGGAGGGTTCGTCTTGAGATCGTTGCTCCATCTGGGGCGTTTATCAGTAGGAAATGTAGAGATCCCTAACTTCAACGAAAAGTAACGGATTTTTTAAGGGCTGCGGTTGGAGAAGAGGTTGAAGGGTGCTACTGGGGTTGTTATGCATTCCAGCAATCAATTGCTTGATAATCAGACACCTTAAATACCCCTCATCACCCAAGATGGCTAGTAAGTGAGACAACACTGTTTGGGAAAACATTGCAACGCAAGAAATTCACCGCAAGATGATAATTGGTTTCGGGGAGTGGGCCTGGAAGTAGCTCTCTCCAAGATGAGCACTGGGCGGCTAAACGGCCCGGATCTCCGACACAGCGGTTTGCCAGGAACGATGTGATTGGCTCAAGAATAAATGCTAACCGAAATTCTACCGTCATTCATCTGCCTCGGTCAAAAAAACTTTTGAGATTCCCTGCGTTCTACGGAGGAATCCTTCAAAAGTTTTCGGTCAAGAAAAAGCAATGACTACGCCACACTAGGGATAATACAAAGGGGTACTTAAAGCACACGCGAACCCACTAAACGATATTATAATATAGCGGGATCTAGTCGCTAATTAAAAAATGACCTTCCCCTATGATCCCTAAGATTATAAGGAATTTAGGGAGAGTTCCTGCTGTAGTCAATCCTTGTGTGATGTATCGGAAAGTAGTTACAGGGGTTAGAGGGTGTGGCGTTTATTAGCGTGGCCGAAGACTTTTGAAGACGACATCTGTAAAGGGCGCCCAAATAAAATTGCGCGTCCGGGTACGGCAGGCTATAGGGGTCACTGTTGCAAAACCCCCAAAATCACTACGCAGATACTAAATTAGGTTAGAGACATATTCGTACTGACCCGCAGTACATTGGCCTAAGTACTTTAGCTTGAATTTCTTGATTTTTGTAAATAATAGGGAAGATATAGTCACTATAGCGAGCCTATAGCAGACTAGCAGATTGCATTTCTATTCTATTTAAAGTAGTATTAAGCTTTATGCTCTTTCTTAATTATTTTTATCTTTCTCTTTATTATCTTTAGCTTACTAAATAAGCTATTAAATATTAAGTTAGTAGTTATATTATATTTATTAATTTAATTATACTTATAACCTAGAGCTAATATATATAATAAGTGAGTGCAATAAACAAGCGAGTGTAATAGTGCACTATACAGCAAAAAATAACCTACTCTAAACAACTTAAAACCAGTAATAAAATTATTAGACTTATATAAGCTTTATTTTTTCAGTTTAGTATATCTTAATATAGTAAATATTTTTTTTTTATAATTTTAACTAGCTTATTAATTTAGATATAATAAGGTACACAGTGCGAATAGACTTTTTCTTAATAAGTTAAAAAATAAAAATATATAAAATTCTAGAAATTTATATCTTATATATTCTCACTTAATAAATATAATTCCTAGTTTTTAGTAATTTTTAGCTTAAATTGAATTTTTAAGAACTTTTTAAAAATTATACTTTAAGGTATAAAGTTCAAGTGTTGCGTACCCTTGTCTGTTGCACTCGCTTATCATGTACGTTAGCACTTTTAACTGTTTTACTTAATTATTATTAAAGTGCTCTAAGGTGAGTATACTTAATAAGGTTATATACTTATTAGTATTTAGAGTAGTAATAATCTTCTTACTAAAGAAACTCAAAGTATAAAAAAAGCTTTATAAGTCTCTATTTATAAGATTAATTATAAGTAAGAGTGAATAACGTATATGATATGCGAGTGGGACAAACAAGCGAGCG
This sequence comes from Dactylonectria alcacerensis, assembly GCA_029931735.1. Classification (NCBI taxonomy): domain Eukaryota; kingdom Fungi; phylum Ascomycota; class Sordariomycetes; order Hypocreales; family Nectriaceae; genus Dactylonectria; species Dactylonectria alcacerensis. The sequence goes on along the minus strand of JAPMUZ010000015.1, from coordinate 1,005,682 downwards.
TGACACTCTGATTTTCACTTTAAATCACGATTTTTAAAAAATCATTAGAAATTCAAACTAAGCCTAAAATAGCTAAAAATTTATATTTAACTTATTTATGAAATGTATTATTTTTATGAATTTTTTTAGATTATATATACCTATAGCGCTAGCAGTATTAAATTCGCACTGTTTTTTTTGCTATTTTTATTTATAACTAGCTTAATAATTTTTTTAAAAATATAAAAAAAAGACTAGCTTATTAACTTTTTAGTTAAATATCTAAAATTAATTTCCTAAAAATCGTAGAGCTTTATAGCCTATTTTAGAAATTTTAAAGTTTATACTTTTAGCTGTACAGTATAAGTGTCACGCTCGCTTATTTGTCCCACTCGCTTATCATACACGTTAGAGATAATTAAATAAAATTATAATAACTAAGGGCTAAGTTAGTAAATCTATTAAGAAAAACTTAATTACTATCTTTAGAACCTTTCTTATAAGCCTATTAAAATACTTAATCTCTAAGCTTATAAGTAAAAGACTTATATCTACTTACTAGTACTCTATTCATTACTTTATAGGCTTTCTAATACTGGTTTTTATATTCTAAATAGCTTAACTAGCTATTAATATAACTATTATAAAATGAGGATTACTTAGTACCTTAAGAGGAAGTATATATATTTATATATTTATTATACTAAGAGTAAACACTTTATTAAAGAGTAATTAAGCTATATATTTAATACTAATAAATAATATAGATTTCAGTCTATTATATAATAACTGGCTTATTAGACTGACTAGTTATAGTAAGGAGTCCTTAACCTTTACTACTTTATTATATAGGCTTAGAAGTGCTAGAGTTTTAAGTTTAGCTTAATATTAGAGCTAAAAGAGGTTAGTTAAGCTATAATAACTATAATAATTTGCATTAATATATATTATAATAAAGAGTTTATAATGTTTCTTTCTAGCTTAGATATAATAAATATATTTAAAGGAAATCTTTAAAAGGATTATTTTAATAAAAAAGAGAAAGTAAAAGTTAAAAAGAAAAGAAAGAGAGGAATCTGGTTTTTATTAAAGTTTTAATTAATAAAAATAATTAATATTACTCTTTCTTATAATAAATAAAGTTACTAAACTCATTTAAGTAAGAGGTTATTAAGCTAATTTACTATAGACTAAGAGTAGGATTACTATAATAACCCTTTATAAGCTTATAAAGCTACTCTTTATCTAAAGATTAAAATAAATAAGTAACTAACGTACTTGATAAGCATGCGCCGCATCCAAGTATGCACCGCACGTATACTGTATACTTTAAAAGCTAAACTTTAAATTTTCTAAAATAGGTTATATAAGTCTAGGATTTTTTAGGATTTAATTTTAGATATTTAACTAAAAGGTTAATAAGCTAGTGTTTTTTTTAGACTTTTAAAAAAATTATTAAGCTAGTTATAAATAAAAATATTAATAAAAACAGTGCGAATTTTATACTACTAGCGCTATAAGTATTTATAACTTAAAATAATTCTTAAAAATAATATATATAATGAATAAGCTATATATAAAGTTATAGCTATTTTAAGCTTAATTTGAATTTTTAAGAATTATTTTAAAAATGCAATTTAAGGTGAAAATCTTAATGCAGCACATACTTGGATGCGGCGCATGCTTATCAAGTACGTTAAGTATTTATAATTTTTAAAAATAAATATATTTTAATTATAAAATAGTAAATAGTATTAGATTTAAAACTAATTTAAATTATTAAAACTATCTTTTAAATATATTTTATAATTATTTTAATAATAATAATTAGTTTACTATTTATTAATTAATATAATAAGTATGAAAGTCAATAGCTAAATGCTATTATATAAGCCCGCTACTAGTCCGCAGTATATATCCTATAGCATCCTAAAGTACTAAGATGACTAAGGAGTTGCGCGCCTAAACCCAAAAGGAAACGACCGGGGGTTTTACGCCAGTGCCCCCTATCGCCCACCGTACTCCCCCGTAATACCAAAGAGGAGAACCGCTTCGCCACCTCTACACACTCCGAGTCCCCAGCTCGCCACAGGCACCCCACAACATGCGGAAACCCCGCCACCTTGAACCCTGACAACGTGTATCACTTCATCTGACAATCGCGCTGCTTTATTCTCTGCCGTGGAGCATGCTGAGAGGTAGGCAATCTGCGCACACCTAAGCCGTAGCTCCGAGATCCGGTGGACCGTTAATTGATCTTGTTCGAAAGCCTCGCCAGGCCCGGCACTCTTCTGTAGAATTAGACCACTATTGGAAGGGTTTGAATCGTCTGATGTTCCGTGGCATGCAAAGTGTGCGATATGACAGGTCTTTAGGACATGTAAGACTTGATCCGCGCTAAGGTGCGTAAGAACTGTCATACTTATGTGAGAGCGAGTTGAGTTAAGAATTTCCCCTGTCTCTTCTATCGTTCTAGGAAGGTTGTTAGGTGCTTTCTTATTAACGGGCCTTTTTGGCGATATTAGTATTATTGCGATAAGCATCGTGTCCTATGCTGTTAGTACTTCCTGCGCATGCTTTGCTCGGTTCTGTGTATAGGCAAGCGCCTTGATTGATAGTGTGTAAGAAGATATCATCCTATTATAAGCATTCTCTATTAACCCTTTCGCATATACCCCTGCAGCATGGAAGGGCATTAAGCTCGCTAGACCGGATCCAATCCACTATACTCAGGGAAGACCTTCGCTTAGATGCTTCTGTATAGCGGAGATCTTGGCGATGATATGTTTAACACAGGCATACCAAAGCCAAGAAAGGTAGTCTAAAAACTTATCGTTTTTTCTTTTCTATTCAGACTTCTTTTTCATTAACCAGTTTTTACTTAGCTAAGACTTCATATTAATTACTATCAGCTTAGGAAGCGTGATTATAGTTAGTATATTATTAAAAATGAGAATAGTATTGCTTCGGAAGTTAGTAATATTAATAACTATAATGCTGCCCTTAGTAACACTTTCCTGCATCTTAGTAACGGTCTCTCTAAGCATAAAGCGCTTATGGCTAGGAATACGTCTGATTTCCTTAAAGCATATATCTAGCTCGGCCGCAGCTTCTCGCCATCGCTTTCGTATTAAGGTTTTAACTACATCGGGAGCGCTCTGACGGATAGGAGTATTCACTTCGTCCACAAGACTCTGATATTAGTCAGCTAGCTAAGAACGGTCCCAGCAGAGTGAAGACACATCAGTGCGATCATCTAGCAGTTAACTGATAATGATAGCACGGCCTTGCTCAAGATATTCGAGGGCCTCACTTAATGGATTTAAGGATAAGAAGAAGGCGCATAAGTCAGAGGCGACGCTTGCGAATATTAAAATGACGAACTGCTGGTCATTGCGATCAAGGGCTCGTGTATGGACTGAAGGAAGAAGATCGAGTATTCCTCTTCCAAGATCGATGGCTTCGTCAACTCTATGCTATGTAGCGAGTAGTTTCAGACAAGTAGAGGCAGCCCTCACTCGATGGAAGGACACAGCATTCAAACACGCCCAAGCCTCGAAAAGATAGGCCGAGGCCTCTTCCGAGTCCTTTATCTCTCTGGTCCGTTCATACCGGCGACCAAGCTTGGTTCTAAGGCTATTCAACCTCCCTGCCCGGTCTGGATGGTCATCTGGCGTCAATTCTACAGCTTGTCGTGCTGTCTCGATCGCCTCTTCTAGATCCTCCATCTTTCCGGTCCGTCCATACCGGCGACCAAGCTTGCTTCCAAGGTTATTCAAACAGGCTGCCCGGGCTGGATGGTTGTGTGGAGTGAATTCCACACAACCATCCAGACCGCGCAGCGTTTGACCTCATTGCTGAAAAGCTTAGGAATTTTCCGCGGCCACAAAGCAGGGATGAATACGAGTACACCAGCGAGCCGGCCATCCACATCGACATTCCTGCCCTTCAGTGGTGGCTAGATGCGCAGCAGCTTAAGCGTTGGCTAAAACTGTCGCAGCTTGCAGTTAATGTGTTGTCGATTCCTGCGATGAGTGCAGAGGCAGAGAGAGTATTCTCTGGAGCGCGGCGAACTATATCATGGGAGAGGATGAAGCTGGGGGAGGGCACTATTGAGAAGGTAGAATGTTTGAAGCACTGGAAGAAAACTGGAGTGATACGGACTGGAAGCTAGTTCAATTTCGATCGACGATGTGGCTGTCACAAGCGAAGGCTTGCAATTTGAGGGAGATGATCCGTACACGGCGTATCGACGATATCGACGATATCGCTGGTCGATATCGATATCGTATCGTATCGTATCGATCTTATCGATGACCACCCTGGCTCTGGAAATGGCGATTATACGCTAGTCTACAGTCATGGCATTGTCATGTCTGTGGTTTTCCTGATCGGGTATCCCATTGGTGCCGTCCTGATGCCCCTTCTCGGTAAGTGGCTTGTCCACGCAGGTTAGCAGGTCCTCGGTTTCCTGGGTATGTGGGCTGGATTCGGTATTGGCTATATCATCGCCGGCCGATATGGCTATGTGAGTCTTGCCGCCCTCCCATTGTTCACCTGCATCAGTATCCCTGGTGTTTGCTAACCTCGCCTTGCCAGTGGTAGAACAAGACCCACGTCCAACTAGGAACTGTCGTCTGTGCACTGATGGTCCTATAACCGATCCTAGGATTCGTTCACCATAGGCTGTACCTTCAGTACCAGCGGCGAACTGTCGTCAGTTATGTTCACATCTGGTATGGCCGAATTCTCATGGCGCTTGGTATCATTAACGGAGGTCTTGGACTACAGCTAGGTATCGCCCCCAAAAGCTTCATCATCGCATACTCTGGGGTTGCTGGTATCATGACCATATTGTATACTGCTAGCATCTTCTTCCGGAGCACGACAAAGAAACAAGCAGGACAGGATGATACCGCCTTAGGTCGCCCCAGAGAAGAAGCCTCGGGTATGGTGAGTATTGGACATGTCTCTTTCGAAACCATAGTTATTGTTTACCCCCATGGCGCAGTGGTGAGCACCTGGAGGCCTCAACAAGAGGCAGTTGGTTCGAACTCAGCCGGGGCACGATTTTTTCGCAGTCAATTGAGCTAGCTTGGCAACCTAGCAATTGAGACCTCGCGGAAAGATTGGCCAGAGCCCCTAAAGCTCATTAAAAAACAGGGAAATTGTGTGTGTTGTGAGAATTGGGAAACAAATATTGGCTTAGTTATTGTGTGCACGCTTAGGGGATTGTCCTTTAAAGGTTCCCCTTTAAGTCTTATGTGCAAAATTGTAATAGAAAATTGTAATAGGAAATACTGTGGCCTTGTATTTATCTAGTCTTAGATATCTGAATTAAGAACACCATTACTATTACTATAGTTATTGTTTCTAGTGATTATTAGAAATAGAGGAATGTTACTTTATAAACACACATAAGTTTACAACGCCTGGGCTAAAGCCGAAAAGGGAATTATTACTATATAACACTAATTATCGCAGAAGGAATCTCTCGGATCTACCAATCTAAATTAATCCTAGCCTGAAATCGTTTGTCTTAGGATGACAAGACAAACGATATGGCGTACCGCATGCAAGGTGCTCAATATAGGCTGATGCTTGTCAAGTGGGTGCTGACCTAATAGAAATGTGAAATCTTCAGGAGAAATGACTTTTAATAAAGGTACCGTAACGCGGGGTTGATTTTGGTTTAATAAATCGCTATTAGGTTTGGAAGTAATTAGATAGCATGACTATTGGTAACAATTGAGGATCATGATGTGAAGGAAAAGCTCTTGATTTCTATCTCTTGAGGCAGGAAAAGAAGGTCCCTAAATACATCAATTGATCCCTTGGAAGGGCTAGGAATGGTGTCATCTAGGGATAGGAATGGATGTGTGTCATCGAGGGCGTTCAACGAACTAGAAGCCATCCCAAGCGATGTACTCGTCCATCAGTTGTGCCTAACTAAATGCAGGAGACTGGAGTATTAAAGGATAGCACCCCTTCCATACTGTACCATGGCTTTGGAAAAAACCAACCTTAGTATTAAACCCAATTGGTTGGCCACTTCCATAGCATTTTCGAGTCACGTACCCCGTTCTCAACTCTCGCTGGAAGCATCTCTCTGTCTTCTCGTTTGCCGCCACATTGATAGGTTTGTTGGTCGTACGCCACCCTGGCCCCGGGTCCACTCCGATTCGTCTCCGTTGAATAATGAGCCCCACATCATGTTTGGGGAAGACACATGCATCCAAGCCACAGGATGACCCCATCGGCCCCACCAAGGAAAGTTCCAGCGAGGCTAGTCGACTCCAAGGCAAGGATTGGGGAGCGAGTCCTCATGGTTACGAAAAATGACTCGAGCATCGCATCGAGCACTAACGACACCTCCACATTCCCCAGACACGAGCCTCGGATGTCTTCGCAGCCCATGTGAACCGACTTAGAAATTTTTGTGCAACGGATCAGGAGCCCCCTAGTTGTTTAACACGCAGCAAGCGATCCTTTACGTGCTGCCTGCAAGCTGCCGAGCCACCCTAAAAGCAACCGAGTTCCACCATCTGACGTCCTCATTTTGAGACCTCATGCCACTCCTTTTCCATGGCAATCTGGTAAAAGAGGCCGAAAGGACGGGCATGCCCAGCACCCCCAAGGCCAGCTTTGCCCGAGGGGCTCAAAGCACTTATAACCCTGAAGATGTTATGGTCATTGTATAGGCACCCTTCTTCTAAATTATGGCCGATTCCATTCTCTGACATTTCGGCCGCAGGTCTGCTCGACGTTGGCCTTGTATAATACCTTCGAGCTCCTCGGCCTCATCTTTATGACCTTTAAACGACGTAAGGGCCTCTACTTTTGGAGCATTTTCCTTGCATCCTTTGGCGTCATTCCATACTGCGTCGGTTGGCTTATTGTTCATTTCGACCTTACCCATGACTGGGTTGGTATGATCATTGATTCAATTGGATGGATGCTTTTGGTATCAGGCCAATCTGTGGTCCTCTATTCGCGACTACACCTAGTTCTCAATGACCCTAAGGTACTCCGCACCGTATTGTGGATGATCATCGCGAATGGTGTTGTTTGGCATACCTCAATCACTATGCTTTTATTCGGGTCTAGTTACAGCCCCGCGCAAAACCGAGCTGGATTCAACTCTGTCTTCAACATCCTAGAAAAGGTTCAAATGACCTGTTTCTGTCTCCAGGAGTTCACACTCTCCGGTCTCTACATCTGGAAGACATGGGATATCCTTAAGACAGCTTTCGGCAGCAAACGGCGATTCATGTGGCAACTTTTTGCCATCAATATCCTCATCGTGGTTATGGATATCGCACTTCTCGCTATCGAATACAAGAGCTTATTCCTCTGGGAGCAAGGAGTCAAAGTTATCACTTACTCCATCAAGCTCAAGCTCGAATTCGCGGTATTGGGCGAGCTCATCGAGTTCGTTCAGCATCGGGGTGGCACCGGTTCTTATGGACAATCGAACTATAATACAGCTGCATTCGTGAAGCTCTCTGGTAGTCGGTCTCAAACAGGGGACAGAAAACTGCGCTCTATTACGACTAGACCAGAAGCAATCCACATGGAAGACGTGCAGCCCAGCACATCGGTTACGACCATAACCTTAAAGGCATCACCACATCCATCGCAGGAACAAGACGAGATTAGGGTCACTACGAGGATAGATGTGAAAAGCAGCATATTAGATCGCGGGGATAATAATAGCACAGATCAGTTTTATGATAGTGCCATCCAAGAGATCTCAAGGTCGTAGTAGTGTAATTATACATACTCTTAATATATATTTCCTATTTCAGAAAGTACCGTCCATGAGAAGATAATGGGAAACTGCTCCTTAAGGAACGGAGATTAGTTGTTGCCTATTTGGGCTGCAATGGCCCTAGCTTCCCCGGACGTGACCCAACCAACTCCGTTGCCGGACCAGCAGCGGGCCGCGCAGGCTTATTTGCCCAAGCAGCCCGCAGTCTTAGTGCTGCGGAATAGCAGCGGGCCCCCGTGGCCTTCCAGCACCTTAATCTACACAACACAATGTCTGGAAAGTAGTCTGTCCAAGCTGTCTGGTCTTTCCAGGCAATCACGAGCGAGCGATGCTGTGTTATAGTCAAATGATTTTCATTTGCTGCGGTCGTAATCCGAAGACGGCGAACGTGCCAGAGGATAGCCACACTTGATGGCACTGGGGGACGTGTATATATATGCAAACTTTGCTAACTCCCTTACGTTCTTTCTTGATTTCTTTTTATCGTATAATGCAATCCCTTGTCCTCGCTTTTCCCCTAAGTAAGCGCCCGTACAATCTCAATAAGAGGAGTTAGAAATGAAGGGTTCTCAGAGGAGTTGTGATCATAATGCTGATGGTTTTGGCGCACTACAATATAGAAGTCAGCGCCGTATCGTTGGACCTCGGCGAGCAAATAATGGTTTACAGAAAACACTAATCAGCAGGCGTTTCTTGCCCATTGCAAACCCCCAGCTCGTTCCCCTTATGGCAGTAGAGCACCCAATGCTAATGCTGTCACTGCTACGGTCTTACATCATGGTGGGAAGGAACGGCAATTCCCAGCTACCGAGCTAATGCAGACGAGTGATTCCAGGCTAGCCATGACTCGCTTGCTGCAGCACGGCTGTACAACCGAACATGGGTGGCAGGAATGGGTTATGGGGTCCACCTCAAGGTGTGCGCAAGCCTGTAGCACGTTCGTAATCGGCACCAGAGGGGACAGGGCGTTGACGTTGGTGCTGCTGTTGTTGGAGGGCAGCATGGAGGTCGGCACGCTGGTAAGGGGTAAGGATGTACCCAGCATTGTATTCATCCGTGTTGGCGGATGACGAAGGGCTGGAAATGTTGGAGAAGATGGGGCAAGGGACGGTGTTTGCCCAAGATCCACAGTTGATGGGGAGAGGAACGTATTGTTGACTGTAGTCAGGGGGAGGAGGGATGTAGTCGCCAGAGGGGAAGGGCGGCGTCCTGGGGCTGGGGATAGTACCGCTGCCAGTGCTGAGGCTGCCGTCGACTGTTGAGAAGGGTCAGTATACGAGTCACTATACAAGTGAACTCATTCATAATACCTGGTGTTGAGCATTGGGAAGAAGCCATTGAGATGTCCATGTTCTCCTTTAACCAGTTCAACTCATCCTCGAGTGCCTTGTTTCGTCGAAGTAGCTCTTGAACAGTCTGGTCCCGGCTTTGCTTACTCTTGAGTTCATCGAGCTCTCGCTCCAACCGTCCAATGTTCTCCTTGGTCCGGGCTCGCATCGCCCGTTGGGCTTCTCGGTCGTTTGCTCGCTTTCGGGCAAGTTGCGAAGGAGTCAATTCAGAGACACTTCGAGTGTCTGCATAGCATAGCCGTGTTAGACAGTTGCACCATGAGGATAATACATCCAAACAACAAACAACAGGCGTACCCTTACGCTTAGTAGTCCTAGCAGGTTCGGCCGAAGATGGTCGCGCCATCTTGATAGAAGATTCTGGCGAAGGAGCAGAAGTTGGTCGACGATGGTGTGTGTTGGTTGTTGCGGTCTGGGCCCTATCGAGAGTATTTAGATGCAGGGTCGTGTAGAGCAATCTTCAGTAAGTATTCGCATACAGACCGACCAGCTATCTAATCAACTGGGCTTCGGTGGATAGGTCGGGGTGGAAGATATACTCTTACTCGGCCCTCGATGCTATGGGCCATCGGTGGTACCAACAACATCCAATGTACAAGGTTCGAGGGTAGCTTGTCGAAGCGCAGTTCTGTTCCCGGTCAAGTCCGGGTGAGACGAAAGCCAAGGCAGTACAAAACCTGCGTATCCAGCCGTGGGCCTGATCCAGATTCCCTCCTTGCCGGAGGCACCTTCGGGGACATGTATCAGGTGCCTCAGCTCCAAACTGACACACGTCAGTCGTGGAGAGACACGGCGATGGCGTCGACCGTCCAATCCGCTTCTAGAACGCTGAGGCATGCCAGAACCGGGCTTGATGCTTTGATAGAGCCAATGCGCGAGGCAAGTCCTACGAGGCCCACTCTAGGCGTGTGTCTGAAATTGCTCCTGGGGCCGTTTGTGTGACCTTCATGCCTCGAGAATAAACTCTGATCTATGCCGCTTGCGGTGGGACCAGCCCATATCCGGCTTGGTTGTCGCCCATGGATACTTCATCCTATGGAGCCATGGCTTGCAGTGGCGGCTTCTTCTGCAGCCGACGGGCATCGTCGGACGGACATCACGATAAAGGGAAAATATCGGATATTCGCCACAGTCATGTGAGAGGCTAGGTTGTTCGCGTCTCAAGCGCTCATCAGGAAGTCCGTTGGACGCAGGTACGTTCTGTAAAATACCGCAGGGACCGCAGCCACTAAAAATTCACTCTGGATCCACCAATTCGTGGCAGAGGGAGCGACTTTCACATGCCACGACGACTTCATTTTTATCGATTACGATGTCCGGATGACGCTGACGGGATGTGATGGCCTTGCTTGCTTTTCAGCCCGGCCCTGCACCTACCTCTCCAAGCCCTACACGGATTATAGAGCGGCAACCGGTATCTATCATCAAATCAGCAAATAAACTTGCCTATAAGCGCATAGAGGAGTACAATGCCAAGTTGAGGGTGTTCTAGGCTCTCTGCGCCAAATTCGAAGAGGCCGTCACACAATTCGCTGCTGGACCGAAAAGAGAACTCGGACAAAAGTTCGCTAATGATTTCCTGGACTCCTGGAATCAGGAGCTTTCTGGTGCCAAACCTGCCTCTCGGCCTACTTACAGCAGCGTCGCAGCCTTCCCCATAGCTGCACATTATTCTGGCAGATTTCAAGGACTTGAAAATGACGAGGCTCCAGTCAGCCTCTGCGGAGCGCTCATTAGCACCGGAGGATGGAGTATCCGGGGGCCTAGTGCAGTCTCAGACTCTCTCAGGGAGCACACAGGCTCGATATGCCAATGTCAATCGGTGCAGCGATCCGAATACGCCATGACAGAACTGCTGTCTCAAACCTTGCAAACCGTGGCGTTCGTTGCTATAGATTGGGCGACGGCACGAGTCATTTTACATCCGAACCGTTTAATTTATAGCCCGATGCCTCACACAAGTTAGGTCTCTCGCTTTGACCCCGCCCGCCCGTCGGAACTTGCGGAGAAGCCGTCGAGAACGTGGCCTCCAAACGACACCAACGAACAGCCAGCCAGTGTCGCGGCACAGCGCCCCAGTCTCGTGGAAGATGATCACCGCTTGACTCACCCTTGATTCATCCACTGCCAGCAACACAGCGGGTCTGATCGGCCCTCGAACACGCGGGGAACATCCTGGATCACGCACCACAGGCACAGCAAGCACAGCAAGCAGATGCCGGCCCCTGCCTTTTCCCAACGGCGCCTCCGCTTAGTGCTACTTCGCTGTTCACCCGGTTTTCTGGTATGACACTTCAATCACGGAACTTGCCGATCCGTTCAGCTGAACCTTGTTAACCTAGAATCTACAGAAGCTCGACGCAAGCCATCATGGCTCCTGCTGAAGGCTACCGTGGCGGAATTGACGTCACCCTCCCGATCGCCATGACCATTGCCGGTTTCTTTGCCGTCTCCGTGTACAATGTCTTCGAGATCAACGTGCAAATATTTTTCCTTTTCCGCAAGCGCACCGGCCTATACTTTTGGAGCTTGCTTTTTGCATCGTGGGGGATCGCCCTTCATTCAGTCGGATTCCTGCTGCAGTTCTTCCAACTCTGCAAAAATGACTACACCAATATTGTCATCATTACACTTGGGGGCGTTCCTATGGTCATTGGATTCGCCGTTGTGCTTTATTCCAGGCTTCACTTGATTGTTGAGGACAGGAGGAAGATCAGATGGGTCCTCATAATGATCTTAATGAGTTTTTTGGTCTTCACCGTACCCCCAACAATCCTAAACTTCGGCTCCAACTCTCCGCACCCGGAGCCATTCATCCGACCGTTTGAAATTTACGAAAAAGTTATGCTCTTCGGCTTCTCAGCCCAAGAAGTCATTATCTCTGGCCTCTACTTGCGGGAGGCTCGGAAGATGCTGCGGATCGTGGGCTTGAACAGGAGCAAGGGCTCCAACCGAGTCATGAAGCATCTCATTTATGTCAATATCTTGGTCATCGTATTGGACATGACTATAATTGGCACCGAGTTAGGGGGTGTACACGAGATTCAGACCACCTATAAGAGCGCAGTGTATAGCGTCAAACTGAAGCTTGAGTTCATTGTTCTGAATCAGCTTCGCTCCCTAGTCAAGAGAGGTGGAAACTCATGCGACTGCCAGTCGCCTCATATCTTGTCGACTACAGCCGAAGGCACAACATCTAGTGTGGGATATACTCCTGTTCAATGAAGACATTTTTTGGCTACGGTTCCCTTTCGTCCAACTTGCCAACTCGGTAATCATATCTCGGTGTAAATGGCGATGCAATGGCTATTGGTCAGCATACTATTGTACTGGGATATTTCAGGTGTCACATTTATCAGCAGCTGAGAATCAATCAATTAATCAACCAGACCACAGCAGTCCCTGGGCGACACTTGTCCCAGGACCGTGTCTGTCCCAGGTAACCCTGTAGTAACTCAAGGGCGCATTTACTAGACACTTAGGGCAGTATTTACCAGTCACTCGAAGCCGCCTTTACTAAAAAGTTTATGGTCAGCCTTGATCCTTTTATTACGGGGAGCCATTAGCCTCGTCAACTAAAGAACCAAGTCTTGATACCATATCAGAGACTCCGAGCTTGTAATATGCTGGTCTAGCTCCCGAAACGCAGCTGTCAAGCGTGGGTCGGTGGATGGGGCATGGGAGGGTAAAGTGGTCCTACGAATTGCTTTTTTGCATCGACTCGGATCAAGCCCTCCGCCAGCGGGTTAATCAGGTGAGACATTTTGTTTGCTTATGGTGAGGTTGCTGATGGGCTTTGCAATTGTCCGGGGCGCATAATCTAACTCTGTATGATGTCAATGTCGCCAGAGGCGGCCATTTCGAGGGCGTTCTTTGGTTCACTCGTGCTTTGCTCGCTCGACGGTTGAGTTAAACAAGGCAACCTCTCGAGATATCTTCCGCTTTGCCTTCGTCTCGGGTAGGACTTCGTTTCCCTGCAGCCGAAGGGCTAGTATCATCATTGCGGGGGCACTTGTCTATTCCTCTGGGAAGGCTGGGCTGCGGACGATGTTGTAGTGTTCTCGGTGAAGTGCGGGGATGGCGTTGGCGCCGGCGTGATGGCAAGAACATCTCGAAATTTCGGCGCGAACTCCTCGTGTGCACGATCATCGTTGTAAATCACATTAGATACCTCAGGAATCTTGAGGATGTCTAATACTATCTATGCACGAATCAGCCACATTCATTGAGGGAAAGACCGGTGGGGTTGGCGGGGACCTTGCCAAGATCCGCAGACTGGGTAGCTTCGATGAGTTTTCGTCTAAACTGTTCAATGTTGAAGGCCATAATGTTTTGGCAGGTAACACGTGATTCTGACTTAAATGGAGAGACAGCGGGAACCTGGGACATCGGTACTAAGCGAGTATTTATACCCCTTGGCTCAGTTTAATATTTCGAAAATATTAAAACGCGTCGCCCAATCAAGTCACCTTGCAGCCTAAGCCCCGGACTTAAACAGAAGTGTCCCCCAGGCAAAGCGGTTTTCTTCGAAGAGGCATCGTAGAAATAGCAGTTAGTAGTCCCTTGCCCAGGCCTAGCCTGTAACGCCTATCAGGTATTGTCATCTGTGACTCTTGGCCACAGAGATAAAAATGTGAATAGAAGAGGTCAGGGTCAAGTGGTCAATTAGAATATAATAGTAATAGGACTAAAGCCCGCAAGATAGGTAAGGAAGGTAAGGGCTGACTGAAAGAACGATAAACAATCTGAGGATAGAAAGATTGTTGAAAAGCCACTGTTTTAAGCGAATGACCCCATGAAGTCAAGAGGCTGTATCCTCTCCCAACACATTACGTGCCCCCCAGCTTTTTCTTACCCACCTTTTTCTCAACTAGATAAACATTTCAATGAACAACAAAGGCCAATAAAGATCGTAAGCCTAGGCACCCGGAGGTGCGCTCGCGCAGAATGCAACACGAACGGCCGTCAGTCCCGGCTCTCGACTCATCATCTAGGCCAGCCATGACTAGTCATAGTAACCACCGCGCTTACACTTCTGGGTGTAAGGGTCAAACTTCATCCCCTTGGGGCAACTGCATTTCTGCTTGTAGCTGTCCCAGGTCATTTGACCCTTGCATTTTTTGTGGCAATTGTTGGTTCGTCGGTTGAGCTCCTGGCCCTTGGGGCAATGGCAGACTCCCTTTCTGTCTGGTGTCTGGCCATCAGGACAATGGCAGACGCCCTTTCTGTCTGGTGTCTGGCCGTCGGGGCAGTGGCATACGCCCTTGTCATCTGGTGTCTGGCCATCAGGGCATTCGCATTCGCCTGCCGTTTTGCCCGGCTCCTGACGGCCGCATATTATGATGCGGCGAGTCAGCTCGTCATCCCTAGCCTCGACACCGTAATTCTTGGTGTTAGTTTAGGAGAGGGCGATGAGCAGAGATTATATAGACCACTGGGCTTTATCCTATATTTATCCATCAACTATGGCCGCCCATTCAGGACGGCCTTTCAACTCTAGAGAACGGACTCACATTCCCCGCCGCTTCTACCCTCCGCCTCCTCCAGCTAGAGCCCCTCCACTCTAAAGCTAACTGCCTTGGTACCTTACCGGTTTATGCATGCCATGCCTTCTTTAGCCACATTGAACCAGTCACCTGAATAAACCACCCTCCAAAAGCCAGCCTCACCTACCGGATACGAGGTACCGACACCTAGCGGCCGATGTTCCGAAGCGTCAGGTTGCAAACCCTCCTCTCCGTCAGCTTGTCGTCATCGTTTTTCACTCCATCCCGGCAGTTATGCCTCCCAAAGATGTGGAAGGCCCTGGACGGAAAGGAGGGGGTTGGGAAGATATCTTGACAAGTGTTCAGAGAGCATTATTTAAGTTCACTAGCCTTTTTACGATGACAGTGAGGTCTGAGTATTGGGTAGCGGGGTGCGAGATGTGAGGTTGGCTATTGGAGGCCATTTCATAATCGTGACGTTTAAGTGATAGAGACCCTGTTAATATTACTGGGACAACGATACTAGCAAATTACTAAGATATTCAAAGGAAATACGGCAGTACACGACTCCTCACATAGAAGGAGCTTAGAAGTAGGGCAGAGGGCATTGTTGGCACAATGGGTGTCAGAGAGAGCGGGTTGGAGGAATCGTTGGCTTGGGTTACATTGTTGAGTGCTGCGTTGTAGCATTAGAACAGGCGACTCGGCAGATTAGCATCATCAGTGCCATATGCCCAAGAATTGTTGAGCATTTGGCACTGGCCCCATACTCCGACGAAGCATTCTAGGACCTTATCACACGTTCATGGAGACGGAAGTGATCGACGGGACGAGAGCTCCTGAGCTACGCCTGACGACTTCAGCGCAGGCCACAGTTCAAGTCGCAGTTCAATTCAGCTTGAATTGAGGAATTGAGGCCTCAATTCAACCCAATTCGACTTAATCCGGAGGCCGACCGGCTCAACGCAATTCAATCTGCGAATAGTTTCAAATTGAACTTAACTGAGGTCTAGAATAACTCAATCTTCCAGCTTCGAGTGGTTGATATGAGGCTCAATGTCCCGCTTGCTTGACCTCCCTTGTGCCCCTTCTACAGTAGAGTGGAGTGCAGGCAGAATTCTGCCGACGCTCCCGAGGTACCTCGAGCTTGGCTCTCAATCTAAATGAGCGGATGATCCACAATGAGTCTCTCAACTATCAACCACCAGGTCTTCATCATGCTTCAGTCTGAGTCACCTTTTAGCTCAGAGAGCAATTCAAGACGTCGAACTCGAATCCCCAGTCCTAACTGCGAATCCCGTCCCCGAAAACGACAGCGGCAGAGCCGACAAGCCAGTTTCAGCCCACCATTTCTCACAAATAGACCTCGTTCAGCGAGCAGCAACGGAACAAATATCAGCCAATACTACGGAGTCAGCGACAGAGATGCAATCGCAAACCTCTTCGCATCTTATCCCCAAACCTTTACGACCGCTCCACGGCCCCATGGATCGCAAGGACTTCGTAGGTAGCTACTCTTAATGGAATCGTTCTGATTCTGTATCGTAAATAACATTGAGTTGGCACTAAGCCCAACGCCACTACGGCATTACGAATCACGTATTATCCCTTTGAGTGTGGTAAGACTACACCTGACCGTGCCGCCCCACACCCCCCCTGCCGCGCCGCGGTACAAGGGAGTGACCTAGAGCGCGTTCAGAAGCAACACCAGCCAATTCCTCATACAACGCGTTCTCTGTATCCCTATGGATTCCCAACTGCCCCCTAGCCAAGCGGTCAACGTGTATGACGACGACAGCTTCATCCGCGTTGACTATCACAGCCGCCGTGAACGCCCTGAGGATAATACGTGCCGGCCAATTGAAAATCCGGACCCGGAACGCGGCTACAACTTTGAGCCGATGGACCTTCCAAGCCAGGCTCCCGTGATAGCAGCTTTGCCCCAGCAGCCGCTGTTGCTTTTCCAGGCCTTTATACCTATTTCCCTAGTTGAAAGCTGGGTCGGCTATACGAATAGCTAGGTCAGTTACCTCTTGCAGCAGCATGAAGCTGGCCGCCGTAGATTGAAGCCACGGTCTCAGCTATTAAAATAGAAGCCGACCTCTATTACCAAAATCTACATATAGATTATAATCATAATTTATATGCAATTAAATATAATACTAAAGATCAAGGACTATTAGAAGGTTTTCAAACCTGGGAAATTCACCTTATATTACTTAGTAACCGACTATATGTCTTATAACCGATTTCAGCTACTATTATAACATCTTCATCTCTAGGACTTTATAACGATCGATAAGGAGCCCGCCTTAAGCTTCTACGGCCGTACCTACAGCCAGGTCAATCCCTAGTCTAACTACATACAGCATATGTCTACCGTTTTCTTCTCCCTAGGCACCTGTATCGCTATAGATGAGTGCATAGTCCGCTACCTCAGAAGGTGCTATGATATAACAACTATCCCTAATAAACCTATACTAATGGGCTTCAAAGTGTGGGTTGTGGCCTAACAGGGCTATTTCCTACGGTGGATTTGGCACAGGGGGGGCCGGAAGTTCGGGCCCGTAGGGGTCCGGCCGGCTCGACGGCTCCAAGGGTCACAGCTATGGCGGAGCTGGCAGCAGTTCCGTAAGAGAAGTACGATCTATCTGAACCCGACCCAAGCTGTGGTTATTGCCCTAGTAAATCTGCTGCCGGATTCCACGCATCACGTCTTTCTCGATAACCTTTTCTCTTCACCCGGCCTCTTTCTTCGGCTCCGGCAGCTAGGTCATGGGGCCATGGGCACAGTCCGCCGTAACGCCAGCTTACATAAATCTCTCGTTAACCTCAAAGCTACAGATAACACAGCAAAAGGCAGCATTCCTTTTAATAAGGTTAGAGCCGTCCTTACGAAGGATAATAAAGTCAGTTAAGAAGACATAATTATACTATATTTCCTTACTAATTTGTCTTCTATTAGGTCAGTCGGGTCGTGTGAGGGGGTGATGCTCTCATTATGTTCCTAATAACCCGATTTACGGGTAGTGAAAGGACTAGCTGTAAGAGGAAGAAGCTGACAGGAGACTAAATTCAGTCATGGCCAATATAGCGTTTTTTTTAGTAATAAGCCCGTTAAAGAGCTTTCTATCCTGTCTATTGCTGCTACTTATAACCTTGAGATGAACGCAGTAGACCGCAGTAACTAACTGCGGTCTTATTAGGGCCCTAACCGCCGTATGCGTAGGGGCCCTTAGAAATCCCTCGCTTAGGACTTTTTGCTAGAAATAGCCTTTATGAATAGCTTCATTTTATAGAAGCAAGGGCAGCTACAGTAGTAGCCTATAACTAACCCAGGGGACTGGCAGCAACGCATTGTTAATGACCTCATAGCTGCGTACGCACTAACAAGTCAAGCCTGCAAAAGGTTTCGGGTTAGAGACGACTTTACGCCTGTCTCACAGCATAATTGGGTCCGAAGGAAGAATCCGTCAGCATGCCGGGCTTGTCAGAACGTACGGCAAGGCGAGCAGCGGCCGCGGCGGCCGTTGGAAGCAACAGCCGGCAACAGTAATAGCGGCAGACGGCAATCGCGTTGGCGTTGTGAGCAGTGTGATGTACCTCTTTGTAAATCAGGAAATTGCTGGGACTTCTATCACTACATAAAATAGGTGGAGGCAGAGGTACCTTTAATTTGCAGCATAGATCCCTGCTGCTAGCGCAAGTGTAGTCTTACCACACTCAAAGGGATACATAGTGTGGGAGCAGTGCCGGTCTCTTGACCGAGAACGTCAGTGGCTACCCTCTTTAATTTGTGAGTAGCGTGATACTACCACACACCTTTCACCGGTGTCTCAAAGCATGCACTATTAGCTAAGGAATGCGTCTCCTAGCAACAGTTATACGAGGCCAACATACAAGAGAATGTGCTGACAGCCGCTACCCTAGCAACAACACCACAGCTACGGCTATAAAAGACTGACTTCCGTAGCTTTATTAGATAGAGAAATCAAGAGTCTTTCGATATCCGGATCCATCAGTGCGATAGTCGCCATACCTTATTTGATATTATCAGCTATGCACTACAAGATTCTCAACGTCGCCATCCTGGCCGCGCTTGCCGCCGGGGCATCCGCTGTGACCCACAGGGTCGAGGTCGGCCAGAGCGGACTGAGATTCACTCCTGATACTATCGAGGCCGACGAGGGAGATATTGTCGAGTTCCATTTTAACGCGATGCACAGTGTTGTGGCTGGCGACTTCAATAACCCCTGCACTCCACTCGCTAGTGGAGGATTCTATTCTGGCACTATGCCCATGGGTGACCAGGTCAGTCATGTCATTGCTCTCGCACTCGAGTGACTCTGTTATGCGTGCGTGTTGGCGGATGCCGGCAAGCGCGAGTCACGTATCTATCTGTTCGCCAGCTGATCTTCGTTTTATTAGTCGTTCTTCTCGATCACTATCAATAACACCGACCCCATATTCTTCTACTGCTCCGTCGATGCCCACTGCCAGGGCGGCATGGTCGGCATCATTAACCAGGGCTCCGACACACTCGATGACTTTAGGAGCCCTGCTGAAAACAGCGAGAATACCATCAGCCCGGATGCTCCATTTGGTGGCACTCTGGGAAGCGGGCCCGTCAGCGCGACGAGCGCGATGAGCGCGACGAGCGCAACAACGAGCTCATCAATGTCCATGCCGGTCATGACTAGATCCCAGTCCATGACGGCGACGATGTTGACTTCGGAAGCTTCACGCACCGGGAGCGCGACTATCTCCATGACTCCATCCGCATCCGAATCGCCAACACCCTCGCCGACCACTATCATCCAGCCGGGTGCTGCTGGACATTTCACCGGTCCGATCGCCAGCGTAACTTGCCTTGCCTTAGTTATCGGGGGTATGCTTGCATTATAAAAGGAAAAGCTTAATACAGTATCAAGCCGCAGGAGTGAATAGTTGGAAATGCAGACGCTTTGTAAGATGGGGTGCAAGCCAACGTAGCGGACTGAGCCAAGGGGGATAAGGGGAAGAGAAGTCGAGAGTCTAATAATAGTGGTAAATGCAGTAATTCAAGCAACTCTCCGAGCTGAGGAGAGCGAGGTAGCGGTGACCAGATTCGCGAGGGAATTGGGAAGCAGTGGCCAACACAGAGCTGCATGATGTAGTGCGACGATTGGGATATTATGTCCTCGGATCAGTGGGCACGCGGCAGGCCTCTCGACTAGGTTCTAAATTTAGCTGTGGGGCTAAGTCAGCGCACCCATTAGATGAACAGGGGCTTAGCTGAACGCCCCACTTACAGCCGCGTCAACCACAACGCGTCTCTAGCCACACGCGTTTCTTCCTTCAATAACACTCAATTCGTCAATTCAACCTTATAACCTTATTTTTTATGCCTAAATACACACAAGAAGACCTTGAACTAGCCATTCAGGATGTGAGAAATGGCGTATCAGTATCAAAAGCAGCCAATCAGCGCGGAGTCCCCAAATCAACCCTACACAGCAAGATAAATGGCGTACCTAGCCGCAATGAAGCCTACGAATGGCGTCAGGTGCTTTCCAAATATTAGGAAGACCAGCTCACTGATTGGATCATCTTTCAAGATAAGCTCGGCATGGCGTTAACGCATGGCCAGATCCGGAAGTTGGCGATTTCCTTGTTGGGCCAAAGCGGCACTAACCAACGACTCGGAAAACACTGGATGAAGGGCTTCCTGCGCCGCAACCCGCGAATAAAAACGCTCAAAGGAAAGGGAATCGACCGGAAAAGGATAAATGGAGCAAATCCGGCTGCTATTGGCGGGCTCTTTGATCTATTGGGCCAACCAGAGGTCGCATCGATCCCTTAACGTAACCGTTAGAATCTTGACGAAATTAGAGTCTTCTAAGGGCCTGGATCTAATGGGCTTATGGTTGGCCAATCAGAGCTTCAATTAACGATTAAGAAACAGCCACAAAACCTTAACTGGATATCTATTCTTAAGGTTATTTCCGCAATGGGAAGGTGCCTTGACCCATTGGTTATCTTTAAAGGCAAAGACGTCCAGTACCAATGGTTTCCTGAAGAATTAGACTTTCTGACCAATTGGAGATTTATATTATCTAAAAAGGGATGGACTAATAACGAAATTGGGCTTGCGTGGCTACAGGAAGTCTTTCTTCTGGGCTCAAAGCCTGCCCAGGCCAATGAAAAGCGGCTTCTTATCCTAAATAAGCATGGATCACACATAACGCCTGATTTTATGCATATTTGTGTGACCAATAGGGTCCATTTACTCTATTTACTACCTCACACAAGCTACGTTCTTCAGCCTCTTAATATATCAGTCTTTAGGCCACTTAAAGCTGCATATTAGGCTGCTTTACTACTAGCCAATCCTATTGCTAATGCTGGCCTAATTAGGAAGGAAGACTTTCTAAAATGCTATTTTCAGGCTAGGAAGAAGGCTATTACTACTCGAAATATCCATTCGGGTTGGAAAGGAGCCGGGTTATGGCTAATCAACATCTCAAAGCCAATGAGTAGCAAATTCGTTATTGAGGATCCTAAGGACTCAATTACAGTCCAATTAGGAGCCCCCATTTCTCTAAAGACGAATCAGAGGTCTGAAATCAGCCCTTTTATAACCCCTAAGACTTCGAGAGACGTTGCTTTATTAGTCCATTCTAAAAAGAAGGAACTTCTCAACAGCCTAATCACAAGGCAGCTATTTCAGGCTATTGACAGGGGTTATGATAACCTTCACTTACACAACGCCCAATTAGAAGACAGAATTCTAGTCCAAGACCGAGATTCAAGCCAATCAAAGGCTAAGAAAAGAGGAAGGGTTTATAAAGACCCAAATAAGGAATTTTCTGACATTCAGAATGTCAAGAGGGCAAGAAGGCGAATAAAAACGCCTGAGGTTGAAGATTCAGAATAGCTCGTTTTTCCTTTGTTTTTATTGGCTAGTTTTTTGATATTTAGAAAATTCATTAGTTATTTTATAAAAAATCAGTTGAAATGGACCAATTAGACCTCTTGGTTGTTATTTTATGTATAAGTGAAGTTAAATAAGGATTTTGGTCATTGTATAAGTGGGGCGTTCAGCTAAGCCCCTGTTCATCTAATGGGTGCGCTGACTTACCACCAGCCTCAGCCTGTGACCCCATCACCTAGCTCCCACGTGCCAAGGACCATCAACAAACAGCGGCAACAACCGCTGAACGGTACGGAAATCGCGGTATTGGTGTAAGCAGTGCGAGCCAACACATGCGATATTCTTGGCTCTGGTAGTCGACATTAAGGGCATGTTGCTTGTTGAAAGGATAGACATCGGTGATTGGTTGTGGTGACATGGTACTGAGTCTAGTGGTTTGTTGCGCCTCGGCCGTGATGGGAAAGGTCAGAGTACTCGATGATGTATGAAATGATAAAAAGTTTCAACCATTATGGCGGAAGATGGAAACTCGACTGACACGCCTCCTCAGTCAGGCTGCGTTTATACATAGTGTCGGATACCAGGACAAGCAAGGGTTCGGGTACGGGCGCGGTCGCGGTCACAGCCGTCCTCTCTGTGGTGAAGCGCCACGTTGGGGCATTCTGGATCAAGAAATTCCCCCCTGACGAGCGGCAAAGGCATTTCTGCGTAACAACATCTTTGAGTAGATAGGCGCCTAATCTGTGCGTCGGTCTGGCCTGATGCCTTGCAGCTCTCCGGTGTAGACAGTGGATGTAGTCTCGTTGCCCATATATGTGCTCGCAATCTCGCCCGTTGTAGTGCACACCGCTGCAGCTCCAACCTGGCCGTTGATGCCACTGCTATATGTGTAAATACGTATTGCCTGAGGTATGGCGAGGCTTCTTATGGCTTGTATGTGCCTTCTCTGCTGCTGCTGCAGCTCATGGTTTGGTTGGTTAGACCGTTTTCTTCCAGAGCCAGGTGATTAAACGGTGGGTAATGCGAAAGCACACTTATCCAATCCAGGCACTAAACTGCTAGCCAGAGCAGGTGGCAGGACAGTAGCTCCCCTAACCCACCTTTCTATAGCTAGGATAGAGTCCAGCCTGCTCGTATTGACCCAGGATATTATTTACCGGTATTATAAGTAATCTTTCTGCTCTAGCCAGCGGTTGCCTATATCTCCGCCAGACTAAGAATCTGCTAGGAGTATAATAATGTTTGATGCCTGAAGAGTACTGCTTTCAAGGGATATATCTAATATTAGATTAACCTATTTCTTTCTGACTTTAAATGAGCCTGAATCTTTTATTGGTTTCTAATGACTGAACTTGAATTTTCTCGATTTTGAATGAAGGATGGTTATAATTATTAATAATATTATAGTTATATTCGTCTGTTGTGTGATTGTAACTGCCTTATCTGTGTTTTGGGCTGGTTTAGATGCTTTAGGTACTAGAAAACTGCTTCTCTTTTTTTTGAATCTTGAGACTGAGGGTGCGTAGGACTTTCAGTAGTTGGGTTAAGATAGTTAAGCTCGACGTTAAGATCATCTTCCTAATATGCGACTCGTAACGGCTAATATATAACCTTCTCTTCGTTATCCTCTTTAATAAAATCTGTCAGTTTCTTATTACTAGCAGGCGAGGGCTGAAGCTTATGAATATTAAGCCAGAATGCCGCTATAGCATTGAGGCAGGGCGTTAGTAGGACCGATCTGCAATCACGGGCGGCTGGGCTTGATGCAGTTATCATCAGCTCCTCTCGACTTGGAACCTCCCCTAGCCCATTATAAAGGATCTGGCTAGTTTCTGAGTCATTATTAGAAATGGAGGTTGTTATAGTATTGTCATTGAATGAGAGAATGGCTAGAGCTGTTTCTGCGCTCGGCGGAGCGGCTTGCTCCTGAGCGTTTCATGCTATCCTAAGTGAGTACAGATATATTTACTTAACCTGAGTGGAGATTAGGGTCTTCTAATAGGCCTCCTGAATTGCTTATAATGTATTGCTAGCTACTTTGGGTTAGAGTTAAGGGGATTATTAAGTTAGGGAAGTGACTCTGGCCTATTAAAGGGCCTTCTAAGTACTTAATTAAGATATGGAGATGTACTAATTACTTAAGCTATATTATAATATCTAAATTTAAAGGCATTATTATAAGTACTTAATAAGTAGGAGTTAATTAAGGAGGAGCTGAGTGAGTATTAGATAGTAGGAGGCTTAGTAGTAAGCTTTATAGGAGATAAAAGGGGGGACAGTTTATTATAATACATCTAACTAATTCATCTTCTCTTCTTTTTACTTCTTTTTAACTTAATACTACTATGTTAGCCTCTGAAGCTTCTTACTTACTAGACTCTAAAGCTATTTATTTAGCTTAAGAAAGAGTTACTAATCCGGCTCTTGGGTTTTTTATTTATTTATTGCCTGACTTTATAGTTAATAATTTAAACTAAGATAAAGCCGTTAATTAAGATTATAATATTCTCTCTTAAAGGCCTTATATAAAGCGACTATTAGCCTTTACTATAGAATAAAGATATTAAAAGCAGTTGTGGATAGAAGCTTAGTACTTACTGTATTCTTCTTATCTTATGGTTTTTTTATATATAGAAAATAGTCTTTATATAAGTTCTTACATATTTATATCTGAATTTATTTAATATAAATTAAAGTGCATTATAGGAAGTATTTAAGTGCATTCTTAAGATATCTATTTTTAAAACTCGTTATTATAATTATAAAGAGGTATAGCTTTAAAGATCTAAATAAGTTAATTCATACTTATTATAACCTTTACTATCTAAGTATTAGAATTCTTTATAAACCTACTTTAAAAGCAGCATTTAAAATTTGCACTATTTATATAGATAGTATAGCTATAATAAGTGCTCTAAGAAAAGTAAATACAGCTTCTAAAGCCTTTTATAAAAAGGAGCCAATACTTACTTAGTATTTACTAAGAAAACAGTTCTCTTTAATTCTTATTTTAGTAATATTAATAGTTATTACTTAAGATAAAAAAGCTATTATTAAACACTTTATTTTTAAATGCATTATTAATATTAACCTACCTTTTAATAATAGGTATTATATTAATTAAATAACTCCTATTAAGATTATAATATATAAATAGTAAGATAATATAATTAGGCTCTTAATTTAACTAAGTTCTAATCTTTCTTATTCTTCTAAGAGTATAGCTCTATATATTATTATTACTATAAGTTTAATATATCTATTTTAAGAGCTTTTTAATACTAGTTATAATATAAGCTATAAAGACTTTATATTTAATATACTTATTAATTATATAGTTAGCTTACTTTAGTATAAGGAAATAGTATATTACCTTTTAGAATATAGAGTAATTATAGACTTATAAAACTTAAAATTGCTTATATACTTTATGTATTTCTATAAATACTATTTAATAGCTAGTTTAGTTCTATTTATATAAAATATTAAAACTTTAGAAGATATAATAAAAGTAGTATAGGAAATAGTATATAAAAATATTAATAAAGTATTTACTAAAGAGCTATATATAATACATATCTTTTAAAGTCTTAAGAATTATAATAAGTCTTTAGTTACTAATATCCTTTGCTTATTTAATACTCTGATTAATAAATTGCTTATAAGTAAGTTTTCTTTAAATATTAATAGCCTTATTAAGATATTAGAGCAAGTTCTATTTTAATACTAAGGTTATTTAAAATATGAGTTTAATAATAGTTCTAAAGATAATAATTTTTAAAACCTTAAGGATAGTTTACTAAAGAATATTTCTAAAGAAGATATAGATTTTATATTTAAATCATTAAGTAGAACTCTTGGTTTATAAAGGCATTAGCAGACTCTGTATAGGACTGGCCTCCTGTTTATAATAGGCCTAAAAGAACGAATATATTTAAGTATGCCTCTTTTCACACTAGAAGCGCGTATTATTACTATCCTTCTTTTCACACTGCGTTCTATACTTGTAGCAGGCATTATAAGCCTGCAATGCGTAAGAGTAATAGTAAGGTTAGTGCTAGTATACTATAACTTATGCTATAGTTTTAAAAGAAACCTGAAATTATCCACACTGCTTAGGCTAATATACTTATCCTTTATTTATAAACTATAGTAAGATTAGCATTTACTTAATAGTCTAACTAGCACTCCTTCGCTCTTATACTAGTAATAGCCCTATTATTATATATTATAAAGCTAGATATATCTATATACTAGCATTCCTATTCTAGTAAATAGACTAAAGAGGACTATAAATAATATATAGTGTTTTCTCTATCTTTATATAGTATACTGTAATATGATCTAGTAGTGGGGGAAGATCATTAAGCCTTTCTCTGCTTTACCTAATTACTAAGTGTGTATAAGATTGCTAATAAGATATAAGATAGTGTTAATACTCTTATTACCTCTTTCTTCTTAGTGCTCTTATGACCGTGCTTTCGCATTGCGCTCTGAATGTGTTTTCCTCTTTTTAGAGTATAAAGAGAGTTTTTATTACTAATAAAGCAGATTTAACCTAAGAGAACTCAGGTTTAGCTATTAGCAAATCTGTAATTCTTTAGCTATCTTATATAATTACTTATTAGCTATATATAGCTGCTAAAATCGTTGTAAATTACTTGTCCGAAGTAGTAGTATAGTATCTATTAGCTAAGACATTATAGAGTAGCTATTACTAGTATGTTAAAGGGAAAGAGCACTTCTACAGGTTATAATTAGATAAGTGTACTATAAAAAGCTAAAGAGGTGAAATAGCTGCTTATTAATACTAATATTAAGATAATGAGCTCTATGAATGCGTTTTATTTAAGAGTAGAATTAGATGTTAATAAAAAGTCACCTTTTATAATAAAAACGAATTCTAGTTATAAGAAGTTTAATTTCTCTTAATCTCACTACTTAAAAAAATACTTATAGTACTTTAATAATATAGGCTTTATAGACTTCTAATTTAAACTTATAAGTATAAGGTAAGTACACTTTTAAAAGAGTAAATCTCATGCATTAGACTTAGTAGAGAAAATAATATAGACTTAATATAAATGCATACCGGAATTAAAAGGAATTAATAGGTGAGCGTTGCTTACTTTAGATTTAAAAGACAGTTTGCTTAAGCTACTATCCTTCGTCATATTATCTTAGAAATATCAAAGTTTATAATAGCAGCGCCTAGTTTTTTTTAAATTAATAGTGTAAAGACTAGAGCAGTGGAAGAAGTAGAAGGAGTAGAAGGTTATTAGTAGAACTCGGCAATTGTGGGTCAAGGAATTGACCAATTAGAAAATGGATTAAAGATTTAAAAAGAGCAAGAAAGGACAATTAGAAAGGTAGTTAGTTTAATTTAATTAGTTAAGAAATGCATATATTAATAATAATAATCAATCTAGACTGGCTAGAGAAAAGCTCTAGCTTTATAAAGAGATTACTATTTAATTATATATTTAATCTAATAGAGGATTTAGACAATTTATTATAGTAAAACTAAGTAAGATATATCCTGAGTTTTAAGACTATTAGATATATATTTAATATTTAAACTCTAACCTTATTAAAGGTTCTTATTATAGATATCTTTTATAGTTATAATATAAAGAAGATAGGCTTTTTAAAGTATATTATATACTATTATAAAGCTAAAAATCAGAAGGTTTTAAATATATTATTTATAATCTTATTTAATAGGAGCTAAAGGAAATATTTTTTTATTAGTTATATATTTTATATATAAAGACTTTATAAATAGTTATATAACTTTAATTAGTTTTAATATTAACTGGCCTTTGTTTGGATTAGTTAACTTAACTTATTTT
Organism: Dactylonectria alcacerensis; assembly: GCA_029931735.1. NCBI lineage: Eukaryota > Fungi > Ascomycota > Sordariomycetes > Hypocreales > Nectriaceae > Dactylonectria > Dactylonectria alcacerensis. Next base: position 978,332 of record JAPMUZ010000015.1, on the reverse strand, counting down.
TTATTTATACTATACTTAGCTTTCTAGTATTAATAAGTAAAATAACTAGTTAATATACTTAATAAGTAAGTGAGCTAAATAAGTGAGTGAGCTATGAATACTATATATTAAAAAGAGCTAAACCTTAAATTTTTAAAACTAGTTATCTAATTATTAAAAATAAAATAAAAATAATTTTAATTATTTAATTAAAAATAAAACTATATAATAATTTTTTTTAAATTTTTAAAAAAATTCCTTTATATAGAAATAGCTAGGTATACAGTACGAATAAGCATTTTTAATATAGTTTATTAAGTAATTTTTAAAAAAATCTAAGAAGATTTATGTTTATTTTTTAATATATAATAGAGCTATTTCTATAATATTAGCTACTTTACTCTTAGTTTTAATTTTAGAGAATATTTTAAAGATACTTTCATTTAAGGTGTAAATACTAAGAAATTTTAAAGTGGCTCACTCGCTTATTTAGCTCACTCACTTATTAAGTACATTAACTATTATTACTTGCTTTAGTAATATTATAGTAAGCTGTATAATAATAAACATAACCTATAATATAATTAAGTGTAAAAGGTACTTTGTATTAAGTGCTATAACTCACTTTATATATTAAATCAGGCATAGACTACTAAAAGATTTAAACTCTCTTATTTTACCTTAGATCTATACGCTTGCTAATCCGCCAACTAGCTGCGAGGATTTATAGAACGATTGCGTCTAATGTATAGGCTGGCATTTTTTTAAAGAGTGTTAAACATAGTAAAGATGTATGCTAAGGTACTCTTGCACATTGCCTTACATTATAGGCTCCAGGCTTAACTACGAATAGTCACTCTTGGGTTATAGTATTAAGGATGTACTAAGAAAAGGAGGCTTAAAAAGCCAGAAGTAGATAAGTCAGAATTTAGAATAACTCCTTTTTGACTAATTATATTCTTTATTATAAACACACTAGCCAGGCGGTATTCAGCACTAGTGTCGCATAAATCGATAAAGCTACTAAAGCAAATCAAGAGTTCCGTTAATATAATTATAGTACTACTATTACTAAGCTATTAAGAAATGAGAAGGAGCCTACTCTTTAATAGTGACTATAAGATAGACCTTGCTAAGAGGGATATTTAAGCTAATACTATCCAGAACCTCTATACCCTTAATATATGCGTTCTTGCCTGTGCTATTAGTGTTAATAGTAGAGTATATTTTAGAGCTGTAAACTTTGAGGGCAGGGGTTTTAAGCCTATAAGTAGTAGTAATGAGGCAGGATGCATCCGCACTAGACTAATTGCTGTTAGACTTATTGCCGGAGTCGAACTCAAACTAAGTGCTAGCGAACTGGCCGTTGGTCGTGGGGACCTTATCGATACTATAAACGCAGCTGCCCTAAGAATTGGCGTTAAACGCAACGATCTTAGTACTACCGGCAGGGAGGGTGAAGGAGATGGCCTTGTCTTGGAGAGGGGGCATAATGCGAAAAAAACGGGTTGCGGATGACCTCAATGGAGTAAGAAATGGGGGTAAACACAGAGTGTAAGAAAATGCGGTATTTGCAACACTGGGCTGGTCTGATATCTACTCCTCAGTTGGGCTAAGTATGCTAGTTTGTATGTGGAATAGATCTACATTACAGCGGGGGTGCCAGGCCTCCTAGTCTCATGCTAGTTAGTTGAGTTGACTGAGTTTTTATAGCAGTGGGAGAGTGGGAGGCATGTAGGTTTATAATAAGGTCGGGGAATTGTTAGTAGTTATCTTTAGACTCACCCGGGGGCGTGCTGACCCGAAGTGGGTATTAATGTCAGTATTGTCCTTAGATTCACTTAGAGGTGTGCTGATCGAACCCCTTGTTATTCGTTGTTTAGAACAAATTTCTAGGTTCTTACTAAAGCTAGTTAAATTAAGCTTAGCTAGCTGATGTCTTATCTAACTATTACTATACTCTTTACTACATTATGGCCTCTATTATTTCCCTGATTAATATACGTATATAGCCTTAGCCTTTTATATATAAGGCATTAATGCGATTAGATGCTTGTAATATTGCAGGCTCTCTGTGAATATATAAACGCTTTCTTTCTTTCTTTATTCTTATTATAAATGCTTATTCTTATTTTACTTCTTTAGATTAATCTTCATTATGTTCGCTTTAATGCTCGCATCTTGGATCCTTTGCCTTATACGCCTCTTTATTATACTACTTACTGCCCTCTACCTTGCTTATTCTTCGAAACTGCTTATTCTCACTCAGTACTAGTAAATATCACCTTTAGAGTCCTAGTTAGTAGAGCGTGCTTTTAATCTCGCCTGCTGTTCCTCTTTTTACACTATAGTATATAGTAAAGCTAATACTATTATAAATACTATATAGTTAAGAAAAAAAAGTCTTTAAAAGACTTTTTAAAGAGTTTAAGTTAGATTCTTAAATTAAGTTTTATAAGGTTATTAAGGAGTTTATATAAGAGAAGGTTCTTCTAATATTTACTTATATTATTCTATTTAAGCTTCTTAAGCTTATAGATAATAAAGCATTTTAAATATAGTTTACTAACTTTTTTAATACTCCTTTAAATACTGTAAAAAAAAGAGGCTATTTCTAAAGCTATTCTTTATTATACTTTAAGAATACTATTTACTATACTTTATATAAAGTCCTTATATATAAAATATATAACTAATAAGGAAATATTTCCTTTAGCTCTTATTAAATAAGACTATAAATAATATATTTAAAATCTTCTGATTTTTAGCTTTATAATAGTATATAATATACTTTAAAAAGCCTATCTTCTTTATATTATAACTATAAAAGATATTTATAATAAGAACCTTTAATAAGGTTAGAGTTTAAATATTAAATATATACTTAATAGTCTTAAAACTCAGAATATATCTTATTTAGTTTTACTATAATAAATTATATAAATCCTCTATTAGATTAAATATATAATTAAATAGTAATCTCTTTATAAAGCTAAGGCTTTTCTTTAGCCAGTCTAGAAGGATTATTATTATTAATACATATATCTCTTAAGTAATTAAATTAAACTGACTACTTTTCTAATTATCTTTTCCTACTCTTTCTAAATCTTTAATCCTTTTTTTAATTAGTTAATTTCTTAATTTACAATTGCTAAGTTCTACTAATAACCTTCTATTCCTTTCACTCCTTCTACTATTATAGCCTTTATAATAAGAGAATGCAGAATAATAAGACTAGTTAAAAAACTAAAGAGTAAAGAGAAAAGAGTTATTAAATAATATATTACTAAGCTAAGCTTAATTCTAATTTCTAAAGGTTATATAAGCTAAAGCCTAAGTAATAATAACTAAAGTCTAGTTATACTAAGTATTACTAGCTAGTTAGTAATACTTACACTCCTCTTTATAAGTAATATAGTTATATTCTATATTAATTTAATAATCTTAAAAATAATAGTTAATAAGAAGAGTAAAGAGTAAAAAGAGAAATATATACTAAGGTTATAAAGGCTTAATTAAATAGTATACATTCTTTTAATAATAATATAAACTAATTTATAAGGGTTAGTCTATTAAAGTGTTATATAAGAGATCTGAAAGTAAGTGTAAGGTGGTATATAAGCGTTCACTTAGTAAGTGCTTAGTAAGCCCTTACTAAAGAGCTAGTTTAGCTTATATTATATAGCCTCTTATTTAATAAGCCTATAGCTCTATTAGCTCTAACTCTTATAATTATCTCCTTCTTTTTTAAGCCTTATCTTAAGGCATGATTCTTATACTTCTATTATTAAGGTAATAAGGTTATTATTTATCTGTATATTTAGTGCATATTCACTATATACTATAGAATGTAAAGAATGGGAATTATAAATCTAGTATTTATTATTAGTTTAAGCATTTAGTTAGTATTTACTAGCTATATAGCCTTACTTTACTTAAATTATAGTATTTTTATTCTTTATACTGCTTATAATTATTATTTTCCTTTCTTTAGTTTTATATAATTTTATATACTTATCTTCTTACTATATTCTTTTTTCTTTACTTATATATACTCTCTTATTATCTTTTCTCTCTTCCTTACTCTTCTTACTTATTAATTATTCTATATCTATTTACTATATATTTACTATAATATCATTCTTTATAATTACTATAAAGGTCTTATTATAATATAAATCTTAAACTAATACTAAATATATATTTTTAAATAACTAGTTTTTAAAAATACTAAAGGATAAAGTTCCTTATTCTTATTATATAAAGTAAAAATACTATTCTTTTAACTATACTTATATATATAGCTCTTTATCTTCTTAATATACTATTTATAAAGTAGTAAAGTAAAAGTATAGTATAGTAAGTCTTTTTAAGTTCTTATTAAATATTTACTATATATTTAATATATTATTAGATTCTTATTAAACTTATTCTTATTACTTAATAGTATTAGAACTTCTTTTATTATTAGGGTTAGTATAATTAAAGTAAGAATAATATAAATACTTCTAATAATTTTAAGTATTAAAGGATCTATTAATTTATAAAAGCTATTATTACTATTTAATATTATATCTTTACTTTTACTAAGAACTTAATGAATGCTTGCTTTATAAATAGCGATTTTTCCTCTTTAGTATACTAAAAGGCTTTATACTTTATATAATTTATAAAGGTATAAACTGATTTTATTATATATTTCTTCTCTACTTTTATATATCTAAACTAATATATATTTAATTAAGTCTATTATTTAATATTTTTTAAAGAAGAGCTATTTAAGTATTTTAAATTTACTACTCCTTTTTACTATTATAAGCTTACTTAGGCTATTGCTCTTTATTTTATACTTACTTACTTTATAATTACTAAAGAGATATCTATATATTCTATATTTATTAAAAGATCTTTATCTAAGTATTCTAAAGACTTTAATAATAATATAAAGATAGCTATTAAGAAGTATTATAAGAATTCTACTCTTAAAGTACTTATCTTATTTTTTAGTACTCTTTCTATTTATTATAGTACTATTAGCACTCTTTCTACTATTAAGCCGCTAACTCTTCATTAACTATACTATGCCTGCTCACTATCTCCTATTATTAAGTCTCCCTTCGTTTATAATAATAAAGGCAAAGTATCTCTTTATACTAAGGTAGAAGCAGTCATGGCCTAGGCTAAGGCTATTATTATAGCTACTCTCCTTTTACTTACTATACTCTTAGTAAATATAAATAACACTCCTTACTCTTATTATAGCTATTAGGCGAAGAAGTCTTATAACTAAGTGTTATCTCTAGTTTTATAGTTCTAGTTCTAGTTCTAGTCTATAGTTATTCTAGCTTAAGCGTTTATTACTTTTATTAAGTACTTAGTTTATTTTAAATAATGCTAACTGCTTAATAAGCTATTAATGCGCTTTTAGTATATTTTTAATTATTTATTATTCTATTTTTTATAACTATGTTTCTTTTATTTATAGTATTAATAAATAGCTTTTTATATATTTTTTAAATATTACGATGGTTTTTAAGTATTATATTTTACTAGTTAATCTGCTTATTTAATTAAATAGAATATATCTTTTTTAGTCTTTTTATTTAAGATAATCTCTTTTACTTTTTACTTATTTTTCTCTTCTTCTAAGTTTAAAAGGTCTACTAAGTAATTACTATACTTTTAGTAAGCTTTTAGCTATAGTTTTAAGAGCACTATAGAGAATATATTATATATTTAATAGTATTATTATAATAAGTATATTTAATATACTTACTTTCTAACCCGCTTTATAATAATAACTTTAATATACTTAGGTATTAGTTTTTTATTCTTAAATTAGAAGTTATATATAGATAATTCTATAATTTATCCTTTATAGTATTTTTACTTAATATATCTTTTATTATAAGCTTTTGCTTATACTTTTATTACTTAAGCCTAACTCTTTTAAGCTTTAGTATATATTTACTAAATATTCTTTATATATTTAATAATACTTTATACTTATGTTTTTAAGTATTTTAGAGTATAGCTTACTATTCTTAAATAGTAGTTATATAGTACTTATATTAAAGAAACTCTTATTATACTATACTAGCTATTATTATATATAAACTCAGCTTTTACTAACTATATTACTTATCTTTTTAATGTATTTTCTATAAAGATATAAAGGTATTTCTTAAGTAGTTAGTTTATTCTTTTAGTCTGCTTATCTATCTATAGATAGTATATAGTAAATAGTTAGTAATAAATTGCTTATTCTCTTATTAAGTTAGCCTAGAATTAACTTATAAATAGCTTATCTTTATTATTAATAATGCCTTTTAATATATTAAATTTATATTTAACTTATTTATATAATACTTATATAAGTTATATAGTAATTATTATCTTCTTATATAGAATGAAGATTGTATACTTAGTTATATAGTATATTATAACTAAGATAGTATTATATTACTTACTATCCACTTAGGCGCTATTTAGTAACCTTATAATAAAATTTATAGAAATTTCTTAAAAGGGATTTACTAGTATTAGTAATAGCTATAGCTTCTTATATAGCCTATATCTAAATATAAAGACATTATAGCATTTCTTATATTTAGTAGTATAGTTTATAATATCCTTATTAATTTAGTTTTAATAGAATTTTCTATTAATTAATTCTAGTATCTTAGCTTTTCTTATATGCCTAGCTCTTAGGTTATTATAATAGTATTAAAGGATTTCTATCCTTAATATCTCTTCTATAAGAATAATAAGTCTGCTCTTATAGAATAAGGTATTATTTTTATTATAATAATAGGTTCCTATCTTCTTAGCTATTTACTAAACTCTTACTAATTATTATTAGTAGAAATGATCGTTAGCTTACAGTCCTTAGACTAATTCTTCTAACTTTATTAATAGTTGTAATAAAAATGCCATTTCGCCTATTATAAGCTCCTTTATAATTAGGCATAGGATGTATTACTTCAGATTAATAACTCTAGCTTTAGATAAGTCCTCCTAGCTTCTATAAGCAGCTAGCTCTCACTAAACAGTCTCTATTTATTTATTAGTCTTCTGACTCGCTATTCTAGCTCTTATGATTATAGAGATTGATATTATATGCATCTGATCTTTCTTAGTTTTATTATATTAATTCTAATTATAAGATAAGGGTACTTACTACTTAACTTAACTTATAAGGCCTCTTAAGCTTACTTATATTACTTAAATATATACTTTTATAACCTTTATTTGCTTTTTGAGGTTATTAATTATTTAGTGAATATTTAGTAGAAGCTTTTTAATAAAGTTTAGCTTATTAGCTAAGATTAAGAGTATATTATTATATACTATCTCCCCCTTTATATAGTCAGGTCTATAGAACAGTCTATTAACTAGATTATACTTTTCTAGTCTATATTTAATATTAAAGTTAAAGGGTTCTAATTTATATACTTACTTAGCTAGCCTGCTTTTTAGGTCTTTAGTTAGTACTTTAATTACTCTTTTAAGAGCTATATAATTTATTAAAAGGAGGAATTTCTTAAAAAGTCTTAGTAAGTAATGACTCTAGTTCTTAAGGCTCTTAATAATAGCTAGAAGTTCTTACTAACTAATGCCCCAGCATTATTCAGTATCTATCAGTTTCTAAGATTAATATATAACTAGTCTCTATTATTCTTTATATAGTTAGGTTAAAATGCTAGAGACTGCCTTTAGAAAGGCATCTATCTTTATCCTAGTTCTTCTTACTAAGTCCTAATATTAGAGAATGCTTACTAAATAGAAGGCAGATCTTAATATTTAAAATACTATATCTTAATCTTCTTCTTATATAAAGGGTTTTTTATTCTCTATTGTCTTTAATAGCTCTATTAGTAGTGCTATTTAGTAAGAGTATTTTAGAATAAACTTTTAATAGAAGTTATAGAATCCTAAAAAAACCTGCATATCTTTAATACTTTCTAGTACTAGCTACTTAGCGATTACTTATACCTTACTTAGCTCTATCTTCAGTCCTTCCTAAGTAATTATATACTTAAGGAATTCGACCTCCTTCTAATAGAAGGCATATTTTAATAGCTTTATATAGAGCTAGAAGGTTTTTAACTTTTAAAGGACTTCTTTTAAGTCTTTAATATATTATTCTTATATTTATAAATATATTATAATATTATCTAAGTATATTATATAATAAGTATTTAGTAATTTAATAAGTGCTTAATTAATATATACTTAGAAAGTAGTTAGTATATTAGTTAGCCTAAAGAGCATAACTATATATTTAAAGTGATTATATCTTATATAGAATGCTATTTTCTACTAGTCTTCCTTTTTAATTTAAATATAGTAATAAGTATTATAAATATTAATTTTAAAGATCTATTTCGCTTTAGTAAGTTTATTAAGTAATTTACTAATTAATAATAAAGGATAATAGTTCTTAATAGTAACTATATTCAAACTATAATAATTAATACATATCCTAATGCCTTTATCCTTTTTAAGAATAAATAAAATTAAAGCTCTTACTTTATTAATTAAGCTATTTACTTAATTAATCTCTATATTCTTAGTAAAGTAATTATAAACGATCTTTACTTACTTCTTATTAATAAAGTATAGTATTCTTAAAAGAGGCTCTTTACATTTTATTAGTTTAATAGAGTGTTCTACTCCTTTTAGGAGTAATAACTTCTTTATCTTAGCTTTACTAAAGATCTCTTACTCTAACTTAAGTTTAAGTAATAGTATATTAATCCCTTCTTTATTCTCTTTTCTAAGGGCAAGTAATAGCTACTTATTTAATATTAATATACTATATATATATATAATATATACCTTTTTACTATTTATAATAAGGTCTTTTATAAAAGAGTTAGAATCTTATATTAAGACTGCTTTATAATACTATATATTTATATATATATTAATTATAATGCTTTCTTAGTTTATAGTCTTTCTTATTAATAGTAAGTTATTTATTCCTTTAGGTTAGTTTTATAAGGCTTTTATAAATAAATGTCTTATTTTCCTTACTAATCCTTAGTAATTAAGGAAGAAGAATATTATTTAATATACTTATAGTATAGAATAAGTAATTCTATTAAAGCCTACTAGTTTTAAGGCTTGCTAATTTAGTATAGGTTTAAGGCCTAGCTTTTATACTAGCTTCTTATTAATTAAGCTAACTTCTATAATTATATTTATATTTACTTTAACTTTATATTTATTATATACTTAGAAAATAATTACTTATCCTTAAGCGATTAAACTAATTAGTATATAAAATATAGTTTTAGTATAAGAATTATATCTTTAGACCCTATGCTTAGTTATTTTTTAATAAGTTAATCTTTTTAACTTTTATACTGAATTATTATATTATTATAGTTTTCTAATAGCCTCTTTAATTCTATTTACTAAGAGCTCTCTTAATTATTATACACTTACTAGCAAAATGGCCTCTTTTATTATAATTATAGTACTAAATATAGGAATTGTTTCTTAGCTTTACTAAATACTTACTATACTCTTATTAACTACTCGATCCTAAGTAATTAGAGTAGCTACCTCTTCTTTTACTTTTTATTAAGTTTCTTTATCCTTATAGAGTATAGAGTCTGCTTTATAATATATATATTAGAGTTTTTAATATATATCTTTTCTATAGCCCTTCTTACTTATTATTAGAGTAGTTTTTCTTTTTATTTTAGCTTAAAGATATGTTCTTATATTAGCTATAGGGTTACTATAATTATTATACTTTTAATATAAGTTCTCTAGCTTATAAGATATTGACTTATATTTTTTAAATGTCTTTTTTAATCCTATTTTAAAGTCTAATAATATTATAATATAAGTATTTTATCTTCTTTTAAGTCCTTTATCTTTAATAAGGAATCTAAAGACTTCTATATATTAAAGTATTCTATTAGTAACTGGTTAAGGAGCTATTAGAAAGCTATAAGCTCTTTATATAATTTAACCTCCCTTTATTTAGGGTCTATATAAAGCTTCTTTAAAAAGGCTATGAATTAGTCTTATATAAAGTATATAAAATTCCTTAAGTAATCTCTTTACTAGGTTTATAAAAGTAAAGAGAGTTTAATTATAGACTAAAGGATCTTTTAATATATTTTAATAAATATTTAAAGATTATTTACTATTTTAACTACTTTTATCTAATTATTAATTTAGACTTTATTAGTCCCTTTAGTTAATACTATATAAAGATAGTATAGTAGTTTATTATATTTTTTAAAGTCTTTTTTATCTAAGCCTTTAATAAGTTACTTTAATAGTTTCTTTTAAAAATATTAGTCTTATTCTTACTATTATATTATAATATAAAAGAGTGATTATATCCTATTACTATTATTTTTAGAATCTGATTATAGATTTCTTAATAAGCGCTTAGTTACTAATTATTAAACTATAAGTAATAGCAATTCTTTATAAAAGCTGTTTTTATAGAGTATATAGAGTAGCCTTACTTTAGTTTCTTTTTAAATTAAGCAATTAATTAGATTATATTCTAATTAAAGTCTTTCATTATCTACAGTTAGTAGTTTAAAGTTTTTTTTAGCTTTATTTTATATAGGGTTTTAAGTAAATAGTCCTGTATTTATTTACAGTTCGTTTATCGCTTACTTAGTAATGCCTGGGTTTAGTAGTGTATTCCTTCTTATCTTATATAATGCATTAATAATCCGCTAGAATATAGAAGTGAATGAATTATAAGGGTTAATCTATTAAAGTGTTATATAAGAGATCTAAAGGTAGGTATAGAGTGGTGTGTAAGCGTTCACTTAGTGAGTGCTTAGTAAGCCCTTACTAAAGAGCTAGTCTAGCCTATATTATATGGCCTCTTATTTCATAAGCCTATAGCTCTATTAGCTCTAACTCTTATATAATTATTAAGTAAGTTAATACTACTAGTATTAATAGGTTACTTATTATTAGTAAATAGAAGAAAAACTATATAAAAGTAAGATAGAAGAAAGGTTCTAAGTAGTAAGAATAAGAGCTTATTTTATAAAGGAGCTACTAGTGCTTATAATACTAATATAAATACTAAAAGGAATAAAGGCAGGCTAGAGGCAATTAAAAGACTGCTTAATAATAATAAGAGCTTTATACTAATTATAAATAAAGTAAATAAAGTTAGTAAAGAGAATAGCTTTATAGTTAGAATAATTAGTAATATAAGAGCGAGTAATAATAATAATATAATTACTATATTAAAAAGTATTAATTAAATTATATAAGGCTTAATAAAGGAAAGAATTTATTATTAGTAAATACTTTATTTAAATATAATTATAATAAGTAATATAATAAGCTTAATAGCCTTTACTTTAGTTAAGGATATACTTTATCTTATTATTATAAGTAAGATAATAAATATACTAAAAGTATATAGCCTTTACTTAAGATAGAAGTATATTAGCCTTATTATTAGAATCTTTTTTAATAAGATAGCTATTTATAGTATATTTAAAAAGCTATAGAATATTAATAAACTATAAGTAAAATAAATATAAGAAAAAAATATACTATACATAGGAGTTTATAATTATAATAAGGAGTAAAAAGCTTATTATTATTATTTAATAATAATCCGCTCCTAAGAGTAGTTATAATAAATACTAAATAAATATAATTAGTATATTAAGATTAAAAAAGAAAAAGAAAAAATAAACTTATATAATAATAGTAAAAATAAGATTAAAATATAATAAGAGTATAATAAAGAGCTTAATAAAGAAAAGTTATAAGTAAAAAAAGAGTATTAAAAATAAAACTATAAGTAAGAAGAAGTTAAAGTATATAAAAAGAAAAAAATAATAAAGTAATAAAGCAGAGTATGAAGTTTTTTAAAGTATGTATATATTAGAGTAATCTTATATATAATTTATAGAATACTTAGAAAATTAGTACTATATATTGAATTTTTTATTAGCTATAGCCTATATATAATAAATAGTATACTAAATTTTTTATTAATAAGAACTGGGATTTATAAAGATTGAGCTAGATTTTAATTAGAAGTAGTGCAGATATTATAAGTACTAGAATAAGATCCTAGTTTAACTATGCCTATATATAACTAAGCTAATAGAGCAAGCGATCTAAAGAAAAGAAGTATATTATAAGCTTGAGCTTTACTTATACTTAGTAATGAGTCTATATATAGTCTGCGTACAGACTATACTTAGCTTATTAGCTAGAAAATAGTATATTATTAAAAGAGGCAGATTAATATAAGTAAAATAACTCTCTTTTAAAGATATTAATTTAATAATTAATGCTTACTTATAGTAACTATAAAGCCAGTCTAGTATATTACTAGCTTCTTCCTCCTTTTATATAAGCTTCTTTTACTAATTAATTAGCCTATTTACTAAAGAACTAATGTATATAATAAGCGAGCTGATTGCATAAGCGAGCCAATCACTATACTATACAGCTAAAAATAGCAATATTAGATTTTCTAAAATAGGCTATATAATTATTAAAAATATAAAGAAAATTATTTTTAGATATTTTATTAAAAAGTTATAAGATAGTATTTTATAAAGATTTCTAATTAATTTATCAAGCTTTCTATTTATAAAAATCAGAAAAAATACAGTATAAATAAGCTTTTTCTTTATAACTCTATAAATAAAAATAAATAAAATTCAGGAAAATTTAATTTTATAATTTCGTATTTAATTAACCCTATTTGAAAATTGCAGTTATTTTAGGCCTAGTTTGGAATTTTTTTAATTTTCTTAGAATTGCGATTTAAAGTGTAAATCTGAATGATCGGCTTACTTATGCAGTTAGCTCGCTTATTATATATGTTATTAGTATAAAATCCACTAAAGAAAAAGGAATACTTTATATAAAGACATTATATAAATACTATTATAAGCCTGATTATAATAAATATATTCCTTATATTAATTAGAATAACTAGTATTCTCTATTTAATATTTAATTTTATATTTAAAATAATATATATAAAGTATATTAGTAATATAGCTTTTAAGCTTAGTAAAAATTTAAAGAGATTTATATTTAATTATTTTTTTCACTTTTTTAAATACGTTTTTCATTTTCAGTTTAGTTATACACTATAGCATTATATTAATATATTTGCAGATATTTACAAAAGGAAGTTATAGACTAATATTAGAAATTATATAAGGCTTACTTATATAGCCTTAAGAATAAGACTAATAAAAAGGAGATATTATATGACAGCCCAGTCTATACAGACTATATAATACTAGCTAAATATACTTACTTTACTAATTTCTAACTAATCCTATTAGATTATAATTATAAACTGTAATCCTAGTAATAGATTATAACTATTAATTATAATCTAGTAATAGAATTACTATTTATTACTATAATTTAAAAGAATAAATTATAACTCTAAATTGTAATTTATTAGAATATTTAAAGTATATATATATATTTATTTAATACTTTTATAAAGATAGCCTTACTAATTATTAATATACTTAGTTATATTAAATTTACTATTCTACTATTACTAGACTATGACTTATATTACTTATTATAATGTCTTAATTTACTAGATTATTAATACTATATACTTTAAACTTACTTTAGAAGCTTTAGTATAAGCCTAACTATTATATAAAGTATTTAAACCTTTAAGCTATTAAGAGTAGGTTATTATATACTTAATATAATTAAGTTAATAATATACTTAATAAGTAAGTGAGCTAAATAAGTAAATAAGCTAATCCAGTTTTACACCTTAAAGTGCGATTTTAAGAAATTCTTTAAAAATCTAAACTAGACTTAAAATGTATATAATTTAAGTTATAAGTCTATTAATTTCATTATAATAATAAGAAAATTTCCTATATTTTTTATAAAAAGTATTTATATAATTATTTAAGATAATCTTATTTATACTATTTCTTTTCTTAATTTTATTTTTAAAAAGCTAAATTAATTTTTCAAAATTCTAGAAAAAATATTATTTACTGACTTTTTTATTAAGATATCTTAATTTAATTCCTTGAAATTCCTGTATTTATATAGCTGATTTTAGAAAATTGAGAATTATTACCTAACTGTATAATATAAGTGGCCTACTCACTTATTTAGCCCACTCACTTGTTTAGCCCACTCACTTATTAAGTACGTTACTCCTTAGTCTAAATTAAGAATCTAATTCTAAAGTTTTATTTTTATTACTTATATAGAGTTATTATTACTTAGCTGCTTTTATTTAAGTAGTTTAATAAGTAAGTGTATTAATACTGACTGTATAGAAAGACGCTAAGTCTGCTAATAACGAGCCTATACGTTTAATTCTTCCTTCTAACCTTGTTCGAGTCGACTCACGTATTAATAGTACTGGACATCTTGTGGATCGCAGGATGTTGGATCGCGGCGTCGTTCAGGGGAGTTAATGCTTTTAACTGGCGGCGTGGCACGTTCTCAATAATACGCAGCCTTGTAAGTGTAGTCACGGTGACGGAGCATTATTCCATACAAATTTAAAGTTTTGGGTTTAGGCTCTCTAGGAGCCATTACCCCTTTAGGAGAGGCGTCGCGCTAGTAAGCGCGCCCAGGGGGCCTGAGTGCCTGAGGTAAGTCACAAATGACCACTTTATCCCACGTGACCACCCTGCGCTTAAGTGTTCTAATATAGTCCAATTTAACATATATTTTAATATAGTAAAAACTCTAGTTATTATAAATCACTATTATCTTAGACTTAGGTTTTGGGCCTTTATATTCTTATTTATTATTAGTTATTTTTTTATTATTATTTGACTTCTGGTCTATTAGGGCTGAGGGCTCCACTAGCTAGGGAACGGGATCTTTTAATTAGTCAGTCTGTTCAGCCAGCTGATCTTAGTTATCTATCGATAAGGATAACGCTTAGCGGTTTGTGATAAAAGGCTGAGATTGCCCAGAGTTAGATAGAAATCAATCACCTTCTTGCCCACTTCATTTTTGAGCTTTTGAAATTATCTTTAATGTCATTATGATGAGAATTATTTGATCAACCGGAATATCTGATTTCTTTTTCAGCCAGCTGTCTTACTGCAGCTCTGGCTCTCATTTTACTTGATTTGTTTTGATTGTCTTATCTGGCCTCGCTCCAACTCTCTCCTGTAAAAATTCTTCCTGACTAGCGGCTGTTAGCACTAGTGTGGAAAAATTTTCAGGCCTACTAAATTTGGCTGCTGCGGCAGCTGGGTACCCATCGGGTACTAATAGCGCAGTAAAGGAAGGATTGAGAGGGTTGACTTCCTTTACGCTGTAGCTAAGGTCATAGCCTAAGGGCTCTAGCCACGATCGAAGCCTGCTGCCCTAACTAGCTAGGCAGCTAAGATAGCAGTAGGGTTATAGCACGGCTTACGGAGGCTAATGATACTGCTATAGCTCTTATATATGCTATAATGCTGGTTCAGACCTCGCAGTAAGTATAGCTATCATAGCTAACAGCAATTATAACACTAGCTTTAATCTAAGTAGGCATTGACCTTTGCCCTGATCTCTACGACTTAGCACTTAGGTATATAAGACTATATCTTAGTCTTAGTACTTGCTTAGGCCTCCGAGCCTGAGCTGCTATAGCCTCTGCTTCAGTACCTGCTTAGGCCTCCGGGCCTAAGCTGCTCTAACCTCTATATCTCAGCCCTTAAGTACATAAGGCCACTGCGTCTTAGCACCTGCCTCGGCTTCTAAGCCTAGGCTATTATAACCTCTAGGTCTTAGATGCTTTAATTTATAAATCTTAGCTATTAATCTAAGTTTATAAAAAGTCATAGAATCAGGCTACTAGTAGGCATTAGGGTTCTAGCTTAATAGCTCTGATTAATAGATACTAGCTGCAGTAGTTTTTCCCTCTATAAGCTCTTACGAGGTTTTCCTATCTGCAGTTTTTATTATTATATAGATCTCGATTTCTAGAGGTTTTGAATGCTAGCAGGCAGGAATAAGAATACTAGAGAATTCTAAGCTGGTTAATAAATATAGGTATACTAACACCCGCTCTAACAATCTACTAATAGATATCGGGCTCGAAATCATAAGTTAAATAAGGCTGCTTAATTACTAGATAGAAGAGAAAGAAGGATTATAATCTTAGCTTATACAGACTGTAGGTCCGAGTTATAGACTTACTTAGTCTATAGCTCCGGCCCCGGGTTACTATACTTAGGTTTCTTTAGCTATTAACACCAGCCTAGCATGTTATCTTGCCTCTAGGGGATTCTGTAAACATCTCTAGTAGATATCTTTATAACAGTAATAATATAATAACAACAATAACAACATCTGGCCTCGCTCCACTACGCATCCCGCCTACCCTACAGCAACCGTCACTTCGGATAGTGGTGTTCTTCTTATCCCCCTGCCCAAAACAGTAAATATAAGCTATATTTATATTAATTTTAAAAATAAAGAGGCCAAATTCCCATCGATTAACAAGCTCAATATCCTTTCAATCTGGAGTTCATAATGTCAAACTTCATACCGCATCGGTCGTTTCGTCACTAGACGCTCGTTCATTTCGCGGCGAACTGACGCTCTTAAGAGGTAAGCAACAGCCGCTATCCCCTAAACGCTCCCGGTGAACTCACAAGCTACTGCAGAGCCTCCCGACATCGATCAGCAAGAAATGTAGCAGCGGCCATTCTTGCCACAGTAGTCTGCCACCGGCAAGCAGCACTCCTTCTTGCAGCACTTATTGTATCTGCAGCACCTGCCTTGGCAACGGTAGGGGGTGCACTTGCTGCATGTAGCACGGGACTCAAGGTCACCGTCGTCGCGTTGGAACAGGTCGTCGTCTTGGTCGCCGGCTCCCCTGCAGCGCTCGTCATCGGGGAGAGACGTGATATCAATGATGGGCATCTCGGCGAGCTCCTTCCTACCGGCCCGCTGATCCAGCGAGGTAGCCGCAGTGGCGGACAGGAGGGACAAGAAGAACCCGAGAAGGAGAGTGGTCTTCATTTTGACAGTTTGGCAGTGAAGAATTTTGACACGGTGAAAGGTGTTAAGACATGATCGTCTGGGGAAACATGGGCGAGGGTGTCAAGGCGCTTTATAGGGACGACCACCAGCTGCCGAGGCTGGGGCTCATGCTGACGCGGGAGGATTCTAGTTCGAATCGAGTTTGGGCAAATGCAGATCTGCGAAAGCATGTCGCCACCCCCTCCCCGGTTCATCTCCCAGACCTTCTCTGAGCTGCGACTGGCTACGAAGCCCGACATGATACAGACACCAGGCTTTCTATCCATATTCCATATTCCATATCAAGTGTACGACTTCCTAGCTGACATCGATACCAGAATGTTGTACGTCGTGCGCCAGAAAAGACACGCTCTGGCTCGGCGGACATAGCAGGTTGCTACTGGATGGATATCGACGGCTATTCTGGAGAGACGGTATTGTTATTGATGTTCTTCCCAGAGCCATCAAGCAAACGGGGACCAGTCGATAACGACACGACATTCTTCCAGTGTATTTCCTTCCATATGGAATACAGCAATCTGGTCAGTTATGGGAACATGATTAATCCACACGTTTATGGATAGAAAGCCAAACTGACACTAGACCGTTGCAGGTTGGGCATTGACACTCGATCTAGTGCTGCTAGACTGCCGAATTGGAACTCGGCTGCACTTCCTAGCCCGACGAGCGATAGGATGGTGATGTCTGGGTTATCGCATTTACCCCAGATGGTTGAGACATGCCGATCGCCCGCTCAGCTCTTTGCTAGCGCCGGTCCAAATATCAGCCGTATTACAGAAAAGTGTAATTTCCCTGCTTACAGGACATGGATCAGCCAGCGGTTAAAAATGGACAGTACCTGGCAATTCGTAGTTCGCCCACCGCCAAGAATATCGCGGGTTTGAAAGTTGGTGAGTTGAGAGACCTGGGCTGTGCGACTCGATTGATGCCTATATCACTCTGGGGAATTATGGGACTGCGAGTTTGTTGATGTGTTTGCATTGCGATGTCTTTTTATTTTTATTTTTTGTCGTCTTACAGGGTTTGTGAGCATGGGTTAGATAGCAGTCGCCAATAGGAACACGCTTGGACCGGCAAGATGTACAGGGAGCTGAAGTATGTAGTGGATGCAGCGATGCGATACATCGATGACTCCAAATTCTAACTATGAACCTGCAGAGTCACGTGTGAGATAGCCTGCCTGTTAGGCAAAAGAGCCTATCAGGGCCAGAGCACGGACGGGGATTGTCAAGTGATTTGTTCGATCCTTGCATTCAGCTTCCAGCCACATCAAATCTCCGCCCAGCTAAGCGCAATCACACTAAGAACCTGATTGTAAGGAGATAATGCCTCTTGCCAATTCTGTCAACGAGTGTGGAAGTTGCCAATAAGGTCATGCTTAGAGAAAAGCGTAAGTTATTATAGCACAGCTTAGCTCACGTCCTAGTATAATTAGTTCACTTCGAACAGCCTATTCAATAACGCACTATCGAAGTACGCCGCATTTCCACTTCTGCATTAATTACAGCCCTTGGATCTCTACCCCTTATTTCATTTCCAGAAATGCGGCACACGTCTATCGTGCATTACTGAGTACTTGCGCTAGAGGGAGGGGAAAAAAGTATAGTATAAATTGCATGTATTTATTCATACTAAAGCGCCTTTAAAACTGTATCAATTTAAAGGTAAGAAGAAGTAGTTAGTAGTCTAGACTTTAAAGTTTATAATAATATATATCTCTATTAAACTAGTCCTTAATATAGTAATTAAATTAAAGAAATGAAGTTAAGGGAGTCATTATAATATAAGTAGGTAAATTCTGTTATTTTCCCCCCTGCTAGGGGGCTGCAATTTAGTAGCACTTATAAAATGACTTAAAGTGCTAGTATAATAGCAGGGATTAGTCGGCCTAATATTACGATCACCTTACTTAATAAGGAACACCTCTACCTTCTAATTCAGAGTTGGCACACCTTAAAATGCCTTCTCCCCTCTATCTCCTCCTTGCTTCTTTATATCTATTCCAGCCTTATAAGTAACAATAGCTTTAAACAAAGGCCTTTTGTTATTCTTTCTAAACTATAACTCTACTAATAATCCATAGGACGAAGGGCAGCTGAATACTATAGTATAAGCTCATGCATTGCATTGTGACGATTAGTACACTGCCCTGAGCTCATGAGTCTAGAGTAGGCTGGGGACCTGATCTAAGAGTTTATATAATAATAAATCAAGCATATTATACTCAAATAATATTAGTTATATCTAATAATAGTAAAGTCTGAAGTACTTAATATAACTAAGTATTATTAATAGTTAAGGAGCTGCTTATATTAGATATATACTTCTTAGTTAATTATATACTCTTAGTTTATTATTAGTATAATAAGAGCGGAGGAGAGCGCTAGGAGCGACGTCCTTCGCTCCTTTATTCTTAGTCATTCTTATTACTCTTATTCTAATTTATTAGACTTAAGCTGACTTATCTTCTGGTTCTTTAGGAGTCTGTTATTATATATATATATTATTAGTCCTGATTGCTTAGTTATAATATAGGCTGTAATATAATATTCTCTTTCTAAAGGTCTTATTCTTAAAGCTATATAAGTAGACCTTAGTACTTAGTTTTTATTAATTTATTACTTCCTTCCTTCCTTTCTTTTTATTATTATATTAATAGTATATTAAGTAAGATTATAAAGTATAACGTACTTAATAAGTGAGTGGGCTACTTATATTATATAGCTAAAAGTAATAATTCTCAATTTTCTAAAATCAGCTATATAAATATAGGAATTTTAGGGAATTAAATTAAGATATCTTAATAAAAAGGTCAGTAGATAATAATTTTTCTAGAATTTTGAAAAATTAATTTAGCTTTTTAAAAATAAAATTAAGAAAAAAAAACAGTGCGAATAAGATTATCTTAAATAACTATATAAATTTTTTTTTTTAAAAAATATAGGAAAATTTCTTATTATTATAATGAAATTAATAGACTTATAACTTAAATTATATACATTTAAGCCTAGTTTAGATTTTTAAAGAATTTCTTAAAAATCGCCCTTTAAAGTATAAAACTCAATTAGCTCACTCACTTATTTAGCTCACTCACTTATTAAGTATGTTATTATTAGTATAATAAGAGCAAAGAGGAGTGTTAGAAGTAATATTACTTACTCCTTTATTCTTAGTTATTTTTATTACTCTTATTCTAATTTATTAGACCTAGGCTAACTCATCTTTTAGTTCCTTAAGAGCTTATTATTATATATATATATTGCCAGTTTTGACTGCCTGGTTATAATATAGGCCGTAATATAACTATACAATAGCTTGTAATTATTACTATTCAATGTGAATATATTATAGAGGTTATATAAAGTGAGGTTATTATATAAATATAAAGAGATAGATAATAAGCTAAGACTATAATTAAGAATAGAAGTATAAAGTCTCCTTTCTTATATAATATTATATATAATGCTAGTCTAAAGTACTAGGCCTAAGACTGGTTCTTTATATATTAAGTTTTAGTACTTAACTTTAGAATAGTCTTACTAAGCTACTCTAAGTTCTATAAATCTAGCCTAAGTTTTATAAGAAGTGTTTACTTAGTTCTTATCTTTTTAATTATCTTAGTTCTTCGAATAGTATAAGTTATAATTATTACTTTAGCCTTTTTATTAGTTTTTAGCCTTCTTCTTTTATCTTTTATACTATTATTTATTAATTTTAATAGCTATAGTAATATATTTAATAAGTATATTAAGTTAATTAGCTTTATATAGCTTATCCTTCACTTCTTTTTAAGTCTTTAATAAAAGATTTCTATAAGTATATTATTATTTTATTCTAATTTAAAAGTAACCTATTAGAACTTAATAGTATAAGTAATAATAGATTAAGTTTACTTAATCTTATAGATTTTAATTACTACTTGCCTTTCCTTATTAACTATACTAAAAGTATTTTTAAATACTTTTTTAAAATTCTCTTAGTTTATAAAAATATTAATAGTATTTTAATCCTAGCTTACTTTATTATTATTTAAAAAGTCCTATAATTAGTTTAAATAAGTTCTTAGTATTTCTAGTTATTAAGTTATTTATAAATAGTAAGTATGTTTTAAATAATATAAGATATTATAAAAAGAATCAAAAGTATCCTTTTATTTTAATAATAAATAGAATTATATTATTTAATAAATTATTAAATAGTTTAGACTTTAATAGTTTAATAGTCTCTTTTAAGTTATAGTTATTATTTATAATTAATATGATAAGTACTATAAGTATAGGTTAGTTCTGTATTTATTATTATATACTTTAAATAAAAGTATAAAGTCATTAAACTTCTATTACTATTTTAGTATTACTTAGTAGAGTTATATATACTAAAGGTATAAGTATATTACTTAAAGTAATTAGAGTTTAATTTATTTTAAATATTCTAATAGTATAAAGTATTACTTAAGTTAATATAATAATTCGAATAGGGCTGGACAGGAGTTAGATAGGGTTATAAAGACTAGAGATTTAACTCTCTAGGTCTTAGAAATTTTTTAAGGACCTTTTAAAAATAAGAAGATAATTATAACTAGCTTTAATAACTAAAGAAGCAGTAAAGCCTCTTAGTTATAGAATTTAATAATACTATTATTTTTTAAACTATATAACTATTAATTTTATTGTAGATTTCCTACTTTCTATTATACTTCTTTTAATTCTACTAAAATCGCCCTCTTCTTACAAACCTGACTGACTGTGTCCGCAGTCTTTTACCTAAGCCAGATCCGCTACTATAACCTTTATCTTTTCAAGCCTTGCCACCTTCCGCAGTAGCAATCCAACTCATTAGAGTGTCTAATTAGACACTTTTCTAGCTATCTTGAAGAGACCGGCCTATTACCTTCACTTGCGGTAGTACTAGAAGCAGCCGCCGCTGACCTTAGCTAGGGACGGCGGGACAGCGTCTGTCACGATTAGCCCTAGAGGCCCCGGAAAGATAGCTAGCCATTGGGGTGTGGTTTCTTCCTCGTCTGCTAAGGTCGTTTTAATAATAATATACTAAATAAGAGCTATTAATATATAATAATTAGGCTTATATTAAAGCTTTAAAATAAGTCTAAAGTATATAGTATTTATAATTTAATAGATTAAGATATTATAATAAGTAATATAAGTTATAGTCTAGTAATAGTAAAATAGTAAATTTAATATAACTAAGTGTATTAATAGCTAGTAAGGCTATCTTTATAAAAGTACTAAATAAATGTATATATGTAAAACTAGGAGCGCTAGTTCTTTAAGAGCGCATTAGTCCTAAGAGCGCTTTACTCTTAAAGTACTATTATTACTAACTAGCGTCGTTCTAACTGGTGATTAGAAGGAAAAAGTGGATACTGATATAGTTCTACTAGTTATAACCGCCTAGTTCTAACTTAGGCTGTGACAATTTATATATATTTTTACTTATTTAAAAATTTTTTAAAATGCCTTATTATACTTATATTAAAAAAAGCCTAGCTACTGCTTTTTTTAATATTATAAATAATAGTATATTATAATATAAGGCTGTATAAAAATATAGAGTCCCTTAGCCTACTCTTTTTAAGAGACTTTAGAATTAATAGAGTAAAAAAGAGGTTATTTAGCCTGCTTAATGTCTTTCAGCCTCTTAAGAAACCCGATTAGTTAAATAGTTACTATAATAAGAATCTCTAAGTAATGCACTATCTTATAGCTAACTATAAAGTTATATATAAAGCCTTCTTTAATAATAAAGAGATACTAAGCCTTTAGAGAAGAATTAGACCTTAAAATTCCTTAAGCGCTATTCTGAGCTATCTATAAAGATAGAGAAACGTTAAAAAGCTAATAGATTTAACGCTTTTATACTTAAGGCTATTTATTAGTATTTTAATATTTAAAAGAAGGAGTATAGCTAGATTAAGCCTAAGAATACAGTTAATATAAATAAGGGCAGAATAATAGTAGGTTTTAATAAGTTTTCTATTAGGTTTATAAGACATAACTAATTAGTTTCTATATCAGGCTTAAATAGCCTTATAGTTAGGAGTTTTGACCTAAAGAGGAAAGCCTTATTAAAGAGCCTATAGTTCTATAATTAGACCTTATTTATTGAGCTATTACTGTAATTAGTTGTGTATTAAAACTAGGCATTATCTTTAAAGAAAAAGAACTGTAAAAGTAGTAGTTTTTTAAAGAATTTCGCACTATAGCTAACTAGTACTATATAACTTCTTTTAATAGCTAGACTGATCACTATATAGGGAT
This sequence comes from Dactylonectria alcacerensis, assembly GCA_029931735.1. Taxonomy (NCBI): domain Eukaryota; kingdom Fungi; phylum Ascomycota; class Sordariomycetes; order Hypocreales; family Nectriaceae; genus Dactylonectria; species Dactylonectria alcacerensis. The sequence continues at coordinate 955,053 of JAPMUZ010000015.1, read as the reverse complement.
TGAGTGGTTAAAAGAAGTTTATCTTTATAAACCCAGCCTTATAATCTTTTAAATATAAAGCTAATTATTTTTAATAGCTATAGAAGCTATATATAAGTAATATTCTTACTATTTACTTATATACTCTATTATTATAGTCTTACTAATTACTTTAAGATAAATAAATATTTATATACTTTTTAAATAATGTTTATTACTATTATTTACTAGTATATTATTCTTATAGCTTATAGCTATTAAATAATAGCATTTTTAATACTATAAAAGCTATATACTAAAAAGAACTATAGAAATTGGCTAGCTTTACTAATTCTATACTTATTAATAAGGCTAACTTTATACATACTTATACTAAGGCTAAAGAAGCCAGCCTAATAGAAACAATATACTAGTAAGCTGGAGATTTATGGAAAATTAGCTAATAAGCTATTATAAGGCTCTTTTATACTTAGAAATTCAGCTAGATAAAAAGAAAAGAGAGCAGTAATTATTTAATAACTATAGTCTTAAACTTAACTTAGATAATACTTTAAAAGCAAGCTATTATATATGAGATTTAAGTAAATATAAGACTTTTAAAACTAGATATAAATATAGTAAAATAGTAAAGGAATTTAAGGTCTTAGAAATGACTAATGTGTATGATAAGCGAGTGGGACAAATAAGCGAGCGTGATACTTATACTGTACAGCTAAAAGTATAAACTTTAAAGTTTCTAAAATAGGCTATAAAGCTCTACGATTTTTAGAAAATTAATTTTAAATATTTAACTAAAAAGTTAATAAGCTAGTCTTTTTTTTATATTTTTAAAAAAATTATTAAGCTAATTATAAATAAAAATAGTAAAAAAAACAGTGCGAATTTAATACTGCTAGCGCTATATGTATATATAATTTAAAAAAATTCATAAAAATAATATATATTATAAATAAGTTAAAGTTAAATTTTGAGCTATTTTAGGCTCAGTTTGAATTTTTAATAATGTTTTAAAAATTGTGATTTAAGGTGAAAATCAGAGTGTCACGCGAGCGTTGTTGGTCCCACTCGCATATCATATACGTTATAGCTATTTAGAATAGTTAAATTACTAGGCTAGAAGAAGAGGTAATGCGTTTATAAAAAGAGAAGAAAAGAAAGATAATACTTACTCTAAACTAGAGATTTATAACACTAGAGGAAGTACTAATAGCTAGTAAAGCTATTTAGAAGTTAGAAATAGAAGTAATTAAGAAGAATGTAAAAGAAGAAGCTAAGTCAGTTATTAAAGTGGCGATAGATACTATAAGTAAGAACTTAGAAATTAACGGTTTTTCTTTACTATTATAATATATATATAGCAGTCAGAAGATCAAAAAGCCATATTAATTTTAAAATTCAATTAATTATCTATCTAATACTTTATATAGTTTCATATTTATTTAATTTAGTAGTTACATTCCGGGTTTATAGAAAATTAGAATTTGTATAGAGTTGCAATTTTTAACGCTAGTCATTAGTGGGTGTTAGTCATTGGTAGGTGGTGTAAGGTAGTAAGCGGTGTTCACTTTACCTGAGACCTAGGGACTGAGAGTCGGTTCTGATGATGGTGTCCGGCGCATATATTCATGTTTTAGTATGCAGTAGATAGTAAAATTTCTCGAATTTCCGCCTAACATTGCTATGTAAGATGTCTTCAATCTCAGATTAGAGACCTAAACAAACTAAAACAGGTTTAGCTACGAGCTCCGTAACTCTCATTATCGAACCTTAGTATAGCTTCATAACTGCTGCACTCCTCATGCCATAATTAGGCAACATTGTCTACTTATAAATCATATATAACACAGTACGTACAGTATAATACATACAGTACAGTGCATACAGTACATACACTTGATATACAGTACTGATTTGCTTTAAGAACTGTACTTTTCGGCCTCTTTTCAAGGCTACCATGCGCCCAGACTTGGTCCACGACGAAGCAGGACCACATCCAGACCCTTCAATGTATAGACGATCATTACTAGAGCTCCATTTCCTCAACTTTTCTATAATACTTCATTCAAGTATAATACTGAGAATGTGTTTTACTGTACATATATAAGTTACCGAAAGCGCTGCGCATGGATTAACATTCAAGGTCCAATAACCGCTTTTCTTAGGATATCTGAGAGTTAATTTCTGCTTCAACAGCTATGATTTGCATAGAATATGAGCTTTCCAACCATTAAAAAGTCTAGCGCTATAAAGGAATGCCTAAAGTTCATGGCTCAATGCCTGATTCATGTCTGGATCGAGCCGACCTCCATTATTCACGAGATAGTTTGATTATTGCACTTGCAAATGCTCTTCAACGATATTTTCCACTTCATTGACAACAGATATAAAGTGACAAGTGGATACGATCTAAGACTTCAGTTTAAGCGTACAGTATCTCGATTTTCTGCTGGTTACATGCCACTCCTGGAGAGTGACTCCTCCTCAGCTGTGTCTTCCTCAATCCTTCCAAACGGAGAGCATGTTTCAAGGCCCGAGCTTCCTCCAAGATCCCAGACCCTTTAGTTTGGTGAACTGAAAACGAGTAAGTACCTCGATCAGCCTAGCTGGGACCTGATTAAGGTCCCTACAGAAAGGTCGGCAACCGCAGCCGCATTAGCCTGGTCCCATTTTTAGGCACAGCAATAGCCCACTTCTGGGCATGCATACCAATGATTGGTCCCAGAAACGGTCCCCGTATGACGACAGAGGCATAAGACACAGATGTGGGAGTTGATTCCAAAAGAGTTTGGGCTCGCTATGGCACAATGTTGAGAGAATCTGCCTGAAGATTGTATGATACATATAGTACAGTACAGTACAAGAGCGTTCTATGCTCCTTTGCTATAAGGCCCAAAACTGTTGGTAGTACACGGGCTGATACGTATTCCACGGTTCGTGAGGCAGGTATGGTTCATTGAAGGAGGCCTGACCTGCGGATGTTGGTGCGGCAGAAGAGTGGAACCAGCGTCTGCGGACTGTGGTTAGCGTCTCAGAATTGCGCTGCAACTACACTAAGCCACCGGGAGAGTGAATTGGGGAAATGCCTACCAGAGTCGTCGACGTCATCGTAGTCCATCTTATCGGGGATGCTCCTCGCCTCCATCATGAGTGCGGGGTAGGGATGTCGGCCTGTGGGCCGTACTCTTCTGTGCTGGCGGTGAAGGCTGGGCCCCAAACGTTGGAGGGGACGGAGACCGGTAAAGTGCAGGCCCAGGTCTCTGGGTTGTCGGGGAGGGAACATATGAGGGGTCCAACTCCGCCCATGGCGCCGTAGCCCCCCCGCGCGGGAAAGGGGTCGATCGATGGCTCGGGACAGCGCCGCTCACAGAACTGAGATGGTTGTCGTACACTGGGAAGATTATATCACCATCACTGAGGATAGGCGGGACGGCTGAGGCATCATTCCCTGAGCTGGAATATGAGTGCCCATATGACTGCCTCATGGTCTCCTCGAGACGGAACATTTCCTCTTCCAAGGCCCTGTTCTTCTGGAGGAGCCCCTGAACTGTCAAGTCATGGCCGATTTTGCTCTTGAGCTCCGCAATCTCTCGCTCGAGTCTCTCAATGTGTTCCTTTGTCCTGGCCCGGATGGCTCGTTGGGCCTCCCTGTCGCTTGCCCTCTTGCGCGCCAGTTGCGAGGGCGTCAAGGTCGAGACGCTCCTTGTGCCTGTGGCGGCTTAGGTTAGTCGCTTCAGGTTCATCACGATGAGGGGAGACAGAGAGCCAAAACGCCCGCGAAGAGGAGCGCGTAATCTCGGCCCCAACTTCTAGAAGCTTGCGTACCCTTCCTCTTGGTGACGCCCTCGTTGGTGGGGCCGGCGGCGGGAACAGCATCGCCGGACTCTGCTGGGGGTGGCCGCGTCATGGTGGTTTGGTTGTCCATGGGATGACTTCGATTGGGATGGATAGAGAGGAAAGGAAAGGAGAGGGTGAGGTTTGTCGCTGTCGCTGAGAGTCTTGGCCTCCTTAAGAATGGCTCTTGGTGAGGTGCGCTTTGGGAGACGTATAGCGAATTGCGCTATCAAAACGATAAATGAGCCGCGCCCGTTGCGAAACCACCGCGCAACTGGGCCGAGCCCTGACGACAAACATCCGGTACTAGGACGCGCAACAAGGGAGGCCTCGCTCCGCCAAAACCCCAGTGTCACGAAATGCCTTGAGGAACAAAGGGCTCTTTGTTCATTCGTTCCTTCATCCCTATTCGGTTGCAGCTGCTGACTCGGCAGCTATGACGATAATGATGATATACCACGGCCGGGGCATTAAGCCTAGGTATACGGCAGCTACCGTTTAATTTCACACCCCGTTCCTGTGATTCCTTCAAGCACGATAGCCCTTACACATGCCATATCCCCATCTTTAGTCGTGCCGTTTACTCCTTCTCGGGGAGGTCTCGTGAGGTTAGTAACAAATGTTCTACGAAGGCGATTCTCTAGGTGCTCAGCTTCCTATATTCAGCCGCTGTAGTGAAACCCGCTGTCGTGGCACGAAGGTGCTTTTGGGGGTTAGTTGGGAGCGAAAGAACAAGGGGTGTGGAAGACGTGGTTGGAGCCAAAGGAGCCTCTTGAAACGTCCGCGGGCGTGCAACATTTGTGCAGTAGTAACGCTCCGTGGCGTTCAGGGAGATTGCCCATGGTGGTGGTTTCGAATCAAGCTAGGTTTGTTAAGCAATCGACGTTCTAGGTCATGAATTGAGTGGACAGGAGACGACGGGGGTGGCGGGCAACGGTGCGGTGGCTATGCTGTCGTTGATTGTCTAGTCGCGGTTGGGAGGTTGTGGTGTTCTTGGTGACTGTGGCTTCCCCGAGAACAGATGTCGAGGTTTCGACGTAGGCGTGCGTGAGGTTGATGGAGATCGGGCAGCCATGGCTGCGTCTGTGGGCCGCGCGGGTGAGAGCGGTCGAATGGAGGGATAGTTGTGTTCGTGGTTGGAAGAAGACAGGGGAGGGGGGGGATGGAGGTAGCTGGTTTTGGCCAGGGAATTTCTTGGGACGGGCTTCAGCGGCACAGAGAGAGGGGCCATTGGCAGCGCCGAACGGAAAGCTCCGTCCTTTGAGTCGCACTACTTCTCGTCCATCCTCTTCCTCCAACACAAGCTCCTCACAATTCTAGCTGGCAATTATTTCCTTCTACATACATTGCCCCAGAGTTGGTCATTGACAATTCTCAACGACTTGCGCGGGTCTTCAAGTAGAACGATGTGAAGCATTCCTCGGCCCGTCTATTGGGCGGCTAGTTGAACGCACGAGGAACCAACTTACGGGCTCTAAGATTACAACGCGAGCAAATCAAACCCATGTGAAGGAGTGCCCAGGTGGCTGCTCAGGATGCCAACAGGCATTCTCCCGAGCCAGGAAAGTAGATGCCACTGCAGCCTCGCTTCTGACCGTAGCGCCGGCACTGCTGTGGTGATCAGAAGATCTTTCAGGTACAGACGGCGGCGGAGGAGTTCTCGACCGAAGACGCTATAGTTGACACTTCCATGCCATTCCAAACACCCGAGAAAGAGAGCCTTGCTTGAGGACGCGCAGTCTGACGGTCAGTGTCGATCCCTCAGGCTGAGAGGCCGCCTCAAATAAGGTTTTGAGTTTCCACGCCCCGGCCAACCCCAGACACGGCAGTGGATACGCTTGCAAGGTGGATCCTGGCCAGCACAATGGAGTCAAATCCGTCTCTAATGTGATTTGAAGTTCCCCCACCCTCACGATAGTTAGTGGCCACTCGACGGTCAGCTTAAGGTCGCCATCGTAGCATCGATGCACCCATTCGTGAGGGTCCCGTCCCATATTTTTGAGTTGGTGAATAGCCTTTCCACAACATGACCAGGCCGTGCATCACGGGGAAGCCGGCCCGTAGCATCCGTTTGCTACCTGAGGTGGAGATTCATCTTCACATGGGTCTTGTAAAATGACTTGTCCGAATATCAAGTTCAACTCCAAACCCCTATCGCAGCAGCGCTCTAGCAGCCAGTCAACGGCTATCACGCTCCAGGCCAGCTCATGATCATAATCCCCGCTACTCTCCACTTCCTCCCCATTGCCATCAGCAAACCATAAGGGGAAGAAATTGTACTCAAGACCACCATTATCATCATTATGCCAGTGGGCAGGATACTACATCATAGCAGAAGATCTTAGGTGGTGTGAAAGATGCACTCTCATTTGGCAGGGGTTAAGAAAGCAAGAGTTACAGATTCCTAACACATATAAAGCTATGGTCGCCGAATAAGAGCTTCGAAGCAAGCCTGCTCCTGCACTTCGAATATTCGTCACTATTTCAACTTGGCCAAAATAATAGGCGCAAAAGCTGCAACTATTGCCAGCCAAGAGTAGAATTAAGGATTTGATTAAGCTACAACATATGTTGCCACGATCCACTTGTCAGAGACTGACTAATCTGTCTTTCCTAGGGTCGAGTGTTCAAGTATGTATTCCTCCAACACTCAGAAAGCCACTGTTTGAATGGCTTATTGATTGCTTATCTAGTGGTTGAAGAAGTGTCATAGGCTAACCCTAATCAGGTATCACGGCTGTGCTCTCTCCGGCCGCTTTCCAGTGAAACAGACTTTTCAGTACAGGCTTTTCCTCCTGAACTCGCGCTACCCTGATAGTGACAGCCCAACACTATAGCTGGAATGGCAGCCTCTCTCACTGCCTTTCTCTCTTTCTTCCTTAGCCTTAGAATGACCAATCTAGAGCACGCTTCTCGTTGGACAAAAGGCTAGTCCTCTATATCATGATCAGTTTATTTTTATGATTTTTCAGGTCTGCAATGGTGTATTAGTAAGTAACTACTAATTGTCGGGAGCGCCTAGGTTCGCGGGGCCCCGTGCCTTTAGAACTCGCGGGGTCCTGCGAAAATGACCGAGCTCAACAAATTAAAAAACCCGCTCCCAGACCCATCAACCCCCGATTGAGACTCCATGTAGCTTGATTCTCAGCTTCTGCTGCATGCCATAAACTCTTATCTACTTTTGAACATAACCACGATTCAGGCATTTGAAGTCAGATGGCTACGGACTGGCTATGTTTTGTAGAGGTTTATTGAAACTCAAACTATACGCAAGTTATTTTACTTATGAATGCTGTTTGTAGTAAGGCTCGAAAAGATATAGATCGGCCAGCTCTATGCTAAAAGGACTACGTTCAGTATATTAAAGCATGGTTATAGGTAAGAGATGATTATCAAATTGACATTTCATTAGAATTAACTAAGTACAACACGAGTGCCACGATAAGACGCGACGAGACGCGTTAAGACGTGTAAATGAGTAATCAAGAAAAAGCAATGAGGGCATCTTGAGTTAGTAGAATCAACGACGGAAATAGCTCGGGTTTAGAAGACAGCCATATTTTTACAGAGGCAGGCGACAATTGAGGGTACACGACAATTAATAATAGAAGAGTAGGGAACGAGATCTCGGTCTCCATGGGCCAGTTTCGACAGCTCCCTGAGCACTTCATAAAGGAGGCAGCCAGGTTATGCGACGAGATGATGTTATCTTGGGACCCGGAAACCAACCTCTCCAGTATCAAGGATGACAGAGCTCACCGCCACGGGCTTTTTCGAGGCAGCGACTGGGACTGGAAAGCTGTCTTCCAGTACATGAAGAAGGAAGATACTCTCTGAAGCGCTATCCTCGGCGGGATGCTCTGTATAGGTAGCCAGTTGCCGCGTTGTACAGAATCCTCAGCATATTATGCAGCAATGGCGAGCTTCACCGGAGGGAGGTGTTCGTATATAACGGGTCGATGATATTTATCACACGCTATCATAAGGCAAAGAGGGCCACTAACCGCGAGTTTATTATCGCCCGCTTCCTGCCTATCTAGCTTGGCTACACACTCTATAAGTATCTTGTCTATATCCGGCCGTTTATAGAGATGCTTTATTGTGAGAGGGAACTAGGAGTACTAACCAAAGCTCCCGATTCCCCCCTGCTCTTCCGCGAGGGGTTAGATGCTAGTAGTAAGCCCTAGTAAACCGGCCGTCTTACTGCAATACTGAAACAGTCGATATTAACGGTCTGGGGCCGCCCCGTTAACTCGCGGCAGTTCCGCCAGCTATATATCGGTATTACTAAGAAGCACGTCCGTAAGGTATATAAGCCATTTAACCGATTCGACGATAAAGGTGCAAGCGCGACTAGGAATGTGGTCTTCGTATGGCAGATTGGCTATCGTTCATTGTAGCGAGCTGCTACTCATGGTCTTGATGGGGCGTTTCTAACCAAGCTATAGCTATAGCTCCTTAAACTCTATTAATAGGCCTCTTTGCGATAGTATGAGTTCATTTATCTGCTTAGCCATATTGCTAGTATATTAGCTATAAAGGATCCTTCTTTAAGATTAGTTATTCAGCCTGGTCCTTCTACCCATTATAGAGACGGGGATTCAGAGGCGGCCATGCCAGTAGTGGCCGGTCCGGCGTGGAAGGCTATGGGCCAGGCCTCCTGGGTCCCTCCTGATAATAGCAGGCGCCACTCCTATTAGCAGTAAATAGTGAACTAGAGCTCTAGCAAACCCACGCCTAAGCAAGCCACTAAACCTTGACGACACTGGCAGGCTGGTCAAGGCCTATATGCTTATAGCAGTAGCTCGGATGGAAAAGAAGCAGGAGAGCATGAGTATATAACCACATCATCCGACCAGATGTATCCAGAGGACGAAGAGGTGGTCAGTCATGAGTCTTAATAATATCACCAAACCCCTTAAGATGAACGTACCTGCTACCACTATCCTACTAAGAGATTAAAGCACTAAAGGGACGAGTTATAAGATGCGATACTGCTTCTAAAACGAAGCTGCCCTATCCTGCCACCCCTGAGCACTAGGCTTAACTAAGATCGCAAGCTAGAGCAGCTAAGATAAGGAGGCTAAGAACTACCTTAAAACCAATAAAGAGATTAGCTACTATTTAGGCATATTAATAACTTCCTAAATATCCACTTAGTAAACAATTAATAGGAGATACTAGACTATCTTTAAAGTTAGTATAATATTAGTAATAACAAGAATATAGCAAGCGCTCGGTCTAGAGTATAGCAGCTGAATGATAAGTTAGAGCATTGGAGGACTATTAGCTGCTAGTTCTGCTTCATTTATAATAAGCCTGGCCTTGATCATGAGCTTGATGACTGCATAACCGCCGGCTTAGATGCGGCTCAGCAACTGCTCAGATGGTTAGAAACCTGCTGTCTGGATAGATTCGGACGCATACCTGGCTTCTGTAGCTTCTGCGCTGAGACTGACGAGATCTGCTAGGAGTGGGTTATGCGAAGCCAAATAATGTCTGTAAGCATTGAAAAGAGAAAGAATCATTAGAAACAGGTGTTTGATTCTCTACTAGGGCCTGACGGCCATTATAATAACAAACCAGCCGTGCGGAGGGCAATCGCAGCCCTTTATACATTCAACAATCAGATTCTTAGGAAGACATTAACCAAATTCGTATCTAATCAGAATAGCGCAGACCTCACTCCGCAAAGTAGCGCTACTTAGTGGTTTAAATAGAAAATTCTACTTAGGAAGAAGGATTAAATACTGCAGCTCCTGATCGTCCTGGATATACTTACCGCTACCTTTGACTTCCTCTAGAACCATCACTAACTAGATCACTAACCAGGTCAGCAGTAAGATAGTGGCAATACAGATCAATCTGAAGGCAGTGTTAATCTAGGGAGTGATTCTTCTAGTGTAAATATATGCTAGAGTAATAAGGATGAGATTGCAGAGTGGCAGGTAGTGATAGACTAGTGGGTTAGTAAATATAGCTTCTGTGCAGGGCGAGGGGTATAGGGACCATAAGTCGAGCATAGTATGCGCTAGTGCAAGTTCGGCGGTAAAGCAATGCTAAAGAAAGGGCTCGGAGAAGCAATATACGAAGAGGGCATGCACGCTCTCAGAGGCTGTGCAGAGTGCGCCCTTCTTCGAGAGTTTTGTTAGCGATGGTCAAAAGATGCCGCCGGAGAGTGGGAGCGAGCTCAGGGGATCAGGTGTCAGTATGGCAGACTGGCTTATGATACTGTCATTGGCCTGTTTTACGGTAAGAATCAAAGGTACTGAGCAGAACTGATGGAGAGCATGGCAGATGCAGGATTAAATAACCTTGACGGAGAAGAGGTGGCTATCTGGCTAGGGAAGAAAATTAGCGTAGTGGGAGTTAAGACTTCGGAGATTATGAGGCAGTTGAGGGTATGGACAAATATCCTTCGAGAAGTTATTAAAGGCTAAGGGGGGAATATTAATATAATTTCAAAAAAAATAGCGCTATATTTCCATGGGGGCTTATAACAATTTGTCTACTAGACCACAAGCTACGGATAAGATATTGAGATATAATACTAGTAAATCAGAATAAAGTAGCTAAAGACATTAAGAGCATTCCAGGCATTATAAAAAGTCAGTTTAAACTAGCTAACTTCTAGTTCCCACTTCTTGTTATAAACCCGATCCCCTTCCTCTCTCTATTATAGCTAACGTACATAATAAGCATGCTAATTAAACAAGTATACTAATCACTTATATTTTATACCTTAAATTGCAATTTTTAAAAAATTCTTAAAAATCTGAACTATATTTAAAATATCTAAAACTTAATATATAAGCTAATTATATAATAACTTATATAAAAACTTTTTATAAAACTTTATGTATTTTTTTTTTATAAAGTTATTAAGAAAAAACCTATTTATACTATATACCTTCTTAATTTTATATTATAATAAGCTAATTAAAAATTTAAGAAAAATACTATACTATTTTCTTTTTCTTTAAATATCTAATAATGATTTTTTTATATTTTTAATAATTATATAGCCTGTTTAAAAATCTGATATTATTGTTTTTAGCTATATAGTATGAGTGTCTAGTAAGCTTGTTTGACTGGCATGCTTAGTATATACGTTAAATAGACTTAAGTATTAAAAATGTCTATATATTACTTAGTAGGTTTAGAAAATCCAGGCTTATTATTATAATTACTATAGTTAGTATAATACTTAGAGTAAAAGAAGACTTAAAATAAGAAGTATAAAATCCCAATTTAATCTTCTATAAAAAGAAGGTATTCTTTATTAATAGTTCTTTCTTTTAAAAGTAGTTAATAAGTAGTTTAAAGTAGGCTAAAATATAGTAAGATATAAATTAATAAGGAGGCTAATTAGCTTAACTTCTGTTAGTTAGATAATACATCTTATTAGTCTGACTTTTAAAATGTAAGAGTATTTTTAAAGTGTGCTAAATTATAAGTAAAAGTACTTAAAAGTATAAAATCAGCTATATATATATAATAAGGCTTTGGATAATAATTTATTTATAATTATAAGTCTATAGCTAGAATATATATAATAACTAATTATTTATAAGAATATTTAATAAGATATCTTATAGAAAATGATCTAGCTTTTTACTTATAGTAAGATTAACTCTTTTTTTAATATAGACTTTATCTTTAGTTAAGGACTATATAAAGAAGATACTAATATTATTAGTCTAAAATATAATAAGTAGAAAATTATATAACGTGCATAATAAGCTTATATCCTATACAAGTATGTATCCTACTTATACTATATACTTAAAAACCTTAATTATTAATTTCCTAAAATTGGCTATATAGCCTTAAAGTTTTTAAAAAATTAATTTTAAATATCTAAGTAAAAAAATGATAAATTGTTATTTTTTAAAAACATTTAATCAATTTATTTAGTTACTTAAAAATAAAAGTAAGAAAAAAAACAGTGTGAATATTATTTCTTTACTTAAATTAATAAATAATTTTTTTAAAGTCCAGAAAAATTCCTACTGATTACTCATTATGTAATATATATCATTTAAAAATTATACTTATTTTAGGTTTGGTTTGGATTTTTAAAGAATTTCTAAGAAATTATAATTTAAGGTATAAAACCTATTTAAAACATATACTTATATAGGACATAAGCTTATTATACACGTTATATATTAAGTATTATTAACTTAACCTTTAATTAATATAAGTCTACTATATAATATACTAGCTATTCACTTTTTTATTAGCTATTTAGTTTAAAACCTAGAGCTTATTAACTAAAGCTATTTATTCTAATAATTAAAGAAAATACTTAAAAGAAGTATTAATCCTTATAAAAATAGCTTATTATATTTATATTATAAGTATACTTAATATTAATTATAATAAAAAAGTAAGAATTAAATAGCTATTTCTTTTTAAAGCTAATATAATAATTAATATACTTATAAAAATACAGAGTATAAGACTTTATTAATACTACTTAAAGAAAATAGTATAATATAAATAAGATTAATTATAAAAAGAGTCCTCTTATTTTACTTATTCTTAAAAAAGAATAGCCTAACTTATTAATTTATAATACGATATTATAATATAATTCTTATATTAATAGGTCTAATATTAATTCTAAGAGTAATACTAAAGATAGTAAAAGTAAAAATAAGAACTTTTAAAAAAATAAAGACTTTTAAAAAAATAAAGACTTTTAAAAAAATAAAAGTAAAAATAAAGCTAGAAAATTAATTACTAATTTAATAATAAAGAATGCTTAAGAAGAAATATAGTATTATATAAATAAAAATTTTAAAAGTAGTGATTTAAATATGATAATAACTTTAGATAAATTCTTTAAACTTTCTTTCTAACTAAGCCTTATACTAAGTATAGAAAACTTTATAAATAAATAGCTAAGATCTACACTCTTTATATATTTTAATAATATTCTTAGCTTTTTTACTAACTATTAATAGTTCTACTTAGCTTAATAGTACTATTTGTATTTATTAAAACTAATATATATTTAATATCTTATCTTTTTAAAAAGTGCTTTATTACTTTTCTTTTATATTACTATTAGAATTAAATAGAGACTGTGGATTTAGTAGCTTAATATAACAGTCATATCCCTAGGCTAGGCTATATAGAGGTATAGAATAAACTAAGAAGGGTTCCTAAGGGATAGACCAGAGTCTATATTAATAGAGCAGTTAGGTTATACTTATTAAGCAGTAGTTATAGTATTATATTAAGTAATAGTTAATATATAATAATATATAGTAGTCAGAGTAAATTAAAGTAACTAAATTATATTAATAGTTAAGGAGCTGCTTATACTAAATATACACTTCTTAAGTGTCTATATAGTTATAGTATAAGTTAGATTATTAGGATTATTTAGTAATCCTAATAATCCTAGATTATTTAGATTATTTAGTATTCTAAGTAATTTATATATAATTAGAGCGAAAAGTGAGGGTACTATTAGTATATATAATTAGGTCGCGGCCTAGTTAGTATAGGTTATAATATAATGTCTCCTTTTTATTAGTTCTTATTCTTAAGATCTATAATCTATATGCTTATACTTATAAGTCCTTTTCCTTCCTTTATCCTTTTCTTTATAATAGCTGATTATATTATTAAGAAATGCAAACCTATTACTATAAAAACTAAGTAATATAATGCTCTTCTTAAGGTTATTTTCTCTTATTAGTTTATTATAAAAAATTCTTACTCTTTCTATAAGCAGACTAAGGCAACCTATTCTTTATCTAAAGATAATTCTTCTTAGTATTTTAAGTATATCTAGCTAAATAAGCCTTTTTATAATACTTATAGTCTTTCTCTTTAATAGCTATATAAAGTTACTACTTATTATACTTACTTTAAATCTAAGTTAAAAGAGGCTAAAAATGCTTATTACTAAATAGATATAAAGATTAAATATGTTTAAAAATAAAAGAAATTATAGTTTAAAAAGATAATAACGTACTCCACATGCGAGTGCAACAAACCAGCGAGTGCAACACTGCACTATACAGCTAAAAATAGCAATATATAACTTTCTAAAATAGGATATTTAATTTATAAAAATCTACAAAAAATATTATTAAGTATTTAAACATAAGAGAAAATATATAAGATTTTTCTTAAAATTTTAATTAATTTCTAATATAAAGAAATAAGTAACTGCACAGTGCTAATAAGATTTTTCTTAATAACTTTATTAAAAAAAATTAAATAAAATTTAGAAAATTTTCATTATAAATACACTTAGCTAATTAACTTTATTTAAAAATATTAGCTATTTTAGGCTTAGTTTGAATTTTTAAGAATTTCTTTTATAAATATTAATTAAAGGTATAAAACACTAAGACATGCTTAAGTGTTGCACTCGCTGGTTTGTTGCACTCGCATGTAGAGTACGTTATACATTATATTATATAGTATTAATAATATAGAGGAGCTTAAGTAAGTAAAAAGAGAGAAAGCTAAGTAAGAAGTATAGTACTAAGTCACTTCTCCTTCTTCTTCTAAGTACTATTCTTTTACTAAGGGTATTCTACTTAAAGATTTTTTAAATACATAGAATAGGGTTTACTTAAAAGTATTATTAGATCTATTCTTTATTATTACTTTTAATTTTATTTTTTCTTTTAATATTCTATATAGAATATCTTTAGTAAATATTATATATAAATAAGGTTTTTTAGTAATTACTATAATATTTTGCTTTTAAAGTAATCTTTTTATTTTATAAAATATATTATTTTTCTATTAATCTTTTTTATATTATAGATTTTTTTAATATAATACTCTTTTAAGTTTTTTACTATTAGTTTATAACTTTATTTATTATTAATTAGAATAGTATTTTCTATTAATTTTAGTAATAAGATATAAAAAACTAAGTAATATTATATTTTTAAGTTTAGTCTATAGTTATTTTTTAAGATTTTCTTTAAAACTTTATAAGGTCTAATATATTTATAGTTAAGTTTTTTACTTAGTCTATTTATTAATAGGTTTTTTATTATAAATAGGACTATATCTCCTTTTAAAAAGGATAGTCCTTTTAGCCTTTTTTAATTATAATATTTTTTTATTTATCTTTATATAAACTTAAGTTTGGTTTTTATTTCTTTATAGAGATTTTTTAATTAGTTTAATATTAGAATTGCTTTTAAGTTAATAATTCTATTATACTATTATTAATATATATTTAGTATAAATTTAAAATTAGTATAATATAATATAAGCTTAGTACTTGTATTAATTATAGTATTATAACTTAATTATACTATAAGTAACTTTTTTATTTAATTATTTTATTTATAGTTAATATAATATTATAAATACTATTTAAATACTTAATTTATATATTTTATCTATTTATTAACCTATAGTTAGAATACTATTATAAATCAGTAGTTTAACCTTAGTTAGGCTATTAAGGCTTATTAAAACTTAAATATAAATAAAAGTCCTTTATTACTTAAGATCTCTATTAGTAAACTATATATACTAATAATATTCTATAAGAATAAGTAAGCAAACTGTTTAACATCTATTAATTCTTAATATAGTATAAAATAAGAAAATTTTATAAATCTATTTATAATAATAAGAATGCTATTATAGAAAGTGCTATTTATAAAGTCTTTTAATAAAAGTAATTTTATAATAAAATCTATTATAATAGAGTCTTATAATTACTTAATAATTAATAAAGGTTATAATTCTTTATATAGTATTATACTTTAGTTTTATTATATAATTCATAGGATTTAATAACTTTTATAATTATTCTTTTTATATTAAGAAATATATATACTATTTTAACTTATTTAAGGGTCTTATTAATTCTTAAGTACTTATATAAAGAGTGGTTATAAATATTCTATACTAAATATTCTTATAGTTCTAAAAGGACTTATAACTTTTATAATCTAAGTTATAGTTTAGGAATTAAGTAAGGTATTCTTATTACTCTATCTATTTTATATATCTAATTATATTCCTTTATTTATTTATAAAGTGTTTTTTAAGATACTATTATTATAATTTAAACTATTTTATTAAGTTTATTAACCTATTTAAGTTTCTTCTATACTTTATTAGGTTTATAGTTTTAATAATTATCTATCTTTTAATATTTCTTAATATATTATTTTAAAAGATTTATAAAGTATTATTTATATTATACTATATAGCTAATATATACTTTTATAAAGTTATTATAAAAGTACTAATAGAGTTTCTTAGCTAAAGTCTAAGAGTTCTTATAGTAACTGCTTTAATAGAAGTAAAAAATTACTTAGGATCCTTATAATCCTATTAAGACTGCTTTCTTTTCTTATTATAGTAATTCTCTTAGAGCTGTCTATTTATTATATATCTATTATTTAAAGCTTTACTTAGGCTTCTATAATTATTCTAATAAGTCTTTAGATAATTATAACTTACTTATAACTATAATATAACATATATAATATGCGAGTGGGACAAACAAGCGAGCGTAACACTCTGATTTTCACCTTAAATCACGATTTTTAAAAAATTATTAGAAATTCAAACTAAGCCTAAAATAGCTAAAAATTTAACTTTAACTTATTTATAATATATATTATTTTTATGAATTTTTTTAGATTATATATACATATAGCGCTAGCAGTATTAAATTCGCACTGTTTTTTTTGCTATTTTTATTTATAATTAGCTTAATAATTTTTTTAAAAATATAAAAAAAATACTAGTTTATTAACTTTTTAGTTAAATATCTAAAATTAATTTCCTAAAAATCGTAAAGCTTTATAGCCTATTTTAGAAATTTTAAAGTTTATACTTTTAGCTATATAGTATAAGTGTTACGCTCGCTTATTTGTCCCACTCGCTTATTATACATGTTATTTTTATTTAAGATATCCTTTAGGAGTATAAGCTAATATTTACTTATTAGCTTTTAGTATATTAACTTTAAAGTTAGATTATTAACTTATTATATTAGCTTATCTGTTTTTTAAGCCTTTTTTATAAATAATAATATAGTTAAATTCTAATAAATATTCTATATAATAAAGTTATTTTTTACTAAGTTCTTATATAATTATAAAGTATAATATATTTTTATAATTTATATATATAATAACTTAGTATTCACTTCTTAAGAAGTAATATTAGAATTCTTTAAAAGAGTTAACTATTACTAAGAATTCTTTATTATAAATAAAATAATCAAATTCAGCTCCTTTTAGTATATATAAGTAAAATATAATTAAGTATAAGTTTCTTTTATTATCTTATTATTTAATCTAGGCTCTTAAAGCAAAGTTAGAAGTATTAGTTTTTAACTTAATTAATTATCTTAAGTTAAAAGTTATTAAAATAGGTTTACTAAGGATAGCTCGTTTTAAGTTATTAAAGGCTTTTTAGGCTTTTATATTCTATCTAAAGTTTATATCTTTCTTTATAAGTTCTATTAAAGGTTTTATAATTTTACTAAATCTATAAATAAACCTTTAATAATAATTAGTAAATCTTAAGAAGCTTTATATTTTTTTAATACTTTTATTTAGTTTTAGCTAATCCTTAATAGCTTTAATTTTCTTTTTATCTATTTAGATTTTATTTAATTAAATAGTATATTTAAGAAAGTCCACTTTCTATATATAGAACTTGCTTTTTATTAGTTTTATAAATAGTTTTATATCTTATAGTTTCTATAAGATTATATATATATACTTTATATATTCCTTTTCTATTTCTAAGAAGATTAGGATATTATTAAAGTAATATATAATAAAGATATTAAAATATTCTCTTAAAATATTAATAATTATTTATTAGAATATTATTAGTATATTTATAAATCTAAAAAGTATTATTAAATATTTAAATAGTCTAAATTTAGTTTTAAATATAGTCTTCTATTTATTTCTAGGCTTTATATAGACTAAACTATAAGCATTTTTTAAGTTAAGTACTATAAATTACTTTTTATTATAAAAGCAGTCTTTTAGTTTAGTAATTAAAAGTAATAGCATTCAGTCCTTTAGTATAATATTATTTAATTATTAATAGTCTATAATTAATTAGAGTTTTCTATTTTTTTAAAAATAAATATAATTAAGTATTCTATAGAAGATTTTAAGATTTTAATATATTCCTTTTTTAATATATTTTTAAAGTATTCTTTTAATATTTATAACTATATATTATTAAGCTTATAAAGTTTAAAGAACTTAAGTAAAGTTCTATTTTTTAATACTATCTTATAATCCTATTTACTATATTTAAGTAGACCTATTTTTAATTCTTTAGTAAATAGTTCTTTATAAATATAGTAAGTAAGTAGTATATTCTTTAGCCTTTTATTTACTTTTAGTTATTTCTTTATTTTAATAAGGTCTTTATTAAGCTTTATTAATTAGCTTTATATAAAGGTAATAATATAATATATCTTATTATTTTAAGCTTTATAATATTTATATTTTATACTTTAAAATAAGAAAGTTTCTATTATTTCTTTTATTAATACTTTACTAATACTATTATTAATTAAAGTTTAAAATCTTATATTATTATTTAAATCTAATACTTAAAAAGAGTAATTATTAATATTATTAAAGTTTACTTAGCCAGTCTTTTAGTTTATTATTAACTTAACTTATTTTAATTATAAATACCTTAAGATTAAAGTATAATTTATAATAAGTATTATATTAAATAAGATTCTTTTATTTTATCTTTTTATAAAAACCTTAAGATAATTAAGCTTTTTAGTTATTCTTTTATTATTATAACTAATAAAAGATCCTTTAAGATTCTATACTTTATATAAATTTACTTTATCTTTTTATAAGAGTTTTAATATATTTATTATTATAAAGTATATATAATTAAATTCTATACTACTATTTATTAAAATAAGTAGCTAGTTTCCTTTAATTTATACTTATATTTCTAAGTATTAGTATATTATTTATATACTTTTAGTTATATATAAAGCTCTTATTTTAAAGGGTTCTGCTTTTTCTAGCTCTATGCTTATTTATTACTCTATTATAAATAGTATTAAAAGTTTTTTATACTTTTTATTATTCTATCTTATAAAGATTAGAATATCTATTTTTAATTATACTTATACTATATATTAACCTTATTATATATATATATTTAGTATTTAAGTTATTAATAGTTTATAAGTTTTATATTAAGCCTTTAGTAATTAATTAAGTAATTTATATTATATTCTATTAGTTAAATAATACTAAAGTATTTATACTATTTTTATATATAATAATCTTCTATATTTTCCTTCTTATAAGAAGTTATAATAAATTATTTATTTACTTAAATTAAAAAGTAATCTTATTATAACTTATTTCTAAAGTATATAATGCATTTATAATATATATATAATATTTATAAGATTTCATTATATTTTTAATATATATAATATATATAAAGTTTATTTCCTTATAATTTCTTTCTTTTAAGTTTTATAGATTTATTTTACTCTATTAATATAAGGCTTGGATATAGATATCTGCTTCTTCTATAAGATCTTATTATTCCTTAGTGAATTATTCGATTTAAATATCTTTTATTATATATATTAGTGCGTTTTATTCTTTTAAGGTAATACTTTAGAGTTTATTATCTAACTTTAATTATTAACTATTAGTATAAGGATATCCTTATTTTTAATATTATACTTAGCCTCTTTAGCTTAGTATATGTTTTATCTTATGCTAACCTATAGTCAGAGAGCAGGTTATTATATAATATAGTTATATATCGCGCTGCTATTTATTATAGTAAATTGCCTCTTATTAGTCTACTAATAGTTAGACTATTAGTTAGGAATACTGAATTTATTAAAATCCTTTATTTATATTAGTAATTCCCTAAGTTATTAGACTATAGTAATAGTATGAGTTTTGTTATTAGATTAGAATATAATAGTTAGATAGCCTAAGACTTAGTCTATTAGAATGGGTTTCTATTTCTTAACTACTGCTTCCTAAGTTCTTTCTTTCTATTCCCTTTTCTTTTTTACTTTATATTAATACACTACTTCTCATTTTATTTATAACTATTATTTACATACTTTTAAGTCATCTTTTTCTCTTTCTATTTACTAATTCTACTTATTAAGTTTCTTTTTACATTTATCTTCTTATAATTACTTATTATTAAGTCTAGTTCTTTTAATTAGTCTTCCTTAAGGCATGTTTTTATATTTTAATTTATCTATTTAATCTTATATATTTACTATATTATAGTTATATTTACTAAAGTAACTATTAAATCCGCTTTAGGTTGTATTAATAGATTAAGTAAGGAGATTATCTCTTTTCTTAATTAAATTAATATTATAAGTAAGTATAGTAATAGGCTTAAATGGTTTCTTTTCTTTCTTAAGTTTCTTATAATTATATAAAAAGTATTCTAGCTTATTATAATTATAATAATTAAAGGTTTTCTTTCTTTACTAAGATTATTACTATATTACTCTAAGTTTTATAGGTCTTATTATAATATTATAAGAAGTATTAAAAGTTTATAGTTTCTTTTAATTAATATAATTCTTCCTTTTTTAATTACTATTATTATTATTAATATTTTATTTTTCTATTTATTATTTAAATAGTTAGTTATTAATTATAATAGTAAGTTTAGTATACTAAGTAAAGTTTATAAATAGGTTTATATTTTTAATAAGCTTATCTTTAATATTATCCTTTAGGTTTTAATAAAACTTATTAATAAGGTTTTTATTTAATTAATTAAGTTTTATTATAATATATTAGAATTTTAAAAAGTATTTAAATACTACTTTTATTTATTTAAGTTTTTTAATAGTATTAAGTATATTATATTTCTTATTTTATTTATTATAGTTATTAATTAATAATTATTTATATTTATTAAAACTATTAAATATTATAATTATCTTAAGTTTTTATTAACTTAGGGCTTAGGTTATAAAGTCTTTTAAAATTAACTTATAGTTTTAAGCTACTTTATCTTTCAGTCTTTTTATAGTATATTATACTTTAAGTAAGTTACTTATAAATAGTAATAAGTAGTATATATAGTAAGACTTAAGATTAGTAAAGTATTCTTATAGCTTTTTAAGATGTCTATTAAACTTTAATAACTATTTAAGTTTAATAGTTTTTCTAATATTATAAATATATATTATTATTATAGGCTATATATATTCTATAAATTAAGCTACTTATTATTCTTAGTTATTCTTAATTTAAACTAATTTAATAGTAAGTTTAGTAATCTTTTACTTTATAATTATAATAATTATATTTATAATAAGATTACTTAGTAAAGCCTAGAGTTATATATATAACTATTTAAAGCGCTCTTCATTCTAGTACTATTCTTCTTTTTATATAGTATTAGTATGCATTCTTAGAGCTAAGAGCTTAGTAAGTCTTATAGAGAGTTGCTCATTCTTTATACAGAGTTCTCTAAGTTCTTCTTTATACTTATTATTAAAAGCTTTTATATATTTATCACTATTTCTATTCTTAGATAATACTAAGGCCTTTCCCTTAGATAAAAGCATACTACTAGAAAGTATAGTAAATACTATTATAATTTATTAAATATTACTTAGTATATAAAGTAATTATCTAAATAAGAGCTATTAATATATAATAGTTATATCCTTAGGCTAGGCTATATAAAAGTATAGAATAGACTAAAAAGGGTTTTTAAAGGATAGACTAGGGTCTATATTAATAAAGCGGTTAGGTTATACTTACTAAGTAGTAATTATAATATTATATTAAGTAATAGTTAATATATAATAATGTATAATAATTAGAGTAAATTAAGATAACTAAGTTATATTAATAGCTAAAGAGCTACTTATACTAGATATATACTTCTTAAGCATTTATATAGTTATAGTATAAGTTAGATTATTAGGATTATCTAGTAATTCTAATAATTCTAAATTACTTAGATTATTTAGTATTCTAAGTGATTTATATATAATTAGAGTGAAAAGTGGGGGTACTGTTAGTATATATAATTAGGTCATAGCTTAGTTAGCATAAGTTATAATATTTAAGTACTTAAATAAAGTCTATAAGTAGTATTATTAGGTTACTAACCTTATTTATAGAGCTATATAGCCTTTAGAACTTTAGGTATAGAGTTATATAGACTGAGTTACTGACCTTTTTTCTTTATTAAAATAATAATAGTAATAGTATTTTATAAAAAGACGATTTTAGTCTATTTATATAAGACTTTTATAAACTTACTAATTACTTTATTATAACGTGTATGATAAGCGAGTGGGACAAATAAGCGAGCGTGACACTTATACTGTACAGCTAAAAGTATAAACTTTAAAATTTCTAAAATAGGCTATAAAGCCCTACGATTTTTAAGAAATTAATTTTAGATATTTAACTAAAAAGTTAATAAGCTAGTCTTTTTTTTATATTTTTTAAAAAATTATTAAGCTAATTATAAATAAAAATAGCCAAAAATACAGTGCGAATTTAATACTGCTAGCGCTATATGTATATATAATCTAAAAAAATTCATAAAAATAATATATATTATAAATAAGTTAAAGTTAAATTTTTAGCTATTTTAGGCTTAGTTTGAATTTCTAATAATCTTTTAAAAATCGTGATTTAAGGTGAAAATCAGAGTATTACGCTCGCTTGTTTGTCCTACTCGCATATTATATACATTACTTATTTTATAAAGCAGTTATTTAATTAAGTAAAGCTATTAAAACCTACTTTTACTGTATTTATTATATAAAGAGAGAGATATTAAAAGTAATTAAATAGTTATATTCTAATTATATACTTAAGGACTTAATGAATATAGTTTTATTAAATAATAATAATGAGGTTATTATAAAGTTAGCGGCCTAGTAGGATTATAGTTATAAATCTTATATATATATAATAATAAGTTATAAAAATGCGCTTATATATTGCGCTTAATATAAGCCTAGAATTAATAAGGTAAATACACTAATTTAAAAAGAGATAACATACTCCACATGCGAGTACAACAAACCAGTGAGTGCAATACAGCACTATACAGCTAAAAATAGCAATATACAACTTTCTAAAATAAGATATTTAATTCATAAAAATCTATAAAAAATATTATTAAGTATTTAAACATAAGAAAAAATATATAAGATTTTTCTTAAAATTTTAATTAATTTCTAATATAAAGAAATAAGTAACTGCACAGTGCTAATAAGATTTTTCTTAATAACTTTATTAAAAAAAATTAAATAAAATTTAGAAAATTTTCATTATAAATACACTTAGCTAATTAACTTTATTTAAAAATATTAGCTATTTTAGGCTTAGTTTGAATTTTTAAGAATTTCTTTTATAAATATTAGTTAAAGGTATAAAATGCTAAGACATACTTAAGTGTTACACTCGCTGGTTTGTTGCACTCGCATGTGGAGTACGTTACTCTTATTAATATTTATAAAAGGCCGATATATACAATACTGAATAGTAGGGAATACTTAGTATTAAGCATATTAATTTTTTTAAGGTTATAGTCCTTAGTAGCGCACACTTAGAGAGGGGCCAGAGGTTAAACAGTAAAAAAAAAAAAAACAACTAATAGTAAATAATAGTATAAAGGCCTAAAACCCAAGCCTAAGGTAATAGTAATTCAGAATGACTAGAGTTTTTACTGTATCAAAGTATAAGCCTTACTGTCTTAATCAACCCTTCGAGATGCATTAAGCAGCTAGAAAGCTAGATAAAAAAGCTAGATAGAAAAGCTAAATAGAAAAGCTAGATAGAAAAGCTAGATATTAGAAGGCAAAATCGTCATACAATAAAAGCCCCGTAAGGGCTCTACATTCATCGCATTTCAAGTTACTTCATCGCAATTCTAATTACGTCGCAATTCAATGCTTTATAATTCTCATTATATCACAATTCAAAATGACCCCCCCTGACTAAACAAATGACACAATGCGCATACAGTGCATCATACGATAGCCTAGCAGACCCTTACTAATACTAGTATACGAGAATCGTCTTATATATACACTAGCTAAAAGAATTAAAGAAGATTAAAGCCTGCTTCTTAGACTATAAAGAGTATCTTACCTATCTAGTCTAGAATGTATAATAGAGGCTGAGTTTAGCTAGCCTAGTTATAAGAGGCTTATTTAGCTAGTGATCTTTAATTATAATATCTTTTAAGAGAACCTATTCTTATAAGCCTTACTAGATAAAGATATAATCTAATAGATTAAGATAGAGTAAGTCTTATTAGAAGAATTAGCTTAAAAGGAGAAATAGAAGGAAATAATAACTATTAATAATGCCTTCCTTAATAACCTAAAGAGCTATAATGTATAGATCATGTAGTTATAGGCTGACGTTATACTGATCAATATGTAGCTAAAGGAGTAATAACTGCGTTAGAAACTAAGGGAATCCTGGGTTAAAGGATTTAATAAAAGAAGGTTCTATAAGGGAGGAGGGATAAGAGTCTATCTATAATTAGGTCGACTAATCAATCGAGTCCTTTGTCTTAAGATAACTTAAGTAATATAAATATATAATATAGAAATGCAGTAGTGTAAAAACAAAAGTCTGAATAGCGGTTTTAATAGCAATTAAGTATATTAATATAAATCTAATATAATATATTTATAATATAAGTTCTTTATAATAATAAAGTATTAGATATATAATTTACTATATATAATAGTATAAGTAATTAATTTAATAATGTATTATTAGAAGGTTATTTCTTTATTAATTAAGAGTTATAAAGGCCTTCTTTTATACTTAAAAGTATCTAGATCCGGGTGTTGAAAGGAGACGGATCTAGTATTAATATAATACTGCATCCAGCTTATTACTAGAACTATATAGTACTAGTAGCTTCTTTAGTAAAAATAATAATTTAAGTAATAAAAGCTTAAATAATAATAAGGAGAATAGTAAAAAGCAAAGGCTTAAATACTATAAGTTAGTAATTATACAGATAAAGCACTTAACTAAGCTATATTTTAATTTATAATAGCTTTTATTAAAGTATATATAAGTAATAATATATATAATAATATAATACTATACTTTTATATAGTAATAAGTATTTAAAAGCACTTATTAGACTATATAAAGGTATATCTCTTTATAAGTATATTAAGAGTACTATTATAACTTATTTATCTTTTTTTTCTAAAGGCTAAATTTAAGGATATATTTTTAAAAGAAGAGTATTTAAAAGTAAAAGCACTTAATTAATTTTAATAAGAGTATAAGATATAAATATATATAAGTACTTATATAATAATAAATAAGATTATTAATTAAATAGTATATAATAAAAAGCATTATAATAAGATAGATAGATTACTAATAATATACTAGTTTAATAATAATAAAGTATTAGTATATAATAAGAATTATATACTAATATATGACTTTTAATAAGCAGCTTATAAAATTATAATATAAGTAAATAACTTATTAAATAAGATACTAAGTATTATATAAGATTGTATTAAGCCTAGAATTAATATAAAGCGGATTATTAATAGTATATTATAGTTTAATACTAGCTAGTTATTTATAATAAATAATAAGAATGTATAATTAAATACTAAGCTAAGTAAGGTTATTTTTTAAAATTATAATCCTTAGTAGCGCACACTTAAAGAGAGGCAAGAGGTTAAATAGTAAAAAAAAACAACTAATAGTAAATAACAGTATGAGGGCCTAAAACCCAAGCCTAAAGTAATAGCATCTCAGAATGACTAGAGTTTCTACTGCATTAAAGTGCAAGCCTTAATATCCTAATTAGCCCTTCGAAATGCATTAAGCAGCTAGAAAGCTAGATAGAAAAGCTAGATAGAAAAGCTAGATATCAGAAGGCAAAATCGTCATACGATAAAAGCCCCGTGAGGGCTCTGCATTCATCGCATTCCAAGCTCGTCGCAATTTCACGTCGCAATTCAATGCTTTGTAATTCCCGTCATATCGCAATTCAACTGCTCGCGATATAACCGACTCATAATGACCCCCCCTGACTAAATAAACGACACAATGCGCGTACAGTGCATCGCGCGACAGCCTGGCGGACCCTCGCTAATACTAGTATATGAGAATCGTTTTATATATATATTAGCTAAAAGAATTAAAGAAGATCGAAGCCTGCTTCTTAAGCTATAAAGAGTATCTTGCTTATCTGGCTTAAAATGTATAATAGAGGCTGAGTTTAGCTAGCCTAATTATAAGAGGCTTATCTAACTAGCGATCTTTAATTACTATATCTTTTAAAAGAACCTATTTTTATAAGTTCTATTAAATAAGGATATAATTTAATAGATTAAGATAGAGTAAGTCTTATTAGAAGAATTAGCTTAAAAGGAAAAATAGAAGGAAATAATAACTATTAATAATACCTTCTTTAATAACTTAAAAAGCTATAATGTATAGGTTATATAATTATAGGCTGACGTTATACTAATTAATATGCAGCTAAAGGAGTGATGCATTAGAAACTAAGGGAATCCTACTAAGTTAAAGGATTTAGCAGAGAAAGGTTAGTTCCTGGTAGTTAAGGGAGGAGGGATAAGAGTCTATCTATAACTAGGTCAACTAATCAATCGAGTCCTTCGTCTTAAAACAACTCAAGCAATGCAAACACGTGACTGTATAGAAACGTAGTAGTAAAAACAAAAGTCCGAACAGCGGTTTTAATAGCGATTAATTAATATATAAAGAATTAATTAATTAATTACTATTATCTTCTAATTCTTAATAAGTATAAAAGTTATTACTTTATTAACTTTAATAAATATTATAAAGAAAATTATATTATTATACTTTATATACTATCTTATTCTTTTTATTTACTTTAATCTTTTAATATTAAATACTTTAAATTATTTAAAAAGGTATATAATTAAAAGATTAAATATTTAATTAAATACTTTATTATTTATATTTTAAAGACTAAATTCTTTTTAATCTTTTATATAGCTTACTAAGCTATTATAATAAAGAGTAATATTAAAGGGAGTTTTTAAAAGGCCGGACCTATTCCTCTAGACTTAGAAAATATTATATCTAAGCTTAATATATAACTATAAACTCTAATACTAATTAAAGAAGAAGCCAGCTTTTCTAACCCTTAAGTCTTAAAGACTCTAAAGATTATACTTTAAGCTAGCTTATAAGTTAAATACTTTAAATAATTAGTAAGAAAGCATTAGAATAGCTCTCTAGCTTTAATTCTTAAAGCACTTAAGTTACTTTTAAAAAGAATAAAAGTAATAATACATTAGAATGCTCTATTAAAGCTAAGATCTAGATCCTTTAATAAGTAAATAAGACTCTTAGTAAATAGTATAGAGTAAAAAGAACCCGCCTATATAAAGAAAGAAAGATAACTCTAGATAAAGAGAAAGATAAGATAGATTAAAAGGATATTAATACGCAAGTAATAGCTAAATCATTAAGAAGTAGTAGTTAAAGAAGGTCAGTATTACTAAAGGAAAGGCACTATAGAACTTATAAAAAGGCTGGTTAGAATATAAGAACCTATTAGACTATAATTAAAATCTTTAAAAAAGAGTAACATATATAATAAGCATGCTAGTCAAATAAGTATACCGGTCACTTGCATTTTATACCTTAAATCGCAATTTTTAAAAAATTCTTAAAAATCAGAACTAGGTCTAAAATAGCTAAAACTTAAAACATAGGTTAATTATATAATATAATATTTAAGAAGATTTTATAAAACTTTACTTATTTTTTTCTATAAAGTTATTAAGAAAAAGCCTATTCGCACTGTGTACCTTCATATTTTTATATATAATAAGCTAACTAAAAATTTAAGAAAATCCTATACTATTTTCTTTTTCTTTAAATATCTAAAATGCTTTTTTTATATTTTTAATAGTTATATAGCCCGTTTTCGAAAATCTAATATTGTTACTTTTAGCTGTAAAGTATGAGTGACTGGCAAGCTTGTTTGACCGGCATGCTTATTATATACGTTATAGTAATTAGTTTTAATTAATTAAATGCTTTATTATGTTTTTATTACTAAATCTTTATTAAAGGTTAGAGAAAAGTGCGCGCTCGCTTATTATATACATTATAGCAGTTCTTATAGTATAAATACTATTAACCTAACTCTCTTATTTAATATGATTTAATATAGCTTTTAGCAGAGGATATAGAACTTTAAATATAACCCTTTCTCTTACACTAGCCATTTCTTATAATCCACTTTTAATATTATTTATTAATAATACTATAAACTTTAACCTAGTTTTACTCCTTTAAATAGGGGTTTCTGCTTTTTATATAAAATAGGCGATATATCCTTAAAGTTGCCTTTCGATGTATGTCTTTTTAATCTATTTTAATAGCCGGATTCTAATAGAACTCTACGTCCTCGATTTTAAAAGAACTCTACCCCCCTTATTATTAATAGCGCAGTTTCCATTTGTATGGATTTTAAAAGAACTCTTCAAACAGTTCTTTCACACATTACTGAGTAGGCGTCTCATCCTTATAAGCAGCCTGCATGGATGTTGAATTTCCGCCTTGGCTGATCACAGCATACCGCCCAATACATTATCTCTTCCAAAACTCCTCCCAAGCCCTCGGCCATTTCTCCCTCTCCAAGCGTCCCAACCACTCCCGAAACGCTTCTGGCTCTTCGTCCTTGATTTCAATCTTCCCATCTTTAATTCCCATCCATCCCTCCGCTGGTCCGCGAATGAATTCATGCCCGGCACCACAATACGCTCGCCATTTTTCCCCGCCGGAATCACCACTGTTGGAGACGCGCTTCAGATAGCACGTCTCACACCAATCACAGTTGGCACAAATGACACAGCGATACATTGCCGTCTGATTCCAGCTCGTGATGTCGCCGGGATTTTCTAGGCAATAGCCGCCGCAGCGGATGCCGCGGTGGCCGGTGGTGTCGAACTGGTCGTTGTCATCGAACTCCATGATGGTGCGGATCCAGCCCTTCTTCCCTCGCACCGTGGGCATTTTGTCGACATGTTTAGGATTGCCATCGGTAGCATGGTCGACTTCGTCTTGGTCTTGGTCTTGCGCTTCGGCATCATCGTCAGTGTCCTCCCACTCTCCATCGCTGCCGTGCGTTAAACCAATCCCCTCATCGTCATGATGTAATCTCGCAATGAGATCCAGGTTCTTCCTCGCCAGCTCCTTGTCCAGATAATAGAACTGTGCGCTCAGTGCAATCGCCGCTTCGCGCTGCAGGCCCGGGAGACAAGCCAGCACGTTGCACAGCTCACGCAGGGTGTCCGAATCGTTCCAAGGGTTCTCGTCGTTGAGGCTCGCCACGCAATTGTTGAATGCCTCGGTCAACGTCTCCTCGAACTTGTCCAGCGGCCCGAAGCGACGGTACATTCGCGCGAGGATGGTGGCTTCAGGTCTCTTCAGGTAATTCGACTGCGTGTCGCCCATGAGATGGGCGTTTCCCAGCTTCCGAGTTGCGAGGCCTTCGATTTCGGAAAGTGAAGTGCGCTTTTGTGCGGAGCTCGTCGCTTGGAGAAACTCTTCATAGATGATTTCGGCGAGCTCGCGGCGCGCGAGGTAAGGGATCTCCTCGGAGACAGCGTCTGTAGCCGGATCGATACAAGTGTCTTCGTCCAGGATCTCGTACAGCAAGCTCTTAGCCTTAGCCATATCACCTATGCTGCGGCGACAGCCAAGCGCATACTGGTACCGTGTTGGTGACGCCCACTCCAAAGGTGCAAGTTCCTGGACCAAGAGTTCGTACGTCGTCATCATGACCTGCTCCTGACCCGTCTGCTTGGCCGCTTTCTGGTACCACCAGTTGACCTCATCCCAGTCCTCAGAAGTCATGGAGAGTCGCATCGGACCCCACGTCACAATGCCGGCGAGGATATCCTCGTGTCGGCCGAGCTTGTCAAGAGCGCGAAGCAGCATGCTGAAATCTCGGGCCGTCTTTCCTTGATCTCCAGAGTACACTGTCATGGCATCCTCCAACGACTTGACAGCGGCTTCGAGCATGTTGTGAGTGGCCTCGTAGGTAGCCCGTACTATAAGCGCCGTGTGAAGCAGGTCATCATACTCTTTGTCCAGGCCGGAGCGGTCGAGTGCGAGTGCCTTGCATACCCCATCATAAGCTTCTTCGTATTGATCTGTAAAGTCGTCGAGGCATTTGGCTCTCGTAATAAGCGTGGCAAATTTGTCGACATCGGTTTCACAAATTTTCAGGCTATCGTTGAAGCAGTCAAGAGCGTAATCTGGCCAGTCAGAAAGGAGGGCCAAGCCAACGGCTCTGTGGCGAGATGGCCCAACTCCGACGTCTGAGAAAGCAGAAACTAGTTGCGCGATTTGTTCGCAGGAATTTGGTTCTTCCTCTTCGGAAGAGTCGTCATCATCCTCTTCTCCGCCTCGCTCTTCGTTGGCTTCGCCTTCATTTTCCTCGTAGAAACTGTGGTCTGGGTCTTCTTGGTCTTCTTCTTCAGGCGGAGGAGGACCTATATCAATCTCGCGCTGCTAGGAGTGTAAGTTAATATTCAGTGTTGTGAGCATGGAGACATACGGTAGCAAAAGCTTTCCACGCGAGTTTGAAAGCCCGCGAAGCGGTGGCTTCGTGTATTTCGGTAAACCAGTGCATTACATGATTGCGCGCAAGGGGCTGCAAGACTTGCGCTGGATTTTCAACCGCTCTCTGCGCCCAAAGCCTCACGTCTTCCGGCAACTGATTTTGAGAGCATTCAAGGGCCGTTTGTGCCCAGAGTTTGATACAGTAAGGCACTCCTTCACAGAAGTCATCGTAGCAGGTTCCTGCATCATGCTGCAACAGTTTCTGGATACAGTTAATTTGGTCGGACCGCCAATTACCACCGTCTACACGTTCTCACTTACCTTCACAACGTCATTTTTGTTTGAGCAGATATGACTGAAGCATTCAACTACTCGGACGACAACCTCATCTGGGGCAGAAATGGTATAATCCTTGTCAGACGTGGCAATATCGATAACCTCTTTGAAATGAGCCATCCAATAATTCACCGCGTATTTCTGGAGGGTTCGCTTTGAATCACCGTTCTCTAGTGGCCCCAATTCTTCAGAGCTGCAAAGCACCTCTGTGCAGGCGGTAAAGATGTCGACATGGGAAAGGAGAGGCGACGTTTGCAGAGTGTTATTGAGGACCCCTCCTGAGCGCATGTATTCACGAAGTGTGTTCTCCTGGAAATGAACGAGAAGTGAGCTGTCCGGTTGGAACTTGTCGCGATACTTGACCTTGTCAGTTTCGTTGTCAGTCGAACCTTTTATGTTGGAGTCCTTCTGAACGACTTCGTTTTTCTGCTTCTTTAGTATGCGCTCCTCCCAGATGAGAGTGCTAGACATATCCAAGATACTGGGTATCGAAGTCAGTTCCAATCGGAAGAATGAATTTCAAAATCCAGTCTCATACCTTGAACATCTTCCTGCTACTTCCGCCTCGAGATCAATCAACTTTCCGAGCTTCAACTTCAGCAAGCTGTACGCCTCCTCGAGGGTGAGTGGGCGCTCCGCGAATGCTATCCAGGCGAATATGAGTTTCAGCGATTGTCGTTCTTGCTCCTTCAAGCTCTCGCAGCACGTAGCTAGCACATTGTCGTAGAAGCTAGGGAGATCTTTTGGAAGTTCGTCGAGAGCTCTCATTGCCGGACGCTCAAGGCCCTTGGAATCAAGATATTGCAAAATTCTGTCGGCATATTGAAGCCCTGGCTACGGTCAGCTATTCGTGCTTTGAGTTTTCTGGGCATCTGGCACTCGCCATATTTCCCGTCTGTCATCACTTTAGCAACTTCTGCCTTCACATAGTCACTAAATCTGGACAATCGAGGAAGCGACTCGAATCTAGAGTCAAGCAACCTCTGCATCCCACCGCGGGCAGTACTTGGATCGATAGAAATAGTAGCAAAATGTTGGTTGACACGGTCCTCGCGCCACATAGACAATAGCTCGGAGTCATTTCCGGTGAAAACAACCTTAATCTTCCGCTTTTCGCCGACGGCCATTTCCATGGAAACAAGTAGTTCGTTGGTCTGGTCGTAATTTGCTTGTTCAAGGCTATCAATGACGAGGAAGAGTTGGTCGCTTGACTCCTCTTTGTACAGTTGGTCGATTGTCCAATGCCAGATATTGAAAAAGGTCCAGGTCGCACAACACATATCGCCCACTACGCTCGCAAGGTTCTCGCGGAGCTTGGGGTTTTGGGTGACGATTTGCAGACCGATTGATCTGAGAGCGGACTTGACGGACCTGAAAGGCTCGTTTGCCTCCTGGAAGAAGTAATACGCGACTGAGGCCTGCGAGTTGTTGTTCGTCTTGGCTCGGAGTGATTCGATGATTGAGTAGGCCAGGTGAGTCTTGCCCAATCCTGGTTCGCCGGTAATCCAGAGGAAGTTCGTCTCGCCGTCCTGCCATTCTCGGTACTCCTCGTGTTCATAGAGCCAAGAGACTGTGCCGGGTACGAACGAGCGACGCAGCTCTTTGAACTTGGCCAAGGGACTTGGAGGAGTCCCGAAAAACTGCTTCGCGATGTTCAACGCCACTGATTTCCCAGTTCCGGCGCCCGTCGCGGACTGTGCAGCCTCGTCGTCGTTCGTATCCTGATCCAGCTGACTCTTCAGCTCTCTGATGCTACGTTGAATGCTAGCCAGCGAGGCGCTCTGTCGCTGGAAATTCATTTCCTGGAGGTCGAATCCAGCGTCAATCCGTTGGCCTTGGTCTTTAAAGTAGACAACCATTTCCTCATGGAAAAAGTCGATGTTCTCGCCGAGACTTCCCATCAATGCCTTGATTTCCTGGGTGTTTCTCACAGCCATCAAGTCGTTTGCGCGACTCAGACGAGAGATGGCAGTAGTAACAGACTCGTAAGCTGCGCTGAGCTTGGCGTCGCCACCTCCGACGAGGTTATGCAAAAATCTTAACGACCTTCCTTCCCACATATAGCGAGTCTGAATGCCGAAGACGACCATGAGAGACGTCAACGTATCTGTGACACATTCTGCATAACAGTCACAGTCGGGAAAATGGTCCTCGATAATCTGGAGCGTCTTCAAGAAGGATCCAGCTTCTCCGATAAGGCCCAGCAACTGGTCATAGTCCTTGGACTGGGACTGGCATGCTTTGATGGCATACGTTGCGACGGTCCAAATCGCGCAGGCGGGAGGAAAGGAGGTGGCAGCGGAAGAAGCGACCGTGTCACCGACGCTCTGGGCGTAGCCAAGGTTCTTGCCCATGAACTGGCGCGCCTTATCCCAGTTTCCACCATCGTTTCGCCATTTCTCAAACGACTTCTTGGACGTGTCGACGGAACCCACAACATCGGCCAAGCTGGTGACGAGATGGCTGCCGTCGAGGCTGAGTTTCAGGCCTTTTTTCCCCACAGCATCATTGTAGCCCTGGAACGCATCTCTCCACAGTAGAGCTAGCTCCGTTGGACCTTTTGTTGCACGTTTCGCATCGACAACCATTATGGAAATGTAGTGCTCACCAGGACCAGAAGTGAAGACCGCTGAAGACACAGCTGGCTGATGCCTAAGATATACCAGTAGTTGGTTCGCTGGCCATTGTGGCTGATGGTGCTAGCTTGCCGATGACCCGAGCGGCGTTGCGTTCCTTAGTCAAAACAGACAGAATGTTGCCATGGCGGCTGACTGCATGAAACTAGCTTGTATTAGCGGACCTCTCACCGGGTAGTGCCGTGAGCATCGCCTCCTCCATGCTAGGAATTGGTAAAAGCCATTTCTAGTGAAGTTAATGTTTGATTTGGTGTCTCTTACACTTGAATGGAGGTAAGTAGCTTTGTGGTCCATGGCGGTTTTCTCTGGAGTAAATCCCATATGTAGAATGCCTATTGCTACTATTAAAACCTATTTGGACTTTCAACATTATTTATCAATCATTTCGTCCCTAATTATTTAGCATGGTGGCCTAGTGTAGGAGTACCTCAAAGGAGTGTGGTGGGGTCTACGGAATGAGCCGTGTGGGACATCCCAGATCACAGCCACATTCTCCTTCCCAAGGAATAACTCTCAATACACGTGAGATTGGCATAAGGCGGATGGTGCCGACGTGATTCGGGCTGCAAGTATGATGATGTGGGAAATTTGTGTATTATGGACTGCTAGAGCAAATTCATTTTCAATATTGCCACAAAGGATCAAGTAGCAAACATCATCGATATCAGGCGGATATCGCAGGGGCTTTTGGGTGCGTGATCGGCGGATGACCCCGCAGATGACAGCCTAGCCCGTAATATCCCAGATTTCCTGGTGATATCAGTAACGCGACGCCGGCGCTCGATGGCTGCGCATTGCGGCACGATAAAAGTTTTACCGACGTGAATCCCTGCTTCTGACGATTCATTTGATCTGTCTTGCGTATCGGTAGCCTGCGTGGTTGTGAAGTTGTGTCCGGAAACGTGAATTGGGTCGATTTTTTGGGCAGCGTATCGTTCAGCGCACTGCCGCCACATATCCACTAAAACTCCACTACAACAGTCGACTATTTCCAATTCTTCTACCTAGTTACTACAACTAGCGGGATATAGGATTTCAAGGCTGGGACTGGTACAATCTGCGTCTTCCTCTTCCTCTTCGTCATAGCCATGGTCATCCTCCTCCTTCTCCTCATCGTGCATGTCATCGAAACGATCGCCAGCGTCAGAGCATTGCACATCGTCGTCAATCTCTTGACTCTCACTCTTTAAGGGTCGTTTTTTCTGCGCTAGCTCTATATTTTCGGGCGACCGGCCGCCTAAAATCACATGTCAGGTTTCCCCTGTCACAAAACATCATGAGGTTGCCGGGCCATTATTCACATTGACGGCGTCACAGTTGCAGAGTCGCTAGGTGTGAGGCGCTTAAGGTAGCACCAGTACTCGGTGCACTTCTTCTTGCCCTTACACTCAACTTGAGCGGGACGTACTCGACCTCGCCACACTTGCGCTTGCACCGGCCAGCATCAACGCCAACCCAGAATGTCTCCTTGCAGAGCTTGGGATATCCGGAAGCTTGTCAACGGAAACGCTGCACTTGTTCTTCTTGCAGTAAGAGTTGAAGTTG
This sequence comes from Dactylonectria alcacerensis, assembly GCA_029931735.1. Lineage (NCBI taxonomy): Eukaryota > Fungi > Ascomycota > Sordariomycetes > Hypocreales > Nectriaceae > Dactylonectria > Dactylonectria alcacerensis. The sequence continues at coordinate 920,099 of JAPMUZ010000015.1, read as the reverse complement.
AGCTTGTTGCGGTCGTCCGGACCCTTGTCCTTCTTGTCGTAGACGCCGAGGTAGGTCTTCTTGTGGTAGGACCAGTCGTTCCAGTCTTGGTAGACGACCAGGCCTTGCTTCTTGCGGTCGTACTCACAGGCCTCGATCTTGCCCTTGACCTTGTACTGGTCGCCCTTGCGGCACTTGATGTACTTGTCGCACTCGCCCTCGTACTTGGGGTAGCCCCGCCCTCACTTCCACTTCTTGCACATCTTCCAGTAGTCGGGGTACTTCTTCTTGCCTACGGCCTTGTGCTTGTCGTCGTACTTATGCTTGTCGTCGTATGATACTCGGATGTCCCTGGGGAGATGTTACTATGGTGGTAGTGTGAATGATGATGTGGCCCCTGTTCCCGCCCCTTGAGCTGAAACGCAAATGGCGTGGAGATATTTCGGCCTTTTCAATGCGATGACCTCCTCTCAACTATGCCTTACGCAGGAACAAGGTACTCCTACCGAACGATTCCGTAGAGTTGGGTAAATCGAGGTCTGCCTTTGCTCCACAGAAACAGGGCCTCGAGAGTGGCACCGGCCTCGGGATATCCGGGTGGCCGCGGGGGGCAGACAGATTTCAGAGCAGCACCGCCGAATCACAACACCCTTATTGCCCAGCACTCAAAAGTCTTTTGGTCTAAGTCGATAAGGGTTATTTAATACCCTGAGGAGGAGACGTCAGATTGCCGGTTTGCATTTGTAGCATGCGACCAATGACACGATGTCTTTGCAGCACGGCGTCTTATCCTCGGGGACCGTTATTATCATCAGGTATCGTCTCATCGATTCAGCAGCCTAGTTTACGCGGGGACTGACAATAGCCCAGAGCCGGTATAATTGGCCTTATGTGCCCTGCAGCTCCAGTCCCAATTGTCCCAGCGCAAAGCGACCAGGCTGGTTTCTATCCTCCTCATCGCACGCGAATAGTCTGCCTCAATCCCCGGGGCGCCGATCTAGCACTCTACTGACTATGCCTCGATATGGGCTGGCGCGCATGTCCGGCCCATCCTAGCGACAACACCCTAGCTGCGCCGTGAGGCAGCCTGGCTGCGTCGTGCTGTGGCCGAGTTCTTATGTCAAGTGGACGTCGAGCCATGGTGTGGAGTCACCAGGACACCTGGAGTAGAATACCTCGAATCGCCTGATCAGGGGTATCGCCAGCAGGACAAGGAGAGCTTCGAGCGCGAAACGGGCTTGAGGGGGTATCGCAAGTTGGGGCAAGCGGAGGTTCCCGAGGGCGTGGCGCTGGGCTACGAGTACGAGACGCTTTGCATCAATTCGCCAGTATGCTGCGAGAATTTGCTGCAAAAGTTTCTCTTGCAGGGCGGAAAGACATTACGGAAAGATCTGAAGAGCGAGTGGGAGGAATTCACGCTGCGGGAAGACGTAGTCTTAACAGTCAACGCCAGCGGGACTGGCTTTGGCGACGCTAAGTCATTTCCAACCCGAGGTTCGCACGTTTCCTGATCTCATCCCACAAAGCTGACATGTTCAATAGGTCAAGCAGCTGTATCAAACTTGTCCCACGTAACAAAGACTGTGACGCGACAGAACAAAGATGGGTCGTGGAGCTTCCTCATCCCTCGCTTCTTCAACGGTGGGACTATCGTTGGCGGCACCAAGGAGCCGGGCGACTGGCGGAGCGAGCCAGACGTACCAACGCGGAAGCGACTGTTATCCGCTGGTCTCACTCTCGAGCCGCACGCGCACGATGGGCCTGTTCGAGATGCGGCGAAAACGGCGAGAAACTGCAAGGTAATTGCGGACGTGGTCGGACGTGGTCGGACGCCGACCGACTCGCGAAGGAGGCATGAGGTTGGAAGTGGAGGAACGAGCGCTGGTCAAGATTGGAAATGGTCCGGCTCTGGGACAGGTCATTCATGCGTACGGTGCAGGCGGGCGCGGCTACGAGATCAGCTGGGGCGTGGCGAGCGAGGTGGTTGACCTGGCGATGCACCTGCTGCGGGCGCAGAGTCAGATGCAGGGAAAGCTGTGAGAAATGTACGATGCACTGTTGCGTTTCTGCTTGCAACTTCATGCATGCATCAATAAAACGCCAGGCGATGCGCCTGCGGTATCGTCAGCCTGGTATATTGACGGGCCGGAGCCTGGCGACTTGCTGAACAGGAATGTTCATACCGTTAATGCTGGACTCAATTTAGTGTCACCCCTTTGGAGAACTGTGAAAGTCACTAATATTATAAATGATGAAGCCAGCGTTCCAAAGACGGCTCACGGTGGCGGACTGGGCCAGTTGCTAACCCCACCTCATGAAGCATCTCCACCTACCTGAGCTTGCCCCCGTTTTCATCTCTTAACGCAGCGGTCTTTCTTCTATCGAATGAAGCCTTTCTAACCCGATCTTTTAAAAACACTACTTACGCATCTAGATATCTGACCAGTATTATAACATAGTAACCAGCAAGGCGCCGCTACTGTTAAAGCTCATAGTACGCTCTATCGCTAAAGCAGATATACTAATTGCAATAACTATAATTAGTATAGCGCTTATTCCTAGGCTTTCTAATAGTAGGAGATAAAATTTACTTCTTAACTAGCTTAAACTAATTAGTAGGCTAAGGAATCTAGTCTACTTACTAGAATAGAGTAGTTCTTAAGAAGTATAAAGATAAATAAATCAAGTAGTTATAAGATATTAGAAGTATAAAGAGGGAGATAAAAAAGATAAACTATATACTAATAGTATAAATATATAAAGTCCACTGTCTTATAGCTTTTATAGCAATTTAGAACTAATAATCTACGCTTAGTAAGATTAGATAGCTAGATCTTTAAAAAATGAATATCTTTATAAAGGCTCTAAAGCCCTTACTTACTATATAATATATTACTTTAGCTAGTAAGTATATCAGCCTTATATAAAGCCATAGTACTATATCTTCTTATAAATAAGCTTACTTACTTTAAAAGGAGATTAATATTTAAATTATAGTCATTCTTAAGTTAATATCATCAGATAGCATAGTACAATAAGAGACAGACTAACTTATATTAATAGTACTAAAGGCTATACTATAATACTATTAAGCAGTAGGAAAAGATACTAGAACATATTTTTAGTAAATAATAATAATATCTAGAAAGTGCTAAATACCTTCACTTTAGATATAAAGTAGCATTAAGCAATGCCTATAGTTAGTAAGGGCGGATGATATATATATAGCTAGTAATAGAAAGCTAAGGAGATACTAATTACAGTTTTCCCTCTACTGCTAGAATATATAGAAGACGAAGGGATAAGACCTTAGTATAAAGTAGCTATCATTATGCCTAATCTTATAATAGAGGACATAGAGTAATAACTCTTTATAGCCAGGCTATGAAAAGCACCTAGTAAGGACAGACTGCCTGCTTTAACTAAAAGCAGATCTAGTTAGTCTTTAAGCATAGGGTCTTAAGGCTATTTCATTCCTTAATTAAAGAAAAGATCCTACTAAAGCAATAATAATATATAAAAGTCATACCTCTTAAGAAGCCTAATAAAGGGGATTATTTAATTATAAAGGCATTAAGATCCTTACTTTAGGATAAGCAGGCTTAAAAGTTAAGGTATCCTCCTTTATACTTAGTATAAGGATAGAGTAAAATCTATAACTTAAAGAGCTAGGAACTATAGCTTATGCACTTAAGCGCTTACTATAGCTAAAATACTATAGTATTACGCTCTTAATAAGTAATAAAGCCACTACTCTTATACTTTATAACCCTTATAAGTAACCTAGCCAAAAGTATATTTAATGTATATATAACTTAATTAAAGTACTTAAATATAATAGAAATATGGTAGCTATTCTATAAATACTTACTAATACTAATAATAAGCTTTTATAAATAGCTAAGCAGTATATATAGAATATTACTTATAAAGGCACTTTATTATTACTAAAGGTCCTTAGAATATGATTAATAATACTTAGTATAACTTAGTTAAAATACTATATTAATAAGTATATATTAGATATATTAGAATGTTTTTAAAAGAGGTTAATAGTATACTTCTAAGTAAGCATACTTAGTTACATTATAACTACTTATTATAAAGAGAAGCTAGCATATTAGTATAGCTTAGGATAAGTATATTTAAGCTAAAGGATATCTATATTATATTATAATAATAATATTATAATAATATATATATAGATAACGTACATAATAAGCTTGCGTAACAAACAAGTAAGCGTGACATTCTGATTTCCACCTTAAACTACAGTTTTAGAATAATTCTTAAAAATTCAAATTAAGCCTAAAATAAATAAGATTTTTAACCTAGCTTACTTATAAAATATATTATTTTTAAGAATTCTTTTAGATTATATATATTTATAGTGCTAGCAGTATTAAATTCGCACTGTTTATTACACTATATTTATTTATAACTAGCTTAATAATTTATTTAAAAATATAGAAAAAAGACTAGCTGATTCACTTTTTAATTGAGTATCTAAAATTAATTTCCTAAAAATCTCAGAATTATAGAGCCTGTTTTAGAAATTTTAAAGTTTACACTTTTAGATGCATAGTATAAGTATCACACAAGCTTGTTTGTCACGCAAGCTTATCATATACGTTATATAAAAGAGATAGTAAAGCATTTCTTATTCTATTATATAAAATAAGTATTATAATATACTAAATTATTAAAAAGGAGTAAGGTATAAATAGAAAATCTCTCTTTCTGCCTTAGAAGGAAGTTACTATTAAATAATGCAAAATAGACACTAAATATAATAGTAGTTTAAGTAATAATACGATTTATAATAGCTATAAAGCGGCTTAATAATATACAATCTTAAGAATAGGCCTAGCTATTACTTAAACCCCTTTACTAACTTACTCTATATCTAATACTTTATACTATAAATAGTAAGCATTACTTTAGTTATTATAAATAGAACTCTAAATACTTAAAGAATTACTTTCTAGTTTACTTACTAATAATATACCTTATAAGATCCTATAATATAATAAGAAAATAATAAGATAAAAGCTAAAATTAAATATTAAATAGAAATAAGAATATTAAATAGTAAATAGTAGCCCTATTAGCCAGGTAGCCATAGAGTATAATAAAGTTATATATATATAAGCTGCTTATAAAGACAGTTAGATAACACGATTAAGTCTAATCTACTCACAGACTGGCCTGGTTAGGGTTCTTATCTAAGGAGCTGGCCTCAGTTTCACTTCGTAACTATCCGCTCTTTTAATTACTAATCCTATAAGCATCTATTTATATAGCAAAATCCGCCGCATCCTTGCCGCCCATCTAAGTGTCACATTCAGTATATCTATAGTATTTGCACTACGTTCTAGCAGAGTACGCATTCTCTTTTAGCATAGCTAGCAAGGCAACACTAGGCATATACAGTAAATACAATAGCTAAGGGTTGCATTATTAATAATATTACCAGCTAAGTAGGCTACTATAATAATAATAACAGCAAGGAAGGAGAAGATAAGAGATTGCCTTATTATTACCTATTTATATATATTAGTTTTAACTAATTAAGAATAGAAACTATACTCAGTACTAGAAAAAGCATATTAAAATAATAAAGCTTATTTCCTATAAAAGGACTATCTTACTTATATTAAGAGTTTAAAGTCTTACTTCGAAATTTTCAAAGTAAAGAGATTATAGTAATTAATTCAATTAGTAGAAAAGGGCAGAGGTAGTAATAGGGATTTATATACTAATATAATGACCCAATTTTCCTATAATATAGCCCCTTATATAACTAAGTAGTCCTAAGGGGTTAGGATATTTATATAATCTAGACTACTCTATAACTGCTTAAAGGCTAAGAAGAGTTAGAATAGATCCTCTTCTAACTATTATAGTATTAAGCTTAACCCTGGCTCTCTATATTGCGTTATTAGTAATAGAATCTATTAAATAGTAATAGCCTAGTAGCTAACTTTATGGATTTTTTTAGCACTTTTTATATATATTACTTACTAGTATATTAGAAGACTAGACTAAAGCTCTATCTCCCTATCTAAAGTCCGGCATATAGAGCTTTAGTATAAAACTCCTTTAAGTATCCCTTTAGTTAAGGTGCTCTATAGTGTTAGCCCTTATTAATAGGAGCTGGTCTTATTATATAAAGACTGTGGGTTTTATTAGATAAGGGCTATTGGCTAGTTTAAGGGAGAGACTAGTACTATAATATAGACATTCAAGGCCTAATAGTCAGCCTCTAAATGCTATAGCCAGAGAGCTAAAGTCTTTACTACTAATATCTAATAATAAAATGCAGTTTATCAGATCGCAGGAGTCTCCTTTATTTAACTTAAGACACTAGTATTTAAGTATATACACTATTTATTAAGGTTTATAAGCCTGACTTACCTCTTCCCCTTTTATCTTTAGACATTATTTTCAAAAGAGTATTACTATAGCTTATAAGAATGTAAGTAAACTATTCAGTACTACACAGCTATCTAAGTCTATAAGCCCTTTTCTATAAGAGTATAATAAAAACCTTAACTTTTATAAGAAGTATAGCATTTCTTAATAGTCCTTTATATTAATATTATATATATAGTTATACTAGCTAATTAAGGGCTTATTACTATAAGATAAGCTAGTACTATAATCTAAAAACTATAGAATATCTATAGTAATAGTCCTAGTAAATTCATAATAAAGGCTAGATATAGTAGTATTATTTTATAGGTTAAGAAAAAGTTATTTAAGAAGCTAGAAGAGGATATTACTAGCTATCTCCTAATTACTAAGAGTTGCCTTAATTAAAGCGCTACTGTTTATAGAATTGCTAATTAAGACAGTATACTCAGGGTCCTTATAAAGCTACTTATAATATATAATATATTAAATAAGGTTACTTAGTAATATTAGAATATAGTTATAATAAATTATATATATCTTTAGTAAGCATAGTCTGCTATTTTAAACTATTACCTTTTGGGTTTTAATAATAGATTAGAGGACTGTTTTTAATAATTAGCGGATATTTATAGCAGAGTTGATTGTAGTTTACTTAAGGCTATTAGCCTTTCTAGGATGAGCCTTCCTATTAATTAGTACTATATTACATTACTTCTTAGTTTTACTAGTATCCTTAATAACTTATAGCTTAAGCGTAACTTATATTACTAAGTCAAGATTACCTTTAGCCTTTTGATAATTATAACTATCCTTAACGATCTATATACTGAACTATATATATTTAGCTCTATAGAGTTTAGTACTATTAAGCTAGATAACTCTTACTATAATACTAATAGTATCTTCTTTTAGAAGAAGAATCTATATATGCTTAAGATAGTTAAAAGAATAGTAGCTAAAGTATAAGGATAAGTAATATATACTCTAGTACTATTCTATAATAAGGGAATATATAATTATATAATATACAGCTTAGGGGGTTTAAGTAATATATATAAATTAATAATAAGTATATTAAGGCTAATAGTAGAAGTTTTAAGTAGGTTAATTATTAATAAAGAGTATTATAAAGAATTATTTAATAAGGCCTAAGTTATAACTAATTAGTTAAGAATGCTTTAGTATAGAATATAAAGAAAGAGGCTATTATAATAAAGATATTATAATAAGTAGTAAAAGAAATATAAATAAGTTAGATTAAGATAATTAAAGAAGAGTTTAAACTAGTATTAGATTATATTAGATTTATTAAGAATTATATAAGCTTGAATAGAATAGCCTTAAAATAGTTTAATAAGTTAATAATAAAGAACTAAGATAATCTAAAAGACTATAGCTCTTAGGTTAAGGCTAAGATTATATATTTAGCTTATATAAAAAAGGATTTAAAAGTAATAATAATAGACGTTATAAAGATTAGTAAATATATATAAGAACTATACTAAGCTTTATAAGATGTAAAGGCTAGTATAATTAAGTTAATAGAAATATAAGTATATTATAAATAAAAAACAGCCTTATTTTATAGTATTTCTCTTTACTTAGTTTATTTAAAGATATAGTAAGTAATTAAATAGTACTTTAAAAGCTTCTATATAATAACTAAGAGTTATATTAACTGCTCTATCTAATTAGTAACTATATCTAATACTAGGTTTAATATATTTAACTAATAAATAATAAGTAATATAAAATCAGTCTTAAGAGTTAATATAGTATTTATTACTATAAGGTTATATAGTAATATCTTAATAAGATATAACTAAATATACTTATGCTTTATAATAATAAGTATAAATAGATATTAACTAACTGAGTATTTATATTAACTAGTATTATAGTTCTTACTTTATTATAACTTTAAAATAAAATTAGCTTAAAAAGAGTCTTAAAAGTAAAAGGATATATACCTTTATGCTTTGAATAGATAATATAAGTAATTTTATTAATAACTGCTCTTAGGCCCTACTAGTACTATCCTTACTGCTTTTAATAAGCCTATTTAATAGCACTTTAAGAATTTATAAAAAGAGTGCTATAAACTAAAGTATATAAGTATATATTACTAATATACTTAAGTAATAGCTTATATACTTATATACTTTTAGTATATATTAATATAGACTAATATATTTTACTTCTAACTTAGAATTAGCCTTAAGCCTATTAGAAATAGCCTTACTATCTGGATTATACTAATAAAGAAGAAAAATTAATAACCTAAATATTCAAAGCTATACTATATAAAATTAAACCTTTTATAAAGTAATAGCCTAAGAAATACTATATATAAACTAGAATTAATAAACAGTTATTATAAGAGCTATATAAGTTAGTATAAAGTGCTATTATAAAGTAAAGGCTGAACTAATATTTATTATTCTATAAGTATTAAGTAAAAGCTAAGCTATTACTTTAATATTATCTAAGCGTCTTATTAAGAAAAAGACCTATTCTCTTAACTATATTAAACTTTTATAAAGGTTATTATAAGAGTGTTATAAGCACTTCTAACTGTTATACTATAGAGCAAAAGATCAGACATTAATTATAATTATAGTAATTAATAAAGTGCATTAGCTGCTTTATAGAATCACTATTATAAAGGACTAAGCTATAATACTTTAGTTATATTATTAGTAGTATTATTAATAGTAGAAGTAGAAGTAGCTTCTTTATAAGCCTTTTTAATAATATAAATAGTTATATTTATAAGCACTATAGCTATTAAAAGGCCTATTTAATAGTAAGAATTTATTAGAATAAGGAGAAATAATTATATAGCATTTACCTATCTAATTAATAGGTTTCTTTATAGTATTACAGTCTTAATAGAGGACCCTATAGGCCTAGTAACCTTTATAAAAGTTAACACAGTCTTGAGATAGTTATAGCGGCTTTTAATAATATTATTATTATATTATTAAGTTATAAAACCCTTTTTACACTAGCCTTAGTAGTAAGAAACAGTCTGGACTGTATTTAAACTTCTTTAAGTTTATACATTTCTAAGACCAGTCTGCCCCTCTCTTTTTTTTTTAAGGGGGGGGGCAGGGGGGTTTGATAATTAAATATAGTAGCCTACTAGAACATCCATCCCTTTAAGGTCCGTTTAAATGCGAATACGATTAAAATGGCTTTAGATAATGCTAGTCTTAGGCTTATTATTACTGTATGGATTCTTACTATACTTTTTACAATATTCTTAGCGCTTTATTTATACTATAAACTTATAAAACATTAACTATTATAATATAATAATTATATTCTTCTTATATCCTAAGTAAATATAACTTTATACTTATATAGAATACTTTTATTAATATTTTCTAGCTATATTTACTTATTAATATTATTATTATTATATACTTTATTTAGTTAGGTTTTAGTAAATATATATAGGATGTTCTTCTTAATAACTTATAGTAATATTTTCTAGTCTTTTTAATTAACTGTATTTTTACTATTCTTATAGTATTCTTAAGTAAGACTTCTTTTATACTTACTTTACTAAGGATTATAAAGTAATAAATAAAGCTCTTTATTTTAGTTACTATTATAATAATAAATATTCTCTTTATAGCCTATATCTTACTTTACTAACTATAGTATACTTTTATAAAGAAATTATAGTATTTAGAAATACTTAGAACTTACTTACTTAATTATATATTACTTATTTATATAATAACTATTATTAATAAGTTAACTCCTTTTTACTATTTCTTCTAAGTATAAATAATTAATTATTAACTGCTTTATAGTATTATTAAGAGTAATAAACTATATTCTTACTTTATTACTATAGAAAATCATTTAGTAAGAAGCTTAAATAAATATTAAAGAAAAGGCTAGAGTTATATTAATAATAAGTATAAGAATTTTATAAGTTTAGGTTAACTTTAATTCTTATACTATAATTACTTAAAGGCTGACCTATTTTAAAGCGCTAGTATTACTATATTTATAAAGATAGTAATACTTATAATATAGGCTAGTACTGATTTTTTATATAAGTTAGTAAGTCTAATAGTAACACTAGATCCAGGCTTTCTAACTTAACTTACTTTAAGTAAATAATAAAGCTAGGTTATTAATCTAAGGCTTGGCTGAAATTATAGTTATTATTATAGTAGTATCTATTCTTATATTACATATTCTAGTTAGTAATATTTACTTAAGTATAAATAAGTTCTTTAGTTAAAACTTAAAATAAATAACTATAAATTAAATAAAGATAAGAATAGTTATTTACTATTAGTAACTAGATAATAGAAGTAAGAGAAGTATTATTACTATGACTCTATAGGGAATCGTTATAATAAGTAAGATAGAAGTCAAGTCTTAAAGAGCTAGTAATAATATAGATTTAATTAGATATAAAATAAAAAGTTTTTAAATTAAACTTACTTAGCTAAGGTTATTATTAGTATTCTAATTAAGTAAAGAATAGCTTTTATAAATTAATATATAGTTAACTGCTTATATATTAGCTACTAACTGGATAGAATAAAGAATAAAGATAAATAATAAAGTAAAGTAAGTAAAAGAGCTACTTAATATAATCTTCCTATTACTACTAACTATTATTAAAGAAGGAAGTACTTATTCTTATTAAATAGAAGTAGATATATTTAATAAAGTAAAAGAGTTAATTAAGGTTATTTAAAGTCTAAGTTTAGTAAATAAATCTATAATAAGTATAGCTCAGTCTATTATATAATATCCATATCTTAACTATTAGTAAATCAGACTATCTTAGTTATATAACTCTATTCTAACCTAATATATCTACTATCCTTTATATTTATTTATAAGTTTACTTAAGAATAAATTATAAAAGAAATAAGTTAGAAAGGGGATTTATAAAGAGACTTCTTTACACTCCTTTATACTCCTTTACCTTATAGTAATAGAAGTAGAACGCATTATACTATGTATAAGATATGCCCTTAGATAAGATAGCGGATTTAATAGAGCTAGAAATTATAATCAGCCTTAATGCATCTAGGACCCAGTAGCTACATTATATAAGAACGCTTAGTATAAGAGCTTAAGAGAACCTTAAAGCATAAGAAAAGGCCTTAGAGAAAAGCTTAAGAATAGTAAAACATATAATAACTAATACTATATAAACTACTTTAAAGATTGTAAATAATGATCTCTAAGAAGGCAGAAATAGTACGGATTTAGATATAGTAATACTTTAAAAGGTATTTAAAGTATTATAAATCCTTAGGGATAAATTTAATAAATAATAAAAAGTAATATAAAGTATAATTAATAATTAATAAAAGATAATCTAAGAGTTATAATAAAAGCTTAATAAATATAAGAAAGAGATATAAGATATAAAAGTCTAAATAATAAAAGAGTTAAAGTAAGTTTAAGAATATTTAAATACTATCTTAAAGTATTTAATAATATCTATTTTTATTTAAATAAGTCTATAAATATTCTATACTAGAATTACTTAAATACTATTTATAAGCTAGTTTAGTAATATTCATACCCTTTTATTAATAAATAGTATATTATTAGCTTATAAAGACTTATTATTCTATATAATTAATATATTTAAAGTAAGTAAAGAAGAATAGAATAAGATTATAGTAAGTATAGTTAGGAGTATAGTAAAAAGAAAGATATATACTTTAGATAATACTAATTAGAAGTATTATATTATAACTGTAGACTTAAAAAACTTAAATTATATTAGGATTACTTATTAGAATAAGGCTAAATACTAAAAAGTTAAGTAAGTAATAAAGAAAGCAAAGCTTATACTTAAAGCTTATATATTATATAATAAGCTTTATTTAATTAAAGTAAATAATATTAATTATATAGTAGTTTTAAATGAGAATAATAAGATTTAAACTAATATAATTAAAGCCTTTAAGTAAGAAAATAAGACTATAGTAACTAAGATTATATAATTAAATAAGAAGGATATAGTAAAAGTATATAAATTAATAATTATATACTTTACTAAAAGCACTAATATAAGGAGACTCTTAATAGAAGGCTTTTTCTATATTAGTAAAGAGTCAGACTATATTAAAGTATTTAAATAATAGTTATAATTAAAGTAATACTATAATTATTAAAAGGTTAGCTATAAGGCCTTTAAATATAAAAACCGCTAGAAATATACTAAATATACTAATAGAGAATACTAGTATAATAATTATAATAAGAAGATAATAAAGTGCATTCCTTATAAAGGCCTATATAAATCATTTAATAAAAACTACTTAAAGCTCTACTCTATTTAAAATAAGTAAGATAATAAATATAATAATATTCTCCTTTATAATTAAAATAATATATCCTTATACTAAGCCTAGCTCTAACTATTAAAGGTTAGGTTAGTTAAAACTTAAATAATAATAGCTAAAGTCTAGTTATACTAAGCATTACTAACTAACTAATAATACTTACGCTCCTTTTTATAAATAATATAGTTATATTTTATATAAATTTAATAGTTCTAAAGATAATAGTTAGTATTATGTAAAGGCTACAGCAGTGGAAGGAGTGAAAGGAGTGGAAGGTTATTAGTAGAACTTGGCGATTGTGGGTCAAGGAATTGACCAATCAGAAAAGGGATTGAAGATTCAGAAAGAGCAGGAAAAGACGATTAGAAAGGTAGTTAGTTTTGAAGTGATTGGTTAAGAAATGCATGTATTAATAATGATAATCCTTCTGAACTGACTAGAGAAAAGCCCCAGCTTTATAGAGAGATTGCTATCCGGTTATATATCCAATCTAATAGGGGATTTGGACAATTTATTATAGTAAAACCGGGTAAGACGTATCCCGAGTTTTAGGACTGTTAGACGTATGTCTGATGCTTGAACTCTAACCTTATTGAAGGTTCTTATTATAGATGTCTTTTGTAGTTATAATATAAGGAAGATAGGCTTTCTGAGGTATAATATATACTATTATAAAGCTAAAAATCAGGAAATTTTAAATATATTATTTATAGTCTTATTTAATAAGAGCTAAAGGAGATATTTCTTTATTAGTTATATATTTTATATATAAGGACTTTATAGCCCCCTTTAAATATATTTCCTTATAATATATTTACTGCTTAAGGACTTATATATAAAAAACTCTCTTTTAAAAGAGAAAAAAAAATTCTTATATTTTTCCTTTATTTAGGAATTTAAGAGAAAACCTTATATAGGGTTAAAAACTCTTAGTTATTTTTAACAGCTTTATAGTTATATAGACTTAGAAATGCTCTTAGTCTTTTAAAGTCTGTAGGGTTTAGACCTTTAGTAAAGAAGTCTGCTATATTATCCTTACTTCTTATAAAGTATAGGGTTATTTTTTCTTCTTTTATCTCATTTCTTATAAAGTGATAAGATATATCTATATGCTTTAATCTTTTATAATAAGAAGAGTTTTCAGCTAGTTATTTAACTGCCTCGTTATCTGTTAAAATAGGAGGTATAGATCTATTATAAGAAAGAGATAAATTCTCATTTATATATTTATAGAGACTATTAAGAGATAAACTCTCTTTAGCTACTTCTTTTAAAGCCATATATTCAGCTTCACAAGTGCTTAAAGCAACACTTTTCTACTTAGTTATATTCCAACTTATAAGGTTATTATATAAGAAGAAGCTATATCCACTTATAGACTTTCTATTAGTTATATCAGAGGCCTAATCAGCGTCTGAATAGCCTCTTATTATATTATATAATGAGTTAGGTTGTATATTACAGTTATAGTATAGACCCAAGTCTTTATAGTTATTTAAATACTTCTAGATCAAGTCTAGAGCTTTAAAGTGAGAGTTATCAGGTTTAGACATAAACCTTGAGACATTATTAATAGCATAAGCTATATCAGGTCTAGTCTTTATAGAGGGATATAAGAGAGAACCAACTTCTTTTTGATATTATAATATATCTTTATTAGAAGGAGTTATAGTTGCTTTTTGCAGCTTATTTCCAGCTATAGAAGGAACTTCAGAGGTTCCTATATCTTGTTTATTATATTCTATTATTTTAGAATTTATATATTTTATTTGGTTTATATATAGGCCTTTATTCTCTCGGTCTATAGTTATATTCATTCCTAAGAATTCTTTTATTTCTTTTAAAGACTGCATTTTAATATCTTTAGATAAGAGATTTATAACATTATATATATCAGCTTCATTTAGACTAATGAAAATCTGATCGTCTACATAGCATAATATAGCTATTTTATATAGGTTATTTATAAATACCCCTTTATCATAAGGCATAGGTTTAAAACCTAGCTTCTTTAAATATATAGAGAGAAAGTTATACTAAAGTCTAGAACTTTGTTTTAAACCATATAGAGCTTTATTTAGTTTCAAAACTAAGTCTCTTTTATTTTCTTTATATTCTTTATATAACTCTTTAATTATAGTATTTTCTAAAGACTTTAATATATAGTCTTTAAACCCAGTAAGTAGTATAGTATATATATCTTCATCTATTTCAGAATGAATAAACGCGTTTTTAACGTCATATTGTATTATTTTATAGTTATTTATAACTACTATTATTAATAATAGCTTTATAGTTTCAGGTCTTATAGTAGTTGCAAAAGTCTCTATATAGTCAAGGCCATGTATTTAGTTATAACCTTAAACTACCTATCTAAACTTATATTTTATAATAGAGTTATTAGAGTTTGTTTTTATCTTATAAACCCAGCGGCCTTTTATAAGGGTTCTATTATTAGGAAGGTCTATTATAGACCAAACCTTCTGAGCTAGTAATTCTTTTACTTCTATCTTTATAGAAGGTATTCACTTATCTTTATCTATACCTTCTATAGCTTTATTATAGCTAGAAGGTTCTATATAGCTTTCAGTTATATTATATATAAAAGGGAATTCCTAAAAGTCTTTATAATATTCTATAGGTTTCTTAAGAATATTAACAACTAACTTAGTTATCATATTAAGCTCAGACTCTATTAAAGAGTTATTATCTATATTATTCTCTTCTTTTTCTTTATTTATAGTGGAATTGTTATTAAAGAAGGTATTTTCATGGATGATAACATCTCTAGAAATTATTATCTTGCGTTTTTTATAGTCCTAGATTTTATAGCTATTATTTGAGTAGCCTATTATAACGCCTTTATAAGCTTTAGTATCTAGTTTATTACTAGGAAGCTTATTTTTATAGTATATAATAGATCCAAAAGTTTTTATAGAATCTATTTCTTCTAAAGTAAGAAGTTTATTATCCTTAAGTTCTAAAGGATATAAGAACCCTATAGAAGAATGAGAGGTTCTATTATATATATATTCTATAGCTTCTAAAGCTTTAGACTAAAGAAACTTAGGTATATTAGAAGTGAAAATTATCACTCTTATATTATTTAGAATAGTCCTATTTATTCTTTTAGTAGAACCATTAGGTTCTTAAGTATAAGGAGGAGAAAAGTTATAATATATTCCCTTCTTTTTATAGTAAGGGGCTAGGCTATGCTTATATTCTTTAGTATTATTAGAAAAAACTTCTTTTATAGTTATCTTTTCCTTATTATTTTTAACTTTAGCTTTGAATTCTTTGAATTTCTCTAAAGCTTTACTTTTATTTCTTATAGTATAGGTTTTAAGAAACTTAGTGCCTTTATTAAAGAAAGTTATAATATATCTATATTTATAATATAATATAGGTGTTATAGAACTACATATATCTATAACTACCTTATCTAAGAAGTTATATTAAGTCTTATTTATAACTCTTTTTATCTTATTAGTTGCCTTAGCTCTTATACAGTTTTCATACTGAATTATTTGAGTTATTTAGTCTTAAGGTATTTAGAACTGAATATTGTCTTTAGGGTATTTTCCTTTATATAACGTGTATGATAAGCGAGTGGGACAAATAAGCGAGCGTGACACTTATACTGTACAGCTAAAAGTATAAACTTTAAAATTTCTAAAATAGGCTATAAAGCTCTACGATTTTTAGGAAATTAATTTTAGATATTTAACTAAAAAGTTAATAAGCTAGTCTTTTTTTTATATTTTTAAAAAAATTATTAAGCTAGTTATAAATAAAAATAGCAAAAAAAACAGTGCGAATTTAATACTGCTAGCGCTATAGGTATATATAATCTAAAAAAATTCATAAAAATAATACATTTCATAAATAAGTTAAATATAAATTTTTAGCTATTTTAGGCTTAGTTTGAATTTCTAATGATTTTTTAAAAATCGTGATTTAAAGTGAAAATCAGAGTGTCACGCTCGCTTGTTTGTCCCACTCGCATATCATATACGTTAGCCTTAGAAGATATCTTCTTAAAGTCTTAAGGTTTAAATAGGCTAACCTTAGATACTACTTATATATATTTATAACTATAGTCTTAATTATAGTTCTCTCTTTAGTTAAAGAGATATTATTTAAAGGTAAAGTTATATATAAACTTTCCTTATTTTCTATTATTATTTTTAAAGGAAGAATATATAGTCCATTTCTTTTTAAACCTTTAGCTATTAACTCTTTATTTTTAAAGAGATATATATTATTATAGTCTAAAAAGGCAGATATAGTCTTCTGAAAAGAAGAGTGGCTTATTAAATTAACTCCTAATTCAGGAATATAATAACAGTTTTTTAATATATATATATTATTATTATTTAGAAAGTGGAATTTTATATTACTACAGCCTTTAACAACTAATGTAGATGCTTGGCTCTAAGAAATAACTTTATTTATACTATAGTAACTTATAAATAAGCTTCTATCTGATACTATATGCTTAGTAGCTCCTGTATTATATATAAAGTTAATTATATTTTTTATATTATTAAAAAGAGATCTTACCTTCTTATATTTCTTTAAAATTTTCAGAATTCGAGGTATATTTCTTCTTATTATTCTTAATAAAAGGTTATTTTTATAGTTATTTTTATAGTTATTATTAGGGTTATTTACTCAGTTGACCTTATCTAAAGCTTGAGTAATAGTAGGAGGGATTTCAAGATCCATTAGATCTTCTGACTCAGAATCAGATTCTGAGACTTCATTAACTTTAGAAATAGCCTTCTTATTGGCTAGAGAGACTAGGAGTTGTTCCTGTTTCTCTTCTCTTTCTTCTCTCTTCTTATTAAGTAAGGTAACCTTTTTAAAAGTAGACTTAGAGATTCTAAAGTTGGTAAAGCCTTTAGGGGCTTTATTAGGATGTAAAAAGTAACAATCCTTATCTGTATGCCCTGAGAGCTTACAGTGAGAGCATTTTAAAGCTCTCTTATTTTTCTTCTAAGGCTTCTTTGACTTAGTATAGCCAATTAGCTCTTTAGAAGTCTCAAGTCTTCTAGACTCATCTAATAAGGAAGAGGAAAGGGACTTAAGGTTATATGCCTTAGAATTGCTTCTTAAGGCCTGGATAATAGAGGTAGTGTAGTTACTATACTCTTCTCTAAGGTTATGAAGTAGAAAGGCAATAACAAAAGGCTCTAGAAGAGAGATTTCTCTAGTAGCCAATTCATCAGTAAGCTCTTTCAACTTATTAAGATATCCTTCCATTGGAAGACTTAAATAGCTTCCTTTTAATAACTCTCTTAGTATAAGAAAGTCACTAGTAAAACCAGAAGAGTTATAGAGGTTCTTTAAGGAATCCCAGGCTTGTTTAGCAGAGGTTACCTGCTTAACTTGCAAGAGAGGTCCATCCTCCAATAGGAGTCGAATTTCTGCTAGTACATTAGCACTTTTAGCATATTCTTCTTTAACTATTCCTTTAACTAGCTTTTGCTTAGTTAAGTATGCCTCTGTTCTAAGAGACTAAACTATATAGTTTTTACTACCTTTTAGTTTAGGTATAGAAGAGGATTTTTCCCCAGACCCCATTATGAAGTTAGAAACTCATAAAGTTTAAAAGGAAAGAAGTTCTTAAAGTCTAAAAGACTTAGAAGAGCTTTTATAGACTTAGAAAAGTCAGAACCTATAGAATAAGTTATTTCCGATAGTCAGAATGACCAATCAGAAGATATACCCAGGTGCGAAACCCGGGCTCATAACCTGTAAAGGCTATAGTAGTGGAAGGAGTGGAAGGAGTGGAAGGTTATTAGTAGAACTCGGCGATTGTGGGTCAAGGAATTAACCAATCAGAAAAGGGATTAAGGATTCAGAAAGAGCAGGAAAAGACGATCAGAAGGATAGTCAGTTTAATGTGATTAGTTAAGAAATGCATGTATTGATAATGATGATCCTTCTAAACTGACTAGAGAAAAGCCCCAGCTTTATAGAGAGATTGCTGTCCGGTCATATGTCCAATCTAATAGAGGATTTGGACAATTTGTCATAGTAAAACCGGGTAAGACGTGTCCTAAGTTTTAGAACTATTAGACGTATGTCTAATGCTTGAACTCTAACCTTATTAAAGGTTCTTATTATAGATGTCTTTTATAGTTATAATATAAGGAAGATAGGCTTTCTAAGGCATAATATATACTATTATAAAGCTAAAAATCAGGAGATTTTGAATATATTATTTATAGTCTTATTTGATAAGAGCTAAAGGAGATATTTCCTTATTAGTTATATATTTTATATATAAGGACTTTATATTACTGCTTAAGACTTTAAAAGCTATTTCTCTTTCTTCTCTTTCTTTTCTGCATAACTTAACCTCTCTTCTTATAATAGCTGATATTTATAGAACTCGTTGCCCTTTAACTATAACTGATCAGCGCATTCATTTAATTAAACGCCGCTCTTAAACTAGCTTAGATAATGCCCTCAGAAACCCTCTTTCTTTTTAGCTAAGCTTTTACCTCTAACCTCTCTCTGCTGCCTGCTGCGAGAACCTTATCGCCATAACCTTCTGCTCTCTGATCTTTTACTTCTCTGAACCAGTTACCTGCCTTCATTTCCGCCTGCCTTACTAACGCTCATAAGCCTGCGCTGCCCAGTCTTAAAAAACCTATCTCCGAAACCTCGCCGCCAATTATAGCAAAACCCCCCCCTCTTTAACCACAACCCTCTATTTCCTTCATCTCGCTATCATCGCGACATCAGGTTGCCAAACGACTTTGCAATTCATTTGATCGAACAATTTGCCACTGAACGACCTCCTTTCGATCTAGCCTTCCTCCGAACGAATCCTCCACTCCTCCTCCCGCCGGGCCCTCTCGGGCTGATCGCGCTGCTGCATGCGAATTAACTCGCACTTTGCCTCTAAGACCTGCCCGAGGATCACTGCCGCTATCTGCCTCTGCGCCTGCTAGACTCACTAACGTATCTCGATTATCTAATTCACTAAGGGATACTACTCGATCGAACACTTCCCAGTCTCTTTATATACTCTATAGTTGATTTTATTAAAGAGTTCTTATTATAGCCACTTCTATAACTTTACTTACTGTCCTTAATATAACCTTAGTACTTAGATTCCCTTCAGACCCTTTCTTATAATTACTATAATCTTAAAAGAATAAATATAAACTAGATTCTAGTTAATTAATTATACTTAGATATTAGACTTATATATATTATCTTTCTTTTTTTATTATTTCTTTTATTTATTAGAACTCTTCTTCTTTTTATTATTTATAATCTCTAGGCTTATAAGGATAAAGCGCTAACTATATAAGGAGAAATGTGTTAGAGCTGAGAGCTTACTAGTTAGAATAGCCTGGACATTTTAATTAATTAACTAATTTAAGTACTAGTCTTAATAAAGCTATTAATAAGGATAATAGGAGTTAGTCTAAGATAAAAAGTAAAGATAACTTAGATATAAATAGCAATTAATTATATTCTTACTTACCTTTATTTTTAAGTTATTAAATTATTTTTAATATTATTATAATGAGATTTATTTAATTAACTAGAATATTTAATCCATTTCTTAGCCAGCTGCTCGATTGTAGCTCTAGTCCTCTTTTTATCTGTTTTGTTTTGTGAGTCTTATCCACTCTCGCTTTACTATGCATCCCGCCTACCCTACGGCATCCGTCACTTCAGGTAGTGGTGTCCCTCTTGTCCCCCTGCTTAACACACTATATGCATTACTACTATCTGATTAACTATTATACAGTTTGCAAATTCCTGAACTATAGATATCTGGCTTACTACTACGTAGTCTGCTAATTCCTAGACTGCTATTATCTAGTCCGCCGCTGTGTGGCCTACTACTATTAAACCTGCCTCTATTTGACCTATTACTGCTTAGACTACTATTATCTCTATGACTACTGGTGCTACTATTGCTATTACTATCTCTTTAATTGTTTATACTATTACTACTATTACTAATTCTAATGACTAAAAGAGTTCTTTATATTATAGAGAGCATGCTTTTAAAGTCATTATATAATCTAATGTATAATATTTACTATATTTAAGCTATGCCTTTAGCTATAGAATGGCTTTAACTGTTTTAAATGCACTAGGCTCTCGCCTTATACTTATTATCAGCTGATTATATCTTTAGTTAAGCTGCCTTAAGGCTGCTCTGGGCTCTAGTATTAGCTATAGTTAAGCTATATCTCACTTTAAGTACTAATAGGAATGAAAATGCTTTAGTAAAATGGCCTGCCCTTCCTTCTCGAGCTTCTTTAAGGTATGGACATATAGCAGTCTATATAAGGATATAAAGGCTTTAGTATAGAAAGCTTTAAGTGGCTTTAAAAGCAATTGCTATTATTCTTATACTTTATATAAGGCCTTATATAAGACCTAGCCCTATATTACTTTAAATAATACTCTAGAGATGTTTAATAGTATTAATATTTATTAAGAAGCCTATATATACTTTAGTTCTTTTAGTTAGTTAGTAATAATAAGTCTTATAGCTTACTAAGCATTAAAGAGGTCTAAAGTAAATATCTTAATATATACTTTTATTAATAAATAGATCTCCTTAGCCCTAAGAGATTTATTAGTATCTATCTTTTATAATACTATAAGCTACTTGCTTTAAAGTAGTTATATTACTAAAGTATAAGTATTTATTAACCTATACTTTAATAATCCTCTTTTTAAATGGGTTAAGCTAGGTTATTTTAATATATCTAATTACTTTTATATATTTCTTAGTATATTTATACTTAAAATTAGTCAGATGCTTTTAAAATACTATTTTAATTAGTAAGGCTATAATTAAGTGCTAGAATGTATAGAATTAATTCTATATCTTTTCTCTCTAGCCTCTATTAGCTAGAAAGACTGGCTAGTAATATTATAAGACTGCTTTATTAATATACTAGATATATAACAGTCCTTTAGATAAAGAGAACCAAGTTATAGTAGTATTTATTACTACTAAGCATTAGTCTATTAAAATAATAAAAAGAAGATTATACTAATAGAAGGATTTAAGATTTTATAAGACTTATAAATAGTTCTCTTCTATCTCTTTAGAAATAAATATAAAAATAATATAAAAAGAGCGCTTATAAGTATTAATACTAACTATATTAAAAAGTAGCATTCTATACTTATTTATTTTATAAGTATAATCTAGTAGTAAGATATTAGAGTTATATTAAAAGTATATAATAGAGTTTAGATAAGTAAAGAAGATTACTATAATCTAATTATTAGAATTTAACCAGACCTAGTACTAGAAGCTCTCTTCTTATAATTAGTTAATTAATACTTATATATTACTTTAGCCCTTTTATAGATCTCTTCTTATTACTATAATCTGATTATAGATATCTTACTAAATTATAAGAGTATTAGAATTATTTTAAAAATAGGTTCTAATTTCTTAAAAAGCAGTTTTAAAGACTATAAGACTTAAGATAACTCTAATATTATTCTTACTAAGCTAATAATATACTAAGTATATAAATAGGTCTTCGCTTAATAAGTAATTATATTAAGTATATTCTTAGCTTAGTTAATAGCTTAAGACCTATAAAGTCCTATTTAAGAATTATTTTATAAGTACTAAGAACTTATAACCTATTCTATAACTATATATATAGCATTTCTATTCAATTAATAAGCTTAGTAAAAGCTTATTTTAATTATATATAAATATAACTTTAACCTAGCTATTTAGAGTCTTAGAAGACTTTCCTATAATGAATGCATAACCTCTAGGCTTTGCTTAGGAATTAATAGCTATAAGAAGAGATTCTTATAAGTCGTATACACCCTCCCGTGAGAGTATATCATCAGGAAATATTACTTAGGCCATAGCGGAAGTGTGTAGTTAGCAACGGTAGCCCCTGAGAACTGCAGTTGTGTGTGTGGAAGGGGGGCGCGCAAATGTTAGTCAGTAGGGCGCGCAAAATTAAATGCGCGCCCGGGCGCCTCTGTATTGGGCGCCGCTGGCCCTCCTTGTCGGAGTGTGCGGTGGTATGCCTCGCACACGAGATGGCGAAGTCTTGCTAGGCGACGTGATCATCAGTAAGGCCATTACCCAGTACGATTTCGGCCAGCGCTACCCAGACGAGTTTGTACGCAAAAACAGCATCGACGACGATCTTGGCCGGCCGAATAAAGATATTCGTAGCCTGGTGGCCATATTCGAGACGGATCGAGGCCTCGACCAGCTCCAACAACGGACTGCCGATTTCCTTCAGCAGCTCCGGACCAAGGTCTCCCAGACAAGACGACGGGGCAAGTACGGACTACGACTACCCGGGACGGGCCGAAGACAAGCTTTTCGTGTCGAGCTACCGCCACAAGCACAAGGGATGGCAGAATTTTGCGGCGGCGACGGCGGCGTCGGCATCCAAGGCAATTCTGGAACGCTACATCCAAACTGATGAAGCTCGCCTCCGTTCGAGCCACAATGCTTCTGCGGCCAGCATCCCGCAACAGGACGGACCGGTTCAAGTCGTGCATGGAGCAGTCTTCCATGGGGCCATCACAGGCAATTACGTCATCCCAGGACCCCAGGTAACGGGAGGGACTGTCAACTTCAATTTCGGGCACTAGAGCCAAGGCAGGGTAAGCGGACTTGGGTGAGCTAGACCCGGTCGGCGATCGCTAGCTCTCTCTCTCGGTGGTTTGTCCAAGCGAGGCAATGATCTGGACTCTTCGTGTCACATTTCGCCTGCGCTAACCTGGGCCAAGAGGATGGTTCCTGCAGCCCTATCGTGTGTACTTCGTTGCTGCATTATCGCGTCGCATCATGTATCTCGTCTGTTCCCCTAGGCTGTCCACTCCGTGCGAAGTTGTGCATCGATAGCATGTACTAAAATGTACTGGAGACTGCCATGCGAATCTACCTGATCGGTGCTACGGGTGTCTTGTCAAAGCCGCGTCCACTCAGCTGCAGTTTTGCATTCGCTTGTGCAGCTGAGCCGTGATTTGCCCCACGTCGTCCCATGGAGTCTCCCCCAGCCGCAGGCAGATTGTGCACGCAGCCTCATTGACCCTAAACCCAGTCGATTGCCCACAGCGTGTTTGCAGGAGAAAGAGGCACGCGACGCGCTACATCCATGAGCCACACCATCTTCCTGCGTTACCGCCCAAAGAAAAGTCCCGTAAACACGACGGTATCCGATTCGTCTAAGCAAATGGAGAATGCAAACGGCCTGTCAAACACCAGAATCTCGGGATTAGGGGCTTGTACCCGGCGGCCCCTTGTCATAAGAACGGCCGTGGCCGCAGCAGCCTCAGTGCCTTCTTCGTCTAGTTTGATGACGGCTCTGTGGATGCAAGCCTGCACCTCGTTTCTTCCTGGCGCCATCTCTGAAAAATGGCCCGCCACGGGGAAGCCGAGCTCCAGCAGCATGGGCAGGATCGACAGGCTGCTGTCGAGGTTGAACTTAGGGAAGCCGAACTTGTCGTACTTTTTGGCGTGGACTGGTAGAGGTGGCTGGCTGTGGTCTATAGCTTGCACGAGCTGTTCTAATGACGTGCCTTTGTCGGGTAGATACGCTACGAGGGACATGCTGGCGGATGGCGAGGCCGCTGCATAAGGGAGTCGGACGGCCGTGTAGCCGGGTCGCTTTGCCGTGGCGATCTTCTCCTTGCGGCTGAACATCATGTCTACCTTGCGTACTTCGCTCTCCGTTACAAAAAAAGGAGTATTTTTTTGGGTGAGTTTGCGGTTGAACTTAGTCTTCCACGTTCCCTTGAAGGCCAGCGCGTTGATGAGCGCGATGTGGACTTGGTCGAGGTCTTCTTGAGAGAGCATGTCCTTGATCAAACCGTGCGTGTTGTCAGAGATCCAGGCGTTGATATCCCCAGCCGCTTCTTGCAAGCTGGGGAACTTGACGACCTGGGCGCCAAAAGAATCGAGGAACTGGGTGTAAGCGGGATAAAAGTCGACGTTGTGCTCGGCAAAGGCGACGTTTGCCATTGTCGCCATCTGGTCTTGGGCCTCGGGGCCGAACGTGACGACGAGAGCCTTGAAGGAATCCGAGAGCTCCTCAAGACTCTTGATGCCGATTCTTCCACACAGCTTATCTCTTCGGTCGACGCCGGCTGCGCCCGCTAGCATTGCCAGTGCGGTTGCTATCGAGAGTGGCGAGATGCAGACGCCCTTAGCAGACGCGCCTGTGACGCAGAGTCTCTCTAGTACATCCCAGCCGAGAATGCGGGTTGCTTGAGCGATGACTGACATTTCCGTAGGCTGATGGAACTCGCTGTGAAGATGATGTCGGATCTAGGTTAGCTTTGATACTGGAGATACCTGGTGCTGTGTCCCCGCCTAGCCAAGGACATGGCGCCACGATGACTCCTCGCAAAGGATGACTAACTAACCTGAAAACGAGCCTACGGAGGACGATAGGGGACACTGGCGCAAAACCCCCAGTCATTTCGTTTTGGGTTTAGGCGCACGGCTCCTTAGTCATCGGGGTACTTCGAGTCGCTGTGTACGGTTGACTGTAATGCAAAGTGTCCCATAACTCAAAACCCTTCAATAGGGGTACCCTACCGTTACAGTCAACCGTAATACGTGCGCTGCCTAGTCATCTGTCCGATGCCCTTTTCCATAGTACACCACCGCGTAAGGTAGAGATTTTAGACCTTAGTCCCGACTCCGCTTCCTCTGGTTTAATTTCCAAGACTAACATGCTTGACATTAGGGTTATCTCTTTTTTTTTTTATACTATTTATTCTTCGAGGCTTACTTGTATACACTTACATTCAGGTTAAGCATCAGTACTTCAGTATTAATAATTTTACTGAACATAGGCTGAATGTGGTTAAGCACAGTGTGTAGCTGAAGCCCAAAACTATCTCATCGGCGGCCCAAGCGAACAAGGTCGTATTGCAGGTGCTTCGTGGTCTCCGACATGTCGCCTGTGACGGGATACCGGTGCCAGTGCTCCAGCAGCTCGAGATCAGCTAGGCTGTCCTCGTTGAGTGGCGTCATGGTCAGGCTAGGGGAAGAGAAGCTGCACGGGATGTTGGCCCGCTCGCATTGAAGGCATTGCGGATGGACCTCGTTGCACTACAGGGTTCAGTTGTGGGCTTCGCCTCGGCATGACGAGTAGCAGGGACAGCACAGGGGCTCACCGTACCTTAGCGTGCCGCTCCTTGCATTGAAAACAGCCTTCCCGAGACTTTCTGTGCACTTTACGCCTTCTGATCATATTTGTCATGAGCCCTGGTGTCGTGTCATGGAGAGATACGTTGAGGGTCGCACGAGGCACTGTATAGATACGGTGATGGAGTGCGGGGGCCTGGTTGATATATGATTAGTTTCAAGCTAGCAAATTAGGCGGCCAGACTTCCTGGCGACTGAGGTCAAAGATGAGTCGACACATGCAGGGATAACTGAGTCGACACATGCTATACAAAAGGGGTAATTAGTGGGGCGGCGACTCACCTAGGCTGACACATGCTATAAGGATTCTGATTGGCCTAAGGATTTTTTATTGTGGAGCATGTGTCGGCTCAATCTATTTTAAAGCTATTTGCAATTTTCACTGTAAGTAGCGATTTTTCTCTCCTTAACGTACATAATAAGCTTGCGTGACAAACAAGTAAGCGTGACATTCTGATTTCCACCTTAAACTGCAGTTTTAGAATAATTCTTAAAAATTCAAATTAAGCCTAAAATAAATAAGATTTTTAACCTAGCTTACTTATAAAATATATTATTTTTAAGAATTCTTTTAGATTATATATATTTATAGTGCTAGTAGTATTAAATTCGTACTGTCTATTACACTATATTTATTTATAACTAGCTTAATAATTTATTTAAAAATATAGAAAAAAGACTAGCTAATTCACTTTTTAATTAAATATCTAAAATTAATTTCCTAAAAATCTCAGAATTATAGAGCCTGTTTTAGAATTTTTAAAGTTTACACTTTTAGATGCATAGTATAAGTGTCACGCAAGCTTGTTTGTCACGCAAGCTTATCATATACGTTACACTACTACTGTTAGATTGGATCATGTATAAAGCACCTGATCGAGCAGTCACGTAGTGACCTCCAGGGTTAAGACTGCCTATTACTGCAGATACTTTAGGCCCCCACTTTTAGTAGTAATTAGAATATATATACAGTCATAGCCAGAAGACCTCCTAGATATATATAGATAATATATATATAATTAAGTTATCTAAGTGCTATATAAGCTTTCTAATAATTAAGAGTCTTATATACTATATTACTACTCTATTAAATACTTAACTAAGTATGGATTGTATATAAGTACTTATAGAACACTTACTAAGAATAATAATAATTAATTCGACTACTAGGCTTATTATAGAAGATGATTGAATTACTTAGTTTAAAATACTTAAGATAAAGGCTAAAAGAGAGGACCTTTAGGACTTTTTTAACTTTATAAAGATTAATAAACTAGAGCTTATACTTATAGTACTGACTTTCTTAAATATTAAAAAGTTTTATAAGAAATATATATTAAGTAATTATAGAATGCTTACTAATATTCTATTAACCTTTACTTAAAGTGCTAATATAATTATAGCTTAAATAGATAATAATAACCTAACCTTTTAAAAAAGGGATAATATAATTATCTAAGCCTAAGATATTAATAAACTAATAGAAAAAGGTCTTTAAATATATAATGCACTATAGACTAACTATAAGTATTATAATAAACTATACTTATAAATAATTAAAAAGATAAAGATTATTAAAGACTGAATTGTTACGACCTGGACAGCCGGGCGTGCATGAGACCCTATTTAATAGCTATTATCCACACTTATGATTACTACCATTATGATTATAGACTTATCTTTTGGCCTGACGGGCTAGGAGACGTAATGCGAAGTGTGGATCGTTACACAATAATCACATGATGCGGGTCAACGCGACAAGAGGTCGTGAGTTCGATTCCAGGGTCACTAGCTTTAACAGGAATCCTACTACTGGCTCAGACTAGGCCCGATCGGCTAGTCGGGGTAGGGCAGCTAGCGCAGATGATAAGGCCTGTCCACCCTTGTCAGCGCCCGGACTAGTGGGCTTGAGGACAAGCCACTGGGAGGGGAGACATCGTGTTACGACCTGGACAGCCGGGCGTGCATGAGACCCTATTTAATAGCTGTTATCCACACTTATGATTGCTACCATTATGATTATAGACTTATCTTTTGGCCTGACAGGCTAGGAGACGTAATGCGAAGTTTGGATCGTTATATGAATTATAAATATAATTAATAAAACTTACTTTTAGTATTATTACTTAGATAAGAAGTCCCTTATTAAATAGATCTAGTCACTTTATAATAAGTTCTTTCTTACTAAAGATAAATATAAGTAAAAGGCTTACTAAATATACTATAAAATACTAACTAAACTGCACTTAAATAAAATTATAACCTATTAAATAACTAGTAACTAGCTTATATATTAGAAGAATACTATTAATAAAGCCTAGGATATTAAGCTTTAAGAAGTAATAAAGCCTGATTAATAGCTTAATAACTTAACTAGCGTTCTATAATCTATACTAATAGAGTTATAGATTAATGCTTATAATATAACCTAGACTTTCTAAGTTAGAGCTAGTACTCTTACTATTAGGCTAGTTATAGTAAATATTTATAGAGCAATTAATAACTAGCTAGAGCCTTTAAAGAAAGTAAGAATTATACTAGGTGCTTTTTATAGTAAAGGCGGCTAAAAAGAATAAGATAAGGGTTACTTAGAGAATGCTTAGTAAAAGGGCAGAAGTAAGAAGCATTTTTACTAGAGCATTAGAGATAATAAAGAATCTAGGTGCTTAGTATACTACCTCTTCTATTTACTTACGCAATATTACTATGCTTTTCTAAAGAGGATACTATAAGGATTTCTACTTATTAAGCATATTGCTAACTATATTAAGCAGTGGATTAAAAGAAATAAAGATAATTTAACTAATTAAATTAAAAAGATTAAATTAAAAGGGTCTATATAACTTAAACTAGTAAGGTCTTATAATATAAATACTGCCTTAGTAGCTAGTAAATACTATCTACTATAAGATTCTGTCTTCTTAGACTTAAGAGTAATACTAGATATTTTCTATAATATAATAAGAATAAAGAACCTATAAGCAGCTCTTTTAAAAGACTTCTTCTAATTAAGTATATAATAAGTATTAATTAATAGATATAGTAAAGGAATTATTATTCTAATAGCTACTAATAGTTTATTAAAGAAGCTTATAGTCTTTAATATTATACTATATATAGCTCTTATTATTAATCTTATATTCTTTTTAAAGTTAAAAAAGCGAAGCATTTAGTAAAATATAAGACTAAGAAACAATTATCTTAAGAGATTAGATAGAACCTTCTTTAGAGCTATTAATAAATAGAAGGGATAGTAAGTTCTTAAAGAGAAGGAGAGCTAACTAATTACATTAAATACTTAATAAGCACTTACTAATAGCTTAGTAACACTCCTCTCTAATCAACTCTAGAAGAGATAAAAGCATATATTATAGACTTATAAATAACCTCTCTAAGGAGATACTATTATATAGTACTAATAGCTAGGTCATCTAAGCCCTAATGCTCTTAAGTGCTTAATAAGCGCCTTAAGGGGCGTTAGACTGAAAATAGAAGAGCTTAAAGGACTATAAAGGATTATAACTATTAACTATAATACTTATAGTATAGTGAAGGCTTGCTAAATAATTAGACAGGCTTTATAAGAAGTAATAGCTAGGGTAAGGCTGGGTAATTATATTACTCTTGATTTCTATTTAATAACCTAAGGCTATACTAGTTATATATTGTAAAGGCTATAACAGTGGAAGGAGTGGAAGGAGTGGAAGGTTATTGGTGGAACTCGGTGATTGTGGATCAAGGAATTGACCAATCAGAAAAGGGATTGAAGATTCAGAAAGAGCAGGAAAAGACGATTAGAAAGGTAGTCAGTTTGAAGTGATTGGTTGAGAAATGCATGTTTTGATGATAATAAATCCTACTGGACTGGCTAGAGAAAAGCCCCAGCTTTATAGAGAGATTACTGTCCAGTCACATGTCCAATCTAACAGGGGATTTGGACAATTTGTCATAGTAAAACCGGGTAAGATGTGTCCCGAGTTTTAGGACTGTTGGACGTATGTCTGATGCTTGAACTCTAACCTTATTGAAGGTTCTTATTATAGATGTCTTTTGTAGTTATAGTATAAGGAAGATAGGCTTTCTGAGGCATAATATATACCATTATAAAGCTAAAAATCAGGAGATTTTGAATATGTTATTTATAGTCTTATCTAATAAGAGCTAAAGGAGATATTTCCTTATCAGTTATATATTTTATATATAAGGACTTTACATATATTAGTCTAGATCTTTATAAATAGAGCTATTAGTTATTTATAGGACTATTATATAGATAATCGGTTAATGCTTATACTATATTTAGTAATTACCTATTTTTTAAAATACTAGAGGTCTAATACTTTATTAAAGTTAAGGCAATTGAATATATTAATAAGATTATAGATATATACTTATAGATTATAGAATTATTAAAGGATTGTAGAATACTTACTAAGCCTTTAGTGCTTAATACTTAGGTATAAAATAGAAGTATAAAACAAGTAGCTACTATTATTATTTAAAAGAGCTATATAATACATATTAGAGCTAAGTTACTTAAATACTTATAGTTAGAGTTAATAAAGGCAATTACCTACTTATATAATTATATACTATTAATATATAAGAATTAAAAGACCTTATATAAGCTATTCTATAGCTAATTTTAGCTAGAGGAGACTATAAAGCCTGATTTCTTATACTTTTAAGCATATAGTTATAAAGTCTTCGCTCTTATAGCTAATGTATAGCTATAAAGGAACTGGCTATAAAGGCAGTTACTAAGAGCCTGGATCGGCTTCTTAGTTAGTTATATATCTAGCAATTCCTTTAGAATATAAAATCCATTATAAAAGAAGATCTTTACTACTTAGGATATTATATTTAATAAATAGTAATTATTTAATAAGCACTTAGAGAGCCTTTAGGATAATTTACTAAAAAAAGACCTTAAGGCTATTTAAAAGCGAATCTAAGAGCTATTATTAATATAAGAATACGTAGAATAGTAAGTATTACAGCTACTAGATAATAAAGCAAATAAGATCTAAGATAGGTTAGGAGATAGTCACTTTACTAAATACTTAGTAAGTAATTAGAAATAAAAAGAGCCTAAAGAGATATTAGAAGAGTATATAATAGTTAAATTTAAATTACTTCTTACTTCCCTATAGTTACTACTTACTACATTCTTCTACACCTTAGCCACTAGTCTTAGTATAAAGGGGCATAAAGAAAGAGAGGCAGATAATAAGATTAGTTATAAAAAGGTCAGTAAATAGCTAGTAAGATAAAGAATCTCCTTTAAAGCAGCATTCCTAGTTAGAAGACTCTAATTATTAAAATACTATATAAGTAACTACTAAGCAGTCTATAGCAGCCTGGCTAGCTCTATTAGATCATTTAATAGAGGAAGTGTTACTTACTCTTAGATCGAACTAGGTATAAGAAAGTAAGAAGCCTAATAGAATAGGACGAGCTCTATAATTACTATAAGAAAGTAAGAAGCTTAGTAGGATAGGATAAGCTCTATACTTAGAGAGAAAAGGCAGCCTATTATTAGTATATATTAGTAACTATTAAAGCCACTTCCTAGCTTATATATAAAGAGATTAAGTTATTTATACTAGGATATAATACTTATAGCTAAGAAGGTATATTTATAGAGTTATATAGAGTTATAATTATAAATTAAAGTTACTATATTTATAGCGAAAGATTACTAAGTATTTAACTACTATTAAGTCTATATTTATAAGCTTAATAAGCATAAGAGATTTTTAAAGATTAAAGCATGCTTTATAGTATATAATAATTAATAAGCAATTAATAGCTAAAAGACTTATATAATAACTTTAGTAAGTATATTATTTAAGACTCTTATAGTCTTAACTAATTATTTTAACTATAATATACTATAATATAATATAATTAATGCCTTTATATATATAAAGCTTAATGAAGAGATTTATATAAAAATGCCTAAAGGATATTAGAAGTTAGAAATAATTCTAAAGCTATAAAAAGCCCTTTATAGTCTTAGATAATTGCTTCTTTTATAATAAAAGCACTTTAAGAAGGGTTTACTACTAGCGGGCTTTTACTAAGTATTAAGCGAGGACTATTACTAGCTTTATAGAGATATTATCTTCTTCTTTTATATAGATAACTGCGTTCTCTGCTTTTTAAAGTAGGTCAAACCCTAAGTAATATTATTAATAGAAGACTTACAGAAGACTTATTATCTAAAAGGAAGCAAGCCTTTATAATAGTTCCTAAGGATTAAAGTAATCTAAGACTATAGAAACTATTACTTATAGCTCTTATAATCCTCTTATATTAATAAAATATACTAACTGCTTACTAATTATATACTAAGACTATAAGTAATAACTCTTATAATATAAAAAGAACTATTACTTTATAAAGAGATCACTAGCTCTAAAAGCATCAATCTTTATTAATATAAAGTCAGAATAATTATATATATAGCTATAATAACCTGACTAAATATAGTGTTTATAGTAAGCTAGCTAGCTAGGTTTAACTAGAACCCAGGGCTATAGTACTATTAAATAGTTAATCAGGCCTTATAATACCTTATTAAAATATATAGTCTTTTCTTTAAATATAGTATAATCCTTAAATATAAAGAAGATAGCTTATAAATAGCTTTTAATATAAGTTTTATAAATAACTTAGTAAACTATTAGAGCTTATAAGCCTTTATTATAAAGCTATTTAAAAGAGTTATATTATAAAAAGTAAATAAGCAGAATATAATTATAATATTAATAATTAAAGCTAAGTTACTTACTTTATTTTAAGCTATTAAAAAAGCTCTTTTTATAAATAGACTTATTTTAATATTAAAAATCAACCTATCTTTACTAATTACTTACTAAATGACTGCCTTACTCTTAAAAGTTATTATTAAGTATAATAATAAATAGACTATTTAACTAGTTATAGCAAAGCTTATATAACTATAAATAAAGTTATAATATATTAATATTTATAACTACTAGCTTAAGTAAGAGATATTAGAAGAAAAGATTAAAGTAATTTACACTCTATTAATATAATTACTTACTAATAGCTTAATAAAGAGCCTACTAAAAGAAGCATTTATTAAATTTACTTAGTAACTTAAGCTAATAGATCTCTTTAATTAATTAAAATAACTAAAGAAAGATAAAGAGCGTAATTTAATAGTAATGCCCTTAAGCTAAAGGGGCATATTAGATTAGATTATATATAAAGCACCTGATCAGGCGGTTATATAGTGACCTCTAAAGTTAAGACTGCTTATTAGTATAAATACCTCAGGCCCCTACTTTTAATAGTAATTAGAATATATACGCAGTCACGGCTAGGAGACCTCCTACATATATATAAACAATACACACACAATCAAGTCATCCAAGTGCTACGCAAGCTTTCTGACAGTAGTTAATGGCTTTTTGACCTGTCGGCTTGTGTGAGGCACCCTCTATCTCGAGGAACTCAACCTTCTTCATCAGGGCTATGATAAGGCCGTTCTTTCTCTCATAGCCCCTCTGGATCTTCGAGATAATTGCTCGGAAGTCGCGGTCAAGCTCATCTACATTACCATATAGCAGATCCACTAGAGATGTTAAGTCCTTAGCACTCTTTGGAGTCGTAAAAACATCAGGATGTTCGAATTTTCTCTTCTGGAGCGTCTGGAGGGGTGCAATCATCGCTGGGGGCTGCTCAACTTGGTCTATGACTCTCTCGGCATTAGTAGGCCATATTCCAGTTGCTCTGAAGCCGGACCGTATGTTCCGGTCTGTAAAAGCCTTCTCGCTAGCAGCCTTATATACAATAATAAAGCGTTGCTTTTGAATTGGCGCTGTGGTGTTAAAGGAAGCGAAGTCTCGCTTTTCTGTATGAAAATATGACTTTAAGGGAGAGAAAAGACCAACATCTAAGGGCTGTGAGATATGTGATGAGTGTGCCGGTAGGTAAATAAGCTGGACCCTATTCAACCATGCTAAATACATGGTCTCAACAGTTATATGGGACTTGTGACCGTCGAGGATCAGGATCCGCTATAAAGACTGGTTGCGGGGCCGGGTTTCCTCGAGGAAAACCTTAAGAAACCACTTTGGAAGACCCTAGTACTATCGTGTGGGTTCCCGGGATGACGTATTGGCCTGAGATGGACCCGTGGAAAACCGGCCCTTGCGGGGCACTGGCTACTTGTTCCTGTTGAGGTATGCTGGCCACGGGACTGTTGTAGCTCCCGGTGTCTTCATTGCTATCAGCCCTGTTCGCAAACATCAGAGATAAACTGCACTTACTGTCACCTGTAGACGCTTTTGGAGCTTTATCAGTTTGGATATAGCCTTCTAGAATTGCCTTAGGCGCCGAGGCCGCCGTCGCCGCTCCCCTGGGGGCGACGTTGCGAGCCTGGCGGGGGAGTACTTTCTGAAGTGGCTGAATGGGGATTGGTATGTTAGGATTGTCTAATCTTTTCCGAAATTCTCTCGGGGCCCCTTCCTGGTCCCTGCTCTACTGTATTTACTATTTACTGGGCTCGAATTATAGCAAGTCCTTTTAAAAACGGCACACATTGATCCCTTGCGCTTCCAGCCTTCTCGACATTATCTCTAAGCATCCAATTTCTTTCGGACCTGTGGCCGTGGCCCCGACGGGGGAAACCCTAAAGGGCGATAATTCATCCACGAAGTTGTCCTGACGTTATGGAAACGCGCAGAACCGCGCTACGGATGGTGAAGGCCTAGACGATTCTCGTCGATCTTCCACGTGGTTCCTCCTCCTCCTCAGGTCGTCATAGGAAACAAACGTGAAACAGCGGGATACGTCCGATTATTATAACGGTTTTACCCTTCCACTTCTAGTGAAGGCTGTTTACTATGGCACTCAGTGCTACAGTCCCCGCCATGAGCGAGATCCTCGACCTTTCACCTGTCCCAACCTTTATTATCTCGCCGTCGTATCGTATACAGAGAGTCTCGGCCGGCTTGCTGGAGACGTGGGGTCGCAGACGTGTCGAATTTGTCGATAAAGACCTCTTCATCGCCCTCTACCAGGGCTCGCCGACTGAACGATTTGATCGCATCCCCCTCGTCCACGCTATCCAGACTGCCGTCGTTGCTCGAGCCCTCCGTCTGTGCCATGCCGCCTATATCGCGGATGGTGTCTCTTGGACTGCACGGATTACACCCATCCACAGGGTTAGCCAACTACTGTGGCTGTTCTTGGAATGGGATAAGGCTGAACTCCACGTCGCAGTTGTGGATAGCGGGATGACTCAGAGCTGGCTACTTATATACGATGCCTTCCGCATCCTCATTCAGGCTGTCAAAGACTACGCTATCTTCCTTCTCGATACTCGAGGAAACGTGGTGACATGGAATACCGGAGCAGAGCTAAACAAGGGATATAAGAAGGAAGAAATCGTCAGCAAGCACTTCTCCATCTTTTACAGCGAGGAAGATATCCGGTCCAGGAAGCCTGAAATAGAGCTAGAAATCTGCTTACGCGAAAGCAGGGTGGAAGATAAGGGCTGGCGCTACCGTAAAGATCGCAGCCGATTCTGGGCCAACGTCATCGTCACAGCCGTCTATAAGAACGACATTCACGTCAGCTTCAGTAAGGTCACTCATAACCTTACTAAGCGAAAAGAGGCAGAAATACGACTAATTACCGCCTACAAAGAGAGCACTAAGTTAAAGAATAATTTCCTGGCTAACATAAGCCACGAAATCCATACGCCGATATATAGCATGCTCTGTTGCATCTGATAGGAAGGGTACATTGTGATGTAAGTAGAAGCTCTTCATTTCTATCTAACTGAGGGCTCGCGGCAGACCTATTTGTAGGTTGCCCTCATAGCTATGATAAGGTTCTCGGTAGACCGGATCCCTTGGGATCCGGGTCTTTGAGACCGGTTTGCTAGAGATCCGAGACTTTGAGACTGGTCTTCAGTCTCAATAGTTGATAGATGTGACATGCTCTCCGCCTGCTCGCTCCTCATGGACAGCCGCCTGACCGAGGATCAGCAGGAGACAGCTAACATAATCGAGGAGTCAGGCCGTGTCCTGCTACAGGTTATTAACAATATTCTCAACTACTCTAAGCTTACAGCAGGCAGCTTTTCCATTATTAATGACCCGATTGATGTTACTACTATTATAACTTCAGTTATGCGTAGTATGCAAACTACTGTATAACCAGGAGTGTTACTAAGCTTAGTCTTAGTACGAGATCTGCTAAAAGTAGTAAAAGGAGATCCTCT
Source organism: Dactylonectria alcacerensis (assembly GCA_029931735.1). Classification (NCBI taxonomy): domain Eukaryota; kingdom Fungi; phylum Ascomycota; class Sordariomycetes; order Hypocreales; family Nectriaceae; genus Dactylonectria; species Dactylonectria alcacerensis. Next base: position 883,897 of record JAPMUZ010000015.1, on the reverse strand, counting down.
CAAGTACTGCTAAATCTCTGAGAATATTGTTAGCAATGCCGGAAAGTTTACTAAAAAGGGGTCGGTTTTAGTAGTCATGTCATTACTTACATAGGACGTAGCTACATATACGATCCTGACCGAAGTTACTAACACTACAAATAGCATATCCGAGGATACTATCTAAAACCTCTTCAAGCCGTTCACACAGCTTAATACTACGTATCAGAAGCATCGCCAAGGGACTGGCCTCAGACTATCCATCCCTAAGACGCTCGCTGAGCTGATGGGTAGTGGCATTGGATATACACCTAACCCAGAGAGGCAGGGCAGCGTCTTCTGGTTCTCAGTTAAGCTCAATAAACTCAACTGCCTTTAGCAGATGCAGGCCGTCAACGCGCAGCCAGAGCACGGCAGCGGACTGCTATAACAGCAGGACCAACTAGAAATTGACGCCGCGGTGCAGCTGACTAAATTGATGGAGTTGGCTCCGAAGACGCGAATCCTCGCGGTCGAGGATAACGTCATCAACCAGAAGGTCCTGGTCAGGATACTGCATGCCTTCGGATTCCAGCACATCACAGTCGTCTCGAACAGCGCCCAGGCAGTCTCGACAATGTCTGCCGCGCCTGACACGTTTGACCTGATACTCATGGACATCAGCATGCCCGTCATGAACGGTTACGAGGCGACGGTCCGGATGAGGAACAGCGGCGTTCGCCTGCCCATCATCGCCATGACTGCGTACGCACTTAAGGGCGATATGGAGCGTTGTTTAGAGAAGGGCGTGGATGACTATATTGCTAAGCCGGTGAATAGGCAATTATTAATGAAGAAGATGCTGAAGTGGCTGCTAAGGCCGGGCGGCATAGTGCTGGCTACTATATGAGAACATTGGTTGATGAATTACCTAGTTATAGAATAGAAAATAGGCCTGCTAAAGGATTCGGAGATTCACCACTTGGACACCCGCCTGTAGCTGTACTTAGAGACCCTGTAGAATCTGTTAGGCGTGGTTGACTATTTTCCCTACTCCGCTGAAGACTTGTGGGAGGTTGTCCGCGTCGTCTATAGCACGCTCGCATCTTTGCTGTGCTCTCGAGAGTGTTGAGGGCACTTACTGTCTGAAGCTTGCTGACTCGACTTTATGTGTGGTCTTCATTATCTTATATCCAGAGTACTCTCTGACCTATCTTAAAGGTATATAAAATATACCTTTATTATTCCTATGGATTGTGAGATGCCTATTGAGAAGACTGAGAGACGCAGGTCAATAGCTAGAGAGTCATTGGTGGGGATTATATAGGTACTGGTGGGCGCCTCTAGTCCGGCCCCCCCGTTGCTCGCTCCGCTCCCAAGGGGGGGTCACTGACCCGCAAAAGGTGCCTCTGACTCGCAAAATTCTGGTACATCTGACCACTGCAAATTTGTTAGGACTGCGAAGTCACTTCGTTTATAAGGGTAGCTGTGATAATTCTGACCGGGGCAAAATCTTGTATTTACAGAGTAATAACAGTCAAGTTGACAACTCAGCTTCTTCCTCTTTTAGCACCATAAATTCGCCCTGACTGACCTTAATACAGTCTTCAGCTGTAATTTCTAGGCCGTCAGCTTCTAACGTCAGCAAGCTGCGAGCTGCCCGGCGTTCCTTTTCTTCCAGACTGATGAAGTTGGCTGCAGAAGTCACAGTCTCTCTGTCATAGTCCAGGGGCCACGTGATCAAAGCTGTGCCTTTGACTGTGACTCCAAACTTATCTCGAAGCTCGCGAATAAGGGCATATCTCCTACTCATATCGTGGTTCGAAGACAACAGCTGCCGGACTACGCTGGAGCTGTAATACCCTGCCTAACAACATCTTGCTTGATTAACTGCCAAGCTCTAAAGGGCAACTGCGATTGTCTTCGGTTAGTAGGTGTTGCAGGTTCACTCAGCTAGTATGTCACTGGCGGGGACAAGGGCAGGGTTCGGTACAGATATATTGGGAAGGCTAGGGAATATCTAGATTACCTCCTACCTCCATGCCCTAGGTTGTGTTTAGCTGCCCAGATAATTACCTTGACTGATAACCGCTCAGCTACCTACTCTATAGCTAACCACCAGTTCCAGGTGGCGTATCAAATAGGAGCAAGCTTGTATTGCGTAATAAGCTAACGAACTGATTAAGGGTATTAAGTCAGCGCACCCGTTAGATGACTAGGGGCTTAGCTGAACACCCCACTTATACAATGACCAAAATCCTCATTCAACTTCACTTATATATAAAATAACAACCAAGAGGTCTAATTGGTCCATTTCAACTGATTTTTTATAAAATAACTAATGGATTTTCTAAATATTAAAAAACTAGCTAATAAAAACAAAGGAAAAACGAGCTATTCTGAATCTTCAACCTCAGGCGTTTTTATTCGCCTTCTTGCCCTCTTAACATTCTGGATGTTAGAAAATTCCTTATTTGGGTCTTTATAAACCCTTCCTCTCTTCTTAGTCTTTGATTGGCTTAAATTTCGGTCTTAGACTAGAATTCTGTCTTCTAATTGGGCGTTGTGTAAGTGAAGGTTATTATAACTCCAGTCAATAGCCTGAAATAGCTGCCTTATGGTTGGGCTGTTAAGAAGTTCCTTCTTTTTAGAATAGACTAATAAAGTAACGTCTCTCGAAGTCTTAAGGGTTGTAAAAGGGCTGATTTCAGACCTCTGATTCATCTTTAGAGAAATGGGGGCTCCTAATTGGACTGTAATTGAGTCCTTAGGATCCTTAATAACGAATTTGCCACCCATTGGCTTTAAGATGTTAATTAGCCACAACCCGGCTCTGTCACGGCCCAGGTTGGGACCAGGCGGTCACAACCGGCAGAACCATGACGTACCCACTTTTTCACATAACACCAGACCCCGAACTCACTCTATATAAGTAAGCTAGAATGCTTAGCTCATTCATTCAGGATGAGCTATAAGACTAGGCTTACTAGTGCTTAGTAAGCTATAAGGTTAGACTTACTCTTACTTAATAAGCCTAATAGGATAATAGTAATATATAAGTATATTCATTTAGTACTTTTATAGAAATAGCCTTACTAACTATTAATATACTTAGTTATATTAAATCTACTATTCTATTATTACTAGACTATAATCTATATTACTTATTATAATGTTTTTAATCTATTTAATTATAAATACTATATACTTTAGACTTACTCTAAAGCCTTAGTATAAGCCTAACTATTATATATTAATAACTCTTATTTAATATATTACTATATTAACCTAAGTAATACCTTATACTATTAGTATATTTAGAATAAACTGAACTCTTATTACTTTAAGTAATATACTTATACTCTTAGTATATATAACCCTACTAAATAATATTAAAATAGTAATAAAGGTCTAGTAACTTTATACTCTTATTTAAACCTTATAATAATAAGTGTAGAATTAACTAGCTATAGTATTCGCTATAATTATAAATAATAACTACAACCTAAAAGAAATAATTAAGCTACTAAAGCCTGAACTATTCAATAGTTTACTAAGCGATATAATCCTATTTATTACTAGAATAAAAGGATACTTTCGATTCTTCTTATAATATCTTATATTATCTAAAGTATGCCTATTATTTATAAATAATCTAATAATTAAAAATACTAAAGACTAATTTAAATTAATTATAAGAGACTTCTTAAATAATAATAAGGCTAGTTAAGACTAAGATACTATTAATATCTTTATAAACTAGGAAAATTTTAAAAAAGTAATTAAAGATACTTTTAATATAATTAATAAAGAAAGACAGATAGTAATTAAGATTTATAAGATTAAGTAAATCCAATCTATTATTATTTATACTATTATATTCTAATAAGTCGCTTCTAAATTAGAATAGGATAATAATATACTTATAGAAATCTTTTACTAAAGACTTAAAGAAGAAGTTAAGAATGAGCTATATAAAGCCAACTGACTTAATATACTTACTAAGTATATTATTATAGCTATTAAGATTAATAAATAATAATGTAAAAGATAAAAAGAGAAGGCTAAGAACTAATAAGGAGCCTAGGGTAGTAATTATAACCTGTATTACCCTAAGAACTGAGATAATCAGAAAGATAAGAACTGGGTTAATACTTTTTATAGAATTTAAACTAGACTTATAGAACTTAGAGCAGCCTAATAAGACTACTTTAAGGTTAAGTATTAGAATTATAATAAGATAGAATACTTTAAGAATAAATACTAAAGCTCTAAGATAAACTAAAGGTATAAGCTTATACTAAAAGGTAAGAACCTCTAAATTATTAATTACTAGTACTTATCTAAAACCCTTACTATAATTAGAAGCAGCTACTATAATATATTTAGTAAAGCTAGAGAAGATATAATTAACTCTGAATCCAAACCTAAGACGAATGAATAATAAGATAAAATTAAAGCTAGAAGAGTAGCCTGCTAAGGCAAATGGGTATAATAACTGGCAAAAGAAATACTAGAAGAAAAGCAAGCATACTTAGAGTATAAAGGTAAAAGCACCTAAAAGCGCTATATTAAGCATAAGGTAGCTAGAGAAGCTAATAAGCAATAAGACCCTATTCTAAAAGGCTGACTTATGAAAAATACTATAAATAGAAAAATCCTTATTATAGTTAGGAAAGGTGATAAATGTATATAATTTACACTTATTCTAAAAGATAGTAAGTCTTATTAAAAGAAGGTTAAAGAAGAAATTCCTAATAAATAGCTAAGCTAAGTTAAAGTAGACTATAGTTAAATAGGATATATACTTAGTATAACCTTCTAACTACCTAAAGGCCAAACTATATAAATAACTAATAACTATAATTATTAATAAACTGGCTATATAAAGAATGAATGCTCAGCATTATTTTCTAAAAAAGGTAAATAGATCTAAAATAAACTCTATAATAATAAGAAACCTAAGCGAAGTAGCAAATAATAAAACACTAGTACTAGTAAATACTATAAATCTTTACAAGATAGAACTATAGAAGGCAGATAATGCTTAAAGACCTATTACTTCTTAAATAAACTTAGTTAAGAACTAAAGCTTATCTTTATACTTATAGATAAATACCCGGATAGTAGTAATAATAAATAAACAGACCCTTACTATAAGGAATATAAAGAGTCCTTAATAAAAGTAAAAGAATAGTAAAATATAGTAGAAATCGACCTATAAAGAATCCGTATGTAAATAAGTAATAAAGATTAATATTAGTAAATAGTTAGAAAAAGACAAGAACCCTAAGCTAAAGAGTATCTCTATATCTATGCTTAATTAAGGCTTAAAGCCTAAAGTAATAAAGAAATACTCTAAAGAGAATTCTTAAATAACCCCTATATTAAAATAAATAACTCTTAATATTATAAATTCATATAGATTTTATATTATAACTTATATTATAAAAAATATATCTATAGTAAGTAAAAGAATAATTACTTTCTTATATAATTAGAAAACTACTTAGTATTTATACTATACTTTTATAATAAAATTAAAGGCTACTAAATAAGAAGTTTTAGACTTATTAATAGGATTATAATCCTAGAATATTCTAATAAGTTTTTCTCTTTAGAATATATTAAAGGACTAGTAAACCTAATATAATATAATAAAGAAGACTACTTAATTCATACTTAAGCTAAGATCGACTTATAATATATATAATAAGATAAATAGAAAGACTTAATAGCTGACTATACTAAGTAAATATAGGCATTATTAATAAAAAACGATAAACACTACTTATAAAAAAGCGATAGGCAAGTAATAATATAAAAGGAAAATCACCTTTATTAAAAGCTCTATATATAGTATAAATAGTAATTAAATAAAAGATACTTGAGCTATAAGTATAAGTTAATAGTATATAACTTACTATATTCGTAAATAGTAGAGCTAAAGCAGACTATATTAACCTAAAGGTAGTTAATAAGTTAAAGCTATTATAAAAGTATAAGAAAGAAGCTTATATATTATATAACCTTAAAGGTAATATATTTAATTATAAAGATAGATAGATTATTAAAGAACTTAATTATTTAAAGGTTTTATTAATAGAAAAAACTAAGGCATTACCTTTAATATTATCTTAATAAAGTATTATAATATTATACTTAAGTATCTATAGCTAAGAAAATATAACTTATATATTAACTAAAGAACTAGCTAAGTATTAGTTAATAATAATAATATACTCCTTAGTAATAATAAAAGTAACTTAAAAAAAGGAGAATCTTTAATCTTAATTCCTAAAGATAGTAAGAGTAAGACTTTATATAAGGAAATAATAGATACTTTATTACTTTTAATAAGAATATAATATAAGCATTAGAAAAGTAAGAAAAATATATTTTAAAGAATAATTAAATGCTTTTAATAATAGTTTAAAGAAATGAATAAAGACCTTAAGAAATAGAAGAAAGAAAGATAAGAAAATCCTAAAGATAATAGGCTTAAGAACATATTAGTATAGTACTATATTTATAAAAAGCTCTTTATAAAAGAACTTAAGATAGGACTATTAGAATTCAGTTAATAGGACTATGAAATTATACTAAAAGATAGAACATTACTTATATTCTATAAGATTTTTAACCTTAATAAAATATAATTATAAATACTTAAAGAATATATTAAAGACATACTATATAAAGGATATATTAAGATATTAAAGTCCTTAGCTAGCTATTTAATTATATTTATTCTTAAAAAGAATAGTAAATTCTAACTTATTATAAATTATTATTACTTAAATAATATTATACTAAAAGATCGAACCTTATTATTACTTATTATAAAGCTTAAGGACTGACTCTATAGAATGAAGTTCTTTATAATACTAGATCTTAAAAACATATATAGCCTTATCTATATTAAAAAAGGATATAAATAGAAAACCGCTTTTAAAATAAAGTTTAGACTATATAAATACCTTATTATGCTTTTTAGACTTATAAATATACTAATTACATTTTAATAAATAATTAATAATATATTATAAAAGTACTTTAATATATTTATTATATATTACTTAAATAATATCCTTATCTTCTTTAAAATAGAAGAAGAATATACTAAGTATATTTATAAAGTACTATAAGTATTATAAGACTATAGGTTATTAGTTAAACTAGAGAAAAGTCATTTCTATATTCTAAAAGTAGAATTTCTTAAATATATAATTTCTTATAATAAGATTAAGATAGATCTAAAGAAAATTACTATAATTAGTAAATAGTTAAAACTAATAAATATTATAAAAGTATAAGCTTTCTTTAGATTTACTAATTACTATTAAAAGTTCATTAAAGGGTTTAGTAAATATACTATATTACTTACTAACCTTATATAAAAAGGAGCAGAATTTAAATAGAATATTATTATAAGAAAAGTATTTAATAAAATTAAAGAAATTATATTAAATAAACCTATCTTAATAATCTTTAACTCTAAATAAAAAATCAAGTTAAAGATAGACTCTTCAGACTTTATATAAAGCGCTTAGATCAGATAATAAGATAATAATAGAATATTATACTCTATTGCCTTCTTCTCTTATAAAATGTATAGTATAAAACTTAATTACTCTATTTATAATAAAGAATTCTTTATAATTATTAATACCTTTAAGGAATTCTAATACTATCTCCTAAGAAGTAAATATAAGATTAAGGTCTATATAGATTATAAGAATATCTTATACTTTACTACTACTTAAGAACTTAGTAGATAATAATTATAATATATTAAATACTTCTTAGAATTTGACTATACTATTATTTATTATAAAGGCTTAGAAAATAGAAGAGCTAATACTATTAGTTAATAATACGATTTTAATAATAGTAAAAGAATAGTTAATAAATAATTCTTATACTTTATACTTAAAGGATACTTAAAATAGAAATTTATTATAAAAGCCTAGAAGGGAATAACACTTCTATAGCTAGAATACTTAGAACTGATCTAAAATAACAGACTAGCACTCTATTAAATAGATTAAGCCTAAGGATATATTAGAAAAGTCATATATAAGAATAGACTTATTATTATTCCTAATAGCTTTTAATACTAAATAGTATAAGACTTATATATAGAAGGACTATATAATAAAGATATTAATATATTATACTAATATATTATAAAAACATACTAAACTTACAGACTTAATAAAGCGCTCTACAATATAATTAAATAATGCCTAAAGTATTACCCGCTAAAATAACTACTAATAGAACACTTAAAAAAGCTAGAAGAACTAGATAACTACTGATTTAACTAAGTTACTAATAGCTAAGCCTAGAAAAGGTATATTAAGCGAAATAAAGATAGCAAGATCATCATACTAAATAATATAAAGAATTACCTTATATTATACTATTATAATTAAGCATATAATAGGATACTTACTTAAGCTACTATATAAATAAAGGAATTCTATATAATAGAAAATATATATAGAACTATAAAGGACTTAATAGTATAATGCTCTAAATACTCTAAGGACTAGCTATATATCTTTAGAATAATTACTATAATATAATACTTAGTAAAATAAGAAAATCCACTACTTAGATAAATCTAGGAGTATAATAATACACTACCTAAAGATAAATAAATAAAGAAGTAATAAGTTTTAAAAGAATTGTAGTATAAACTTATATAGGAAATTCATAAATACTTACTATATAAACACTAAGGAGTTAATAAAACCCTTAATAGAATCAGAATAACTTATAAATTCCCTAGGATAAAGGCAGTAGTTTAAACTATTATTTAATAATATAACCTTTATATAAAAACTAAAGCATAATATTATAAACTATATAGAGAATTATAACTCTTACTAGTCATAACCTGACTATAGGACTCTATTATAATAGATTTTATTATAAAGTTATTTTTATTAGAAGACCTAATAATCAGAACTCTTTATAATAGCATTCTTATTATTATAGATAGACTTATGAAATTTTCTTACTTTATACTCTATTAGGAATTAATAGATATAGAGTAGTTTGCTTATATTTTCTTAAGAAATATTATTAATACTTATAGACTACTTTTAGAAATTCTCTTTAATAGAAGACCCCTATTCACTTCTAAGTTTTAATAAGTACTAATAGACTATTTAGGATTAAACTACTAACTCTCTATAGCTTTCTAACTATAGACTAATAGTTAGATAAAATAAATAAACTAAATACTAGAGTAATACCTTTAATACTATATTAACTATAAATAAAATAATTGGATTAAAAAGCTACTAATTATATAATTAAGCTATAATATAGCTATTTATAAAAGTATAAAACTCACTCTAGTATATACTAATTTTAGATTTACTCCTAATGCTTATAAAGCAAATTATAATAAATTAATCATTCTTAAAGCCATCCTTATATTAAAAAAATTAAAAAATCTATATAAAGAAATAAAGACTAAACTCGAATTTATTAGAAACTAGATAAGAAAATACTATAATAAAAAATAGATAAAGGGACTATCCTTTTAAAAAGGAGATATAGTATATCTTACTATAAAAAACATTAAAATAAAATGAGAAAATAAAAAACTAGACTATAAATATATTAAACCTTATAAAATTATTAAAAAAATCTTAGAAAATAATTACTAGTTAGACTTATTATTAAAAGTCAGACTTTACTTAGTCTTCTATATCTTACTCCTTAAGACTACGAAAGATACAATTCACACTAAGTATAGTAATAAATATAAGACTAAGGTTAAAAGACTAAAAGAATATAAAGTTAAAGAGATCTATAATATATAAGTTAAGAATAATAAGATTGAATATCTTATTAAATAGAAGAACTACTTTAAAAGCAGTAATTAATAAGAACCTGCTAAAAATCTTACTTATATATAGTACTTACTAAAGAACTTTTACTAATAATAGAATTAAATAAAGGATTATAACTAATAGAGCTCTAATTAATAATATTAGTATATACTAAAGACTGAATGTCTATAATAGCCTTATGCTTTACTTACTCTAATACTTCTAACTCTTCTAACGATTTAAAACTATAATAAATCATTTTATAACCCCTAGTAACTAAAGATTAACACTAGTAATAAGCGCGTTCTAGAAGGTCTAAGGCTTTATTAAATTTATTCTAAGCTGCTTATAGAATAGCTCGTTTCTTAAGGAATTCCTCTTTTAGCTCTGACTCCTTTATACTAAGGCATTTAGCCTTAATAATAATATAAATCACTATACTTATTTTAATAAAGAAGTAATAAAAACCCTAAAATGATTTATAAGAGTTTAGAAGGATACTAATCATATTATAGGAATAACCCCTCTTAGTATAAAAACCACATTTTTTAGACCCCTTATCTAATATCTTATACATATGCCTATAAGCAATATAATAAGAGCATAGTATTACTTTAAAACTAAACTCTTTAATAGCTATAGTAAGAACTAGCGTATTTATAATAAAAATAGGAACTTAAAGACCTTTAGTAGAAGCAGCTTTAATCAGTTTATTTACTATTAACTTAAGGATATTGTAGGATTTCGGAGGACGCTTTAAAATTTGACTATTTATCCTATTAATATATTAGGAATATTTAAGGAAGTAAGTTAAGGACGCACTAATAAATGCATAAGAAACGGTCTTAAAGATGGCTATAAGGATATAATTAATAGAAAGGGAGACATTATATTATAGCCTAAGTTAGGACTAGGTGGTTATAACTAGTAGAACTATAATATACCTACTTTTTTATATAATACTAGACCCTAAACTTACTTTATATAAGTAAGCTAGAATGCTTAGTTCATTCATTTAGAATAATCTATAAGACTAGACTTATTAGCACTTAGTAAGCTATAAGATTAGACTCACTTTCACTTAATAAGCCTAATAGGATAATAGTAGTATATAAGCATATTTATTTAGTACTTTTATAAAAATAGCCTTACTAGCTATTAATATACTTAGTTATATTAAATCTACTATTCTACTATTATTAGACCGTAACTTATATTACTTACTATAATGTCTTTAATCTACTTGATTATAAATACTACATGCCTTGGACCTACTCTAGAGCCCTAGTGTAAGCCCGACTGTCACAGGCTCCTTTCCAACCCGAACGGATATTTCAAGTAGTAATAGACTTCTTCCTAGCCTGAAAATAGCATTTTAGAAAGTCTTCCTTCCTAATTAGGCCAGCATTAGTAATAGGGTTAGCTAGCAGTAAAGCAGCCCGATATACAGCTTTAAGTGGCCTAAAGACTGATATATCAAGAGGCTAAAGAACGTGGCTTGTGTAAGGTAGTAAATAGAGTAAATAGACCCTATTAATTACACAAATACGCATAAAATCAGGCGTTATATATAATCTATACCCATCTAAGATAAGAAGCCGTTTTTCATTAGCCTAAGCAGGCTTTAAGCCTAGAAGAAAGACTTCCTACCGCTACGCAAGCCTAATTTCATTATTAGCCCATCCCTTTTTAGATAATATAAATCTCCAATTAGTCAGAAAGTCTAATTCCTTAGGAAACCATTAGTATTAAACGTCTTTGCCTTTAAAGATGACTAATGGGTTAAGGCACCTTTTCGTTGTAGAAATAACCTTAAGAATAAATATCCAGTTAAGGTTTTACAGCTATTTCTTAATCATTAATTGAAGCTCTGATTGGCTAACCACAAGCCCGTTAGATCCAGGCCCTTAGAAGACTCCAATTTCGTCAAGATTCTAACGGTTGCGTTAAGGGATCGATGCGACCTCTGGTTGGCCTAATAGATCAAAGAACCCGCCAATAGCAGCCAGATTTGCTCCATTTATCCTTTTCCGGTTAATTCCCTTTCCTTTAAGCGTTTTTATTCGCGGGTTGCAGCGCAGGAAGCCCTTCATCCAGTGTTTTCCGAGTCGTTAGTTAGTGCCGCTTTGGCCTAACAAGGAAATCGCCAACTTCCGGATCTGGCTATGCGTTAACGCCATGCCGAGCTTATCTTAAAAGATAAGCCAATTAGTGAGCTAGTCTTCCTAATATTTGGAAAGCACCTGACGCCATTCGTAGGCTTTATTGCGGCTAGGTACGCCATTTATCTTGCTGTGTAGGGTTGATTTGGGGACTCCGCGCTGACTGGCTGCTTTTCGTATTAATACGCCATTTCTTACATCCTGAATGGCTAGTTCAAGGTCTTCTTAGGTATATTTAGGCATAAAAAATAAGGTTATAAGGTTGAATTGACGAATTGAGTGTTATTAAAGGAAGAAACGCATATGGCTAGAGACGCGTTGTGGTTAACGCAGCTATAAGTGGGGCGTTCAGCTAAGCCCCTGGTCATCTAATGGGTGCACTGACTTATCACGCTTGGTGATTTTTTTACTATTTACAGTGGCTAGATCTAAGCTATCTATAGGTGAGGTCAATAAGTCTCGCCGGAAAAATTGCCCCTCGTTCCTTCTAGAGTTTTCTCTTCTTACTTAAATGACTGTCACCATACTTTCGTAAGAGGACTTTGGGTTCTTCGATTTAGGTGTACAGACTGGAGAGGAGTTGGTCCTTGCTTTGAGCATTCTCTAGGACAAGTTAAAGAAACCTGCCCTGATCTTGGATGATTTGATCTTTAACGTAACATTCTCTGACCTTTTGGCTAAGAGCTTCTTTATACTGATCTAGATCCATTTCTTGTATTTGCTGTTTCATGGCCTCCTCTTGAAGCTTATCGTATTATATTGAGGTAAGATCTTGTAACTCATCTAGACTCACTCGCGCTCTATTTAGGTCGTTCGCAAGTTAGTAACAAGTCTTAAGGAGGTCTTGATCTATAACGCTAGGTGGAAAGGCCTTATTAACTTTATAGTATTCAGTGACTAGCATTATCGTAAACATGATATGCATATCGCTTGACATAATAGTGCGCTAATCCAGGCCTTTATACCATTAGCCTGGGTTTGAATGCTAAATCCGCCCCTTAGAAAAGCCTAAGGAACATTCTGGATTTTTTCACGTACGTCCATAACTGTCAGCACAAATGGGTTCGCAATTGCCTTGCATTTTGACCAAGTTGCAGCATTTTATCCACTTCTATTTTTGCTGTCTTCTACCTTGCCTCTGCAAGCACACCGTCACCAGTCTCAATGCATCGATTTTGGGTAGTTGTTCGGTTCTCTCGTTCCCTTGCATCCCGTACACCGCACAATTCATTGCATCTCCTGTTCAGTATTGGTTTAGTGATAGTGCTCTAGGTTATCGGGTAACTGGTCCCTTTTCGCCTCCCTCATGGCGTTATCAATATTGAAATACTGCATATAGCCCCGGCGAGCCCTTAATTGTTCTAATCCTTATCTTTATGCTCGAGAGTGCTGTTTGTTCTTTATAGTAATATAATATAGCGGTAAGCATCGATCCTAGTACTTAGGAAAGAATGCACTATACCCGCTGTCTAGAATATAGACGTTTGGATATATGAGATTTAGGTATTCTTCAATATTCCTAGTTCTATCTCTAGATCGAATATATTATGCTAATTTAAAAGCACATAAGACAGAGTATTCACAATAAAAAATAAGAATGACTCTACTATCAATAGGAGAGTTAAAGAGATTGTTAATAAATAACAACTGGTTATTTAACTTAACTGCTCTATCAATATGACTACCATTATACTCATAGTCAAAACGGCAATCAACTATTCTTTGCTAGCTAATTCTGTCAGAATACTGTCCATCTAGGACAGCTAAAAGAGTCTCCTTAGAAATTCATAGTATTCTATCGTCAGAGCCATTGGGAGGCAAGCAAGGAAGAATGGGCTCTTATGCTTTGCCTGTACCGTGGACCGTCAGTAAAGGCATCGCATATAGTATAGTGATATTAGTCGACGTTTTTTCTTCTGCGCACAAGCGAATAGCCAACGAGATAGGTGTTTAAATGTGGCTGGACCAAGCAATGGGATGTTGTGGGTCTTAAATTTTGAGCAAGTGTTCGTGAGGGGAGAGTCAAATGTTGCCTTTGGAGCGTGCATGTTGTGACGGGCACTTGGTGTGTTGACGGGTCTGGAACACAACTAGATAAACTCGTATTTTGAGCAAGTTCTGCCTAGTTAATGAACAAACATGTCATCCCTTTTTCAATTGCCAGTGCACACTGCCGCACATTGTGCAGGCTCGGGGATTACCAGTGATGATTACCTTGGGGTCACCATCCTCCACTAATAGATCACTGAGGTCACTGAAATCACTGGTGCAATTCTGGTTCTGTCACGCTTGACCGCAGTGGTCGCCTCCCAAGCCGTGGCAGCTACCCTGAATGGATGTATGATGTCGTGAGCTACCTGACCTAGTCGTGAACTCATCCTGTTGAGGGCTATGTTTATGAGGTACGTGCTGAGTTCTAACACTGCGAAGGCTGCCGACTGCATCACAACTCGCGTGGCCTGCCCGTACCACGTGACAATTCCTGACTACCGCGGCCTCCCTGAGGGGGCCGATGTAGATTTTGTATACCCCATTTCATTTCCTCGTATGGCGCCTCCAGGTGCTGAGCGTTGTCAAAAAGCTCCGGGTTATTCGGGTTGATGAAGTTGAAATCGCCCTCCAGGTCATCCATGTCGAACCTGCCCTCTGGGTTTGTGGTAACTGTTGGGCTCAGGGTGCGTCACTCGTCGACGAGATTCGCTGTGGGGCCGGCCATGCTTGCTGTGCCGGCTGTCCTCCATGGAGACGTGGCTTGGGGTGGCTGGGATGTCGTCCACTTGCCGTGAGCGCTGTAGGACATTATGACAATAGGTTTAAAAAAAAAGGAAAAAGCGAACAGAGCCGAGAAATACTGAATGAACTGTCCAATATTGCCAAATACCTGTTTTAGAGTCAGTCCGGTGTTCTTTTATCTTCAATACCAGCCCTGGTTTTCTTCTCTACCAGGTTCCTCATCTCCCTCGGGCCGGCCGTTGGTGGATACCCCGGCGTGTGCCATGGCGGCATTGTGGCAACCATCATTGACGAGGTCACCTCGATGCTCTTCCTCATCAACAAGGCGCACGGGGCCATCCCCGAAGGCGCAGCCATGACGGGGTACCTAAACACGAGGTTCCTCAGGCCGGTCAAGGTTCCGGCGAGCTACCTGTAGGTGAACAAGGTCGAGGGGTTCAAGTATTTCCTGCAGGGGACGATCGAGGATGGGGACGGGACGATCGAGGATGGGGACGGGACGATCGAGGATGGGGACGGGACGGTCGTGGCGAGGGCGGAGGCGTTGTGCATTGTCCTGAAGGAAATGACCTGCGATGAAATGGGAGAGAGGTATGATATGTGTGCGTGACTGGCTGTGATTAAGGATGTTTCGAGCAGTCCTAAGGGCGTTCTCGCCTTATTAGCTGCAATTCTCCTTTTGGGAGCTGGGGTAGGCCTTGGTGTAGCCACCTGCCTAGTCTCTGGGGTAGTTTGGGATAGGTGCTAGAGGAGTCATTAGGTGAGTTCGGAATTTCAGCATGGCTTATAGTATTTTACTTTATTTATGAGAAAGAGAAGGGTGTTGTTAAGGGAATGGCTTGACTTAAATACTTTTAGCAGCGAAGCTCAAGCTCGAGGAGGGACCGACCCTGTTAGAGATTCAGAATTCGGGGGAGCATGGAGCTGGTCGACATTCCTCACCGAGGTTTATTGTTTGAGTTACGAAAGGCCATGGGCCTGAAGTTCTCAATATACAATGAATCGCTGCAGCTGCTTCTGCCTTCGAACAAAGATGCTACTTGGTATAACAGCCAGTATGTGCCTAAACCTACGCGCAGACAACCCCAAATCTTGTCCTACATCCCAAACCTGTCCCATGTCCCACATCTTCTCTCAAATCCCAAACTCATTTTAATATCTAAAAATCTGCCCCGTATCCCAAATCAATCTCTAAATTCTCGCCGGCAAGCATGAAGGATCCTCCAGAAGTTGCCTTGTATGGTAATTCGACCGTCAAGCGAGCAAAGCTGGAGTAAACGAAAGAACACCCTCAAAAGGGGCACCTCTGGGAGAGGAAGATGGCCTTGTTGCGCCTGTCTCTTCGAACGAACATTCCCAGATAGTATTGACACGGTCTGAGGTCGGTGGTTTCGAATTTCTTGCTCAAGGCGGCTTTGATTTGGCGGATTTCTTCCTTATTGGGACCAGCGATTAGGAGATCATCCACGTAGACGGCGATGTAGGTTGTGCCACGGATGAAGGCGCCAACGTCGGCGTTGAGTGGTTTGAAGCCGAGCGTTTCCAGAAAATCAGATAACGTCTGGTACCAGATTCGGGGAGATTGTTTAAGGCCGTAGAGAGCTTTCCGCAGTCGAAAGACTCTGCCTGATTTGTCGTCGAAACCCTGTGGCTGAGTGATGTAGTTTGGTGTACGGAGTCCTCCATTCGAGGTTAGATGTCGCGATTTGCAGTTCCGGGACATGCTATGGACAGCGTGTGCCGCGTGTCGTTCCTTTGGCTTGAGACGTAGTGTGGAGAATGCGTCACAGGCGGCGGACACGATTCGGGTTCGATTCAAGCTTACTGAAGAAGCATTTCTCAACTTGCGAGCTGCTGGCGCCAGACCGGATTTGAGCACAACCTCCGATCGCTCTAGAGCATCCTTGATAGCCGTGTTCGAGGACAGAAAACATAGAAATCCGTTCCACCCGAGTTTACTCCGCTCAGTACGGATTCATTTCCAAATCAACATTTGCCAACACATTTACTTGTTTAAGCTGGGACAGAACAACTCGGAGACTGCCCTTCGAGAGTCAGAGGTTGCTTTGGATATTTCCCTTGTGAGCTCTCTCTGAAATGGGAGTTATTTGAATTTCTCTTAACTTTTGTTAACTACTAGTCCTTGGAACGACTAGCTTCTCCCAAGTATCCTTCTCAGGCCACCCATCGAGGTCACTTCCCGTATACCCACACTTCTGCTGCCAACACCGATAAGAATTGCGGTCCGCATCTGTCCATTGTGGCCCGGGACCAGACGCATACTCATTGCAGCCCTGGGTGACGAGCCGCTTGCCCATCTCAGTAATGATAGGACTCTTCGGCGCGGATTTAAACCAGGATTCGCCTGGAAAGGGTTCGACGGGCAAGGGGGTCACACGAGGGACCTTAAGAGCGCTCCAACTTGCCACTCCCGGCCATCCGTCTGCGTCTTCACCTGTATATCCAAGCTTTATCTGCCAGCATGCGTAGGACTCTTGGGTGTCGTCAACCCATTCTGGGCCTGGACCCGTCGAGAACTTATCACAACCCACAACAACCAACCGTAAGCTCATTTCGTTCACAATCCAGCTGCTCGGCAGCTGCTTGAAGTAATCCGCTCCGGGGAATGGCTCGTATAGAATCGGATCCGGGGCCGGGAAGTCGCCGGTCCATGGAACCCGCAGTCTGTCCCAACTTGTCTGGCCTGGCCAGCCATCAGCGTCGGCGCCAGTGTATCCGAGCTTCTCCTGCCAGCACTTGTAGGACGCCTGGTCTACGTCGCTCCACTGCGGACCAGGTCCTTCGCTGTACTTATTGCACCCAAAAGCAACCAATCGCTTCCCCATGGTTGTAACGATGGGACTGCTGGGGTTTGACTTGAACCATTCCGCACCCGGGAAGGGCGTAAGTTTCTGGTTGCTAACGTCACCATCCTCGGTCCAAGGAACCTTCAGTGCACTCCAGGACGATTCACCTGGCCAGCCATCCGCATCAGCGCCAGTGTATCCGAGTTTCTCCTGCCAGCACTTATACGACGCCTGGTCTGCGTCGCTCCACTGCGGACCAGGCCCTTCGCTATACTTATTGCACCCAACCGCGACCAATCGCTTCCCCATGGCTGTAATTATTGAGCTGACGGGCTTAGACTTAAACCATTCCGCTCCTGGAAACGGTGTGAGTTTGTCACCGCCATCTCCAGGGTCGTCGCTGCCATCATCTCCTGGCGGTTTCTCGCCCAGTGGAACACCACGAGCGGGCACCTCCAGCTTCTGACCAACTGTCAGATCGTAGGGTGCTTCAAGTTTGTTGGCCTGGATAATATAGCGCTTTGGGACGTTGTATTTGAGACTGATACCGTCCAGGTTCTCTCCCGCCTGGACTGTATGCGAGCCGCCATCCCAGAGCTCTCCAGGATCGAGAGTACCGTCGTGAGCCATTTCGTAGAGTGGCCCTCCGGGGCACTCCGTGTTGTAACCGTCACGATGACCCTTGATCTCATTACCTGCGCCTGCCCGGCGAAGATATGCGATGGCATCTTGAATGCCAGTGATCTGTGACGCGCTTGGCTGCGTGACCCCAAATTTCGCCAAGAATGCAAGAACAGCGTAATGGTCAGCGTTCAACTGTTGGTTCCCATTGGCACCACTCCGATGGCCCTTGCCTCTGCCGTCGTACACATACCCGTGTTGGCAAACCGCAAGACTGTAGGCGACATCGAAGTACTCCCCTGACATTTGATCGGATTGCACGGATCTCATCATGTTATCGCATTCGGAATGCTCCCTCCCGCTGAATAAGGCGCCGAGGTAGTGAATTTTCACGCCCCTTGCGTCGGTCATGGGTATGTAGGCTTCTTTCGGAGGTTGGGCCCCCCATTCTTCTCGAGACACGAAATACATGCCAGAGGCACCAGGAATGATCGCCAGATAGGATAGAATGCTCAAGAGGAACGCAACTCTTGGTGCCATTTTTCGGATGCTGAGCACCCAGCCCAGCAATTTCGTGCGGCCGGCCGCCATGACATCCGCGTGGAGGCAACTGCTTGCCTTAGCAACTGAGTCGCCTTGGATAGATTGACAGAAGAGTGTATCAGAAATATTGACTCTGAGTTTTTTTAGGGAAATGCTCAATGCTCCAGTGGGAAATGTATAGCACCAGTATCTCATTTTACATAAATTGTCCGACACATTTATATATCTTCGTCTGCTGTCCGACATCCGTACCCAACTCCAAACCTCTCACCTGCCGGAAGAGGAAGCAGTAAGCCGGGTCAATGAAAGGTTGCAACTATATCCCGAGTAGGCAAATGATCGGGTGGCCCGTACCCATATGTCTATCAGAAATACACTAGCGCCACTGGATGTCCTGCATGATGTTATTTATAGATGTCAGCCTTGCAGTACGGTGTAAGGCTGATATCCATAATAGCAATACGGAAGGCTGTGCAGTCGGCGATATGACGGAGAGTTAGGCTCCAATAGCGGGTGAGGGCTCCTTACCTGAGCAGGTCGGGGACGGCGATATCTCTGTAAGGTCCGATCTTCTCGGTCCTGAGCTGGACTAGCATGGAGCTGTCCCTCTTGGCATTTCGTGGATCCTGAGCACTTTCCGAGTTGGTGTCAGAAGGAGCCTGAAGTTGGTGCGGCTTTAGGGTTCCCGTCTCCAGCTGATGGCCCACCTGATAGACGCTTGACGTTTGATCCAGGTTGTCATTGTCGCCTTGAGCAGGTCGAGCTTCAGCGGGTCTGCCACCTGGTAGTACTCGAAGGCTTAGGTTTAAGCTTAGGTTAAGCAAGAGTAGTGGGCGCCGCGGGTGCGCGCACAGGCCAGATTGGCTAATCAAACCATCCATTAGACGATCACCACTCAAGCTATGCTCCTCGACTGAGCTCAAGGAAGATTGTCATACCCGTTCGCTCCCGAACGGTCTTACACACTTCATGCGCAACGCCAAACCCGCCAGCGACACGTCATTCGTGATCAAGGGAAAAGAGGTTAAACCGACATAAAGCGCCAAGATCCTGGGAGTGGTAATGGATGCGAAGCTACTGTATCAGGAACATATGGCCAGAGCAGCAGCTAAGGGCCTGTCGACCGCCATATGCCTGAGAAGGCCTAATATGCTATTACCTTGGACAGGAAGGCAGCTTTTTATAGCTACAGTGGCACTAACTATACACTACACCTCTACCTAGGGATCGGTCATAATCGCGATTGAGAAGTGCACACCTAACATAGGCAGCTCTGTAGCTATTAATATAACTTAATTACATTGAGTCTTATTTTCTCTACTATGATCAGGCGTAACTGACTTATTCAACTTTAACGTGCCTGATTCATTGCTAAATATAAAAATCAATCAGGATCAGCCTACCCTAGACTCACGAGTCCAGTGTGGAAGACCGATCGTCACAGGTCTGGGATCCCTGAATAGACACGACCGTGACATTGTGGGCTGCCTGCACTAGGTCGCCGTCATGCGCCGAAGAACGATGAAGGCCAGCAAGACGGAGTAGAAATCTTTAGGAAAGAGAAAGAAAGATCACGTGGAATTCACATCTAGAGGCTAGGGTAACCAGAGTACTCCGTACAGAAAATGAGGGAATATTAAAAACGTGCACGGGTCGCTCGTGGGTCGAAGAGAGCCTTGAGGAGCAAAGCCAGGATTGAGTGGTGCTGTCTTGGCCGAGAAAACCCAGGCGTGGAGGACGGATGATATAATAGGCAGGTGGACTCGCCGGCTTCTAGCCTGAATTGAAGGGTATACGACAACCACTGAATGAAACTTCTTCAATCCCTGCCACCCCCGCTCAATTTAGCAGGCAGGGCCTGGAGTTGCAAAAATAAATAGCCTCCTGCCAAGCTTGGGCAAGGGTTGCCAGGGTCCACCAGATTATCGACCGGCCGAAGGTAAGCAGAGTGAGACCCGGCATTGAGGTCTTGCCGCCACCGACGAAGTGGAGGCCGAGTCGGACTGCTCATCCGTCCAAAATTGTAACTTAGTAAGCTCCTTGGCCAGCTAGCAAGAGCTGGAACAAACTTCTCTGCAACAGACAGCCTCAGTGACACCGGACTATAGCACAGCCATTATTCACAAACAACGACTTAAAGTGGATAGGCATCGGTGGGGAGTGTTGTCTTGCTAATCGGAGAATGTCGCCAAAGCAAAATGAGGGGGGAAAATATCCAGCCTCACCCAAGTACAACCAGTCGAGCTGGGGGATGGGTTTCTTTGTGCGAGGCAGCGTACCTAACCGGGTTCGACAGCCCCCGACAGGCCGGCACCAAGCCAGGGCCACTCGAAGACGAGCATCTATGAACACAGTCTACTTTCCATCTGGCCCTGAGTACTAATGAAGTTTAGCCTGATCAAGAGGAAGGGCGGGAAGGACCATTAATCATGACAGATCGCGGGTGGAATCTTTGAAAATGTGAAGTGGGTATCGACTGTCCTATCGTTGCGCTATTCGGACATAGCTCCGGGCGGCGGCCGAGGCTCAAGGTAGAATTACCCTGAACTGAGGCATCCAACCAGGTAGTAAAGTCCACGGCTATAAAAGCGACCCTCCCTTCGCGCATCCCAGGGTTACACAGGAAGGCAAGGCTCTCACTTCAAGTCTTACGCTGCATCTATTCCATCTCTTTGAAAACTTGCCGAAGCCGTAGGACCACGGTTCACTATTCCCATAATGAAGCTATCCCTGGCGCTTATCCCTCTTCTATCTCTGGGCATCACTGCTGTCCCTGTTGCAGATGTGTATGATCTCAGCACGCCTGTCACACCTCGTGAGGACGCCAACATCCTCGAGAAGAGGGATAGGCGTTGCACCATTGTGGGTGCCGACGTGGTTAACTGTAGAGAAGGCTTCGGCACACCTACCCCTATCAAGCACAAGCTGAAGAGGGGTTCCACTTACACCTTCACTTGCTGGGCCTTGGGGGAGCGTGTCATCGTTGACGGAAATTCCAACGCGTACGTGAAGTCAACTGGGTTATATTTGTTAGCCCCGAACTAATTGTCTCCCAGGAGCTGGCAATGGATCGACAGCCTCAAATGTTACGTCAATGGTCACTACACCGATAGCGGGTGCACGTCGAGTATGTCTCTGCTCCTTTCCCACCTTCGCTTGACTAATCCATCGGTGGACAGGTGCCCTGGGTCGTTGCAGTTGGGACTGATTTCACTGCCTTCTATCAACCTCCTGGCACCGTTTCGTTCCAAATCACTTCCTAGCGAGTCACTGCCGCCTTTTTATGTGCTTCGCTGGTAGCAGGGACGACCATGGATGTAGTGGAAAGTGGCGACATGGGCATATTAACAAGCAATAGTCAACTGATAGTTCAACTCATCGTGACACCATGCTTATTATCCTCACCTGGCTATCGAACCTGTGGTAAGGCCGAAGGCGTTCTTCTGGACAGCAAGTGACTCTGCTGCTGGCGGCTCGTCGAGGGAGTACTGAGCTCAGGGACGGAGAAACCAGAGATGGATATTGGCACTGGAGTACGCAATACCAGAGATGGTACCTTGGGAACGACGACGGAACGTGTGAATGGTCCTAGCAGGGTGGTTTCGGCGCGTATCGGCGGCGAGGTGTGCATTTCGTGAATTTCCCGGTCCGTTTGGTTTGTTCATCTCGTCGTTTTCCCCCTTGCTTGTTTGATCGGTTGTATATTATCTGTTTTGCTTGTTGCTCGTTTGGTTTCGCTCGCTCGTTGTCGCGGGTGGATCTAGGGGGTGTACAGTATCTAGATGTTGTATCTGTTTCAATTAAGTTCCATCCAATCCTTCCCCAAATCTCCCCCTATGATTCTCTCCCGTCTACTGTCCTATTGCTGCCGGCCCGGAGGAGATGGCTCACACTTCGGTTCCCGAAAAGGCGGGCCTATGCCGGGAACGTGTCGTAGGGTGCACCAAATATGACTCTCTGTTGTTCTAGGAAGTCTGACCATGGCCTGAGATGTGTTGGACACCAGTGAGAGGGCCTTTCGAGGTCAGGCTTTTATCTGTTTCGACAGCAAACAGGAGACGCAAACCGCAGGCGCTCTGCCCAGAAGAGCCTTGAGGAACGAAGTTAGAGACGAAAATCGGTCGACATACCTTAAGCAAATTATATTATTTTCGGCTGACATGAATTTAGTTGAAGCAAGATCGGCAGCTCGGCTGTTGTGGCGTCGTTGCAGGCGTGACTGTAGGTGGGGTGTGATTGGCATGTCGAGATCTTGAAACATATCCCTCTCTATAAAACCTCATGGAAACCTTAATAGCAACTCAGGCAGAGTCATTTACTGGCACTCACTCTCTTAAAATTTCACTATTAAAAGCATTATGGTCAATTCATTTGATTAAAAGGAAGATATAGCATCTATAGTCCTCTCCCTCATCGTAAACATGGCGACGTGCCCGGTTCGGTTCTAATTTTCCTATGACAATATCCCCGAAGGTCTGAATTTTACTTACGAGATTTTAGAGAATCTCATCAGGCCCCTATCCTATGCATAGCAAGATGATTCATACGCCTATCGTTTTCAACATGCAGTACTGCCTTTTTTAAAAGAATACGAACCGGCTTGTCGTGTAGCATCTAATCCGTTTTGCGGAATTTGCGGATCACCCATCGCGACCGTTCTACAGACGCCAATGTCTTTTCTTCACAAAGAAGGCGATCCCTACGTTGGGGTTCTTATCAGCGGCGTGTGTAGGAAAGGCGAATGTGAAAGCCAGACGCGACAAGCCATCGAGGAGGAGATGTTCGAAGTTAAGGCAGGGGCCGACGCTCAGGTAGGAGCCATAGTTTACGCAGTATACGGAAAGATAGAAGGGATCAGAAAACGCAGACGGCGCAAGGCTATGGCATACTATGGCAAAGACCACCAAAAGGCAGACTGGAAGACACACAAGGGAGCGTGTGCATCTCGGGACGAGGAAGGTGACTAAGCAGGGGAATCACCTTCTCGCTTTGGAGGCACCTTAATCTGTTTGTGAGTCACGTCTGTGTGTCTGATCAAAATATATCCTAGAGTAGCCACCATCTAACACAGGTTAGCTAAGTAGCATTCTTCCGCTTTCTTGGCCTCTTATTTGCTCCCTCTTAGTATATAGGTGAATACGGGCACGCGGATAGTGGGTGGGGAGGCGGCCAAGGTGTTATTTAAGCAGCCTGATGGCGACCTCATGGCTGTATCGGGCGGCTATTGACATCGGCGTCCGGCCGTGTACGTCTAATCTGTTGGCGTCCACGTTTCCAGTGTCAAGGAGAAGCTTGGCGATATTCGCGTGGCCATTTTGGGCCGTCCAAACAGCGGAGTCCACGAAGCCCTCTCCGATAGATCCAAGCACGCACTCTGGTCTGTCAATGGCTTCAGGCACAGGTCGTAGCCAAACCCTGCGCAGTAGGACATTAATCCATGCAATCTGTATGGAGCTCCTATTTTGCAGATTTCAACAGTTATGAGCCCGGATGGTCGAACGGCTGAGAAAATAGTCGCCCGGAGACCAGTAACTTCCGCTACGATAAGATAACAACGGCACCACCCAGGAAGTCGACAGTTCGAATCCCGCTAGAGCAACAGTGCGGACCGTATCCATGGAGCCAGAGCTCCTAGGTTATAATGAAGAAAAATAAAGAATCCCTCGAAGGAACGGTAGTAGGCCAACAGCTCTAGCGATGTATGCCAACAATTGGCAAAAACCAAAGAACTTCAGCGACAAATAGCCCCCTAAATCAGTAGGCCTAGGGGATCTGAGAGCCCTAGAGCCTAGGGGGTGTGTTGGTGGCTATAACGCACATTAATCCATGCAATCTGCATGGGGCTCCTATTTTGCAGATTTCAACATTTTAGAAAGGGAGAGGACATTGCCTTCGTCTATGAGCTTGGACGGAAGTTCTGAATTTGTCCTTGCCTCCTGCAGCGCCATCACTCCTGGCTAGGCAAGTATCAGCGAAGGCGTACGATAGCCAGCAACTATACAGAGGCGGTGTGCCTCTCATGGCATGTTACGAGGGATGGCAGGCGGAGGGAGTTGTGTCAGAGTCCCGTGCGCTCGGTTCGATCCGCAAACATCATACGCTGGAGCGGCCCGCGGCCCGCGACCCTTGGATCCCGAGTTAACCGTGCTGGATTGACGCGAACCAGTCGCTCGTTCTAGCCTTGCGTTTCGCTGGCGATTGCAAAGACAGACACATGGTGCTAGAAGAGTTCGGGTAGAAATATCCGATTCTGCATTTGATGGCTTTTGGGCACCGTTGACGACCGAAGCATCGCCTGGCGCGATAACACTCACTGGGCAGGCGGCTAGAGTATATGGGCTCATCCAAAGCCTTAGCAGTCTACGCGGCGGAGCTCAAGGGGATAGTATTGGCCCTACAAATATTACGGGACGTACATGCAAGAAGCACCGCTCCCGGAAAGAGTGCCATCTTCACGGACAACCAAGCCGCTATTCAAGCGGTACAGGACCCCAAGACTCCGTCGGGGCAGTATCTCTTGAAGGAGGCCATCCAGGAGCTGGATAACCTTCGGAGCCAGGGATGGGAGCTACAGTTTCGCTGGATCCCAGCACATATCGGCGTGCCTGGCAATGAGGCGGCAGATCGAGCAGCAAAGGAAGCCGCCGGATACGACTCAGTCACAGGAGCACGCTGCGGACCGCAAATCGAGGCCGACACACTACGAACCCTGATGGCAATCATGAAACTCACTATCCGCCAAGCAATGCAAGGCGAATGGAAGGTGACGTGGGTCACCGCCAAACACGGCAGAGAGCTGTACAAGCTCCGTGCACGGCCAGGAAAATCGACACTCTTAGTATCTGTGCAGATTTGTCGGTTCAGCGTCCATTCTTAAATATTCGCGGCTTATCACCACTCTTTAAATCCCTCGAGGTTCAATGTCCCACAAAACTCACCTACGTTTAAATCAGGTTGGCCGAATAATCCACCCCAATAACCACGTCAGATATCATCCCAAAGTCCACCGCAGCCGTCTTCTACACCAGCACACTGAAAACCTGATCCACCGCCATATTCTTCACCACATTCAATGGCAGAGCAGGACTGCTGCTGCTGATTGGTTCGTTGTTAGAAAACGCCACGCCGTTGTTGATGGGAACCGTGATAACCGTGGCAGGCGACACCATACGCGGCGTCACTGAAGCGTCAATCACACCGGAACGCTTCCCACCAATCAGGGCGATACACAAGTTATTGATCTTTCTGTTCCGCTCGTTCTTCGGAAGCCCTATCGCCGCCAGATCAAAGTCAAGGGTAGCTGAACCCGTGACCGCCGGGTCCCTCAAGGCCGCAAGACCCTTGAGTTTATGTTTGGTGGCCGACACGAGGACAAATTTGTTCACTGTGGTTCTAGGGTTTGTGAGATGCCTGGCATACAATGTTGGCGAGAAGTGTGCGCGGAGATGCACGGTGAGCAAGACATCGGCCAGCCCGTTGAGGTCACCGGTTCGTGGAAACTCCAGTTTCCAGATCGTCTGGATTCCGCTTCCTTCGAACGTGATTAAGGATGCCCCCGGAATGCCGTACACATCGAGCTCGTTCACGGTGCCAACGTTAAATTCGGAGATAGGGAGCGCGTCGGCGGGACTCAGGAACGGTCTGAGGCGTCCTTCGCTGTCCGAGATTTCCGAGGCCCCAAAGTTATTGATCAGTCCGCGGACGGGAGCATTTACTATGGTTCTAATAAGCGTAGGAGTGACGGTAACCACCCGGAACCCATAGGTCCCTGGGTAGCTGCTCTGGAGGGCAGCTTCTGTAGTTCGGATGATACAATTGCCTGTGCTAATCAGCTGGGAGTACTGAAGAGGAAAATCGCGAGCCAGTGAGAGGGTGTATTTGATTGGGACGCTCCTCTTCACTCCACTGAGTTGCTCGGACTGAAGGGAGGCAAGGTCAGCTTGAAGCTGTTCTGAACTTCCGGCGTTGAAGCGCTGGGGAAGATCATAGCTCATGCGCACGACGTTAAAGGGGCGATTCTGTTCATACACCAAAGCCCGTTCGGCAAGCCAACCGAGTCGTGTAGCAAGGTCGAGATATCGCCGAGACAGACGCTTGAAAATCGACGCCAGGTACGCCCAGAAATCCATTCCGAGAAACCGCTGGTCTGCGAAATCCAACAAGTTTCTAGCGAGTTTGGCATCCGCCTCAGCTATCTGATGATGGAGGCCTCCAATGTTAGCAGCACGTTTAGCTGAATCGACCTGTATCAGAGCACCAGGCAGCTCGCGTTGTTCCAGCATTCGCAACTGCTCGTATCGTTCGTTTTGGTTTTCGGCCATCCCAGACAGGGACACATAGCTGGCGTAGTAGAATGCACCAAATCCGCCCATAATCGAGGCTCCTGCACCGAGGCCACCTACCCCAGCAGCGCTTGCGCTGCTTCCTGCGAGTTCCGCTGAAACGGCAACGCTAATATCAGTCTTCGTTTCCGTCGAGAGATCATTGACAACGTCGGCCAGTCCCGAGACGTAATCCGTGAACTGAGTCCACAGCGAGTCGTGATCTTCAATTTCGGCCTTTTTGGCAGCGATGAGTTCTTGTATCTGTGTAACCCGAACTTCTGCAAGCTTGATATCATTATTTGCGATCTCGATCTCCTGGTCTGCCACTCTCTCGCTCAGAAGAGCCCGTTGGAGCATCGCGGAGTTCTTCATTTCCTCAATCGTAGCAGTTTCCAGATTTTCCATGCTTTTGAGAAAATCATCCTGTGCGCCCTTGGCCTGCAATGCCAGCTTCTCAGCGGCGGATTGCAAAACATTGTACCGTAGAGTTGGGACAATGTTCTCCGAATACCCAAAGTAATTCAGGCCCGCATCGATCTGCATCACGCCCTCTGTTGCCCGAGAAAGCTGCGACAGCTTTGCAGGGTTCGTGTATCTGTTGAAGGGCGTAAACCTAGCAAGTGAAGACCACCTGGGGTTGATAGGCGGTTGGACGCCATGGAGGAAGTACACTCCCTTGTAGAGTTCGCGCGCCTTCGCAATGCTCGAACTGTCTTCGGATTTGTAGAGGGAGTCGGCCCACTGTAGCATTGCTTCTCCCAATTGCAAGGCGAAATACCTTTTCTCCACGGTGTGGAATTGGGGCACAACCTCATCACGTGCTTGAGGATAAAAGTCCCTGAACGGGTATCCAGTTTTTTCAGCACGAGTGCAGACCGTGTACGGGATGGTGCCAAGAGAATGGAGATAATGGTTGTATCCCACATACAATGCTGGATACTCTTTGTGGGCCGTCTTCGCGTCAGGTCCTGCCATGGCAACGATGAAATTCGCTGGTTGACCTAGGAAGTAGATCGCCGAAGGGAAATCTCCGAGCTCAAGCGCAGCCTTGCCGCACATTACCGGTATGACCGCAAACGTGAAGTGTTGAAGGCCGCCCTTCAATTGTGCGAGGAAAGTCTGCTCCCACCAGGCAAGATGTTCGGGAAGAGCGTCATTCCAAGGGTAATACCGCGGTAGCTGCCACCACAAAGTAAGTTCTGAAAGCTGTTGCATATCCTGAACGGCATAATTGTGGCGCCTTGCTAGCTGCTGGGTGTACTCATTGCCGACTTCAGCACGTTGGGTAACACTTGAATGGGCTATAATCAGCTGCTGCGCTACACTTTCAAGGTATTCGAAGATATCCCGAGCGGCCTGCGGTCTGTTTGCATTCAGATGGACGCAACCTTCGCGGAACTTGTCATAGAGATCCGAGATTCTCTGATAGTACTCTAAAATCTCCCTCCGCCTGTATTCCTGTAAAACCCTGGTGACCCGACCAATGTTCTCCCTAACGTCCTCAGTAAGCTTCATGTCAAAACCCTCGCGAATCATGTAGTAGTTCTCGAAATCAGGAGTACGTTGCTGGAGCAGCCACTCCTCATACTGCAAGAAGAATGGAGCGTAACCGCTCAGTTTGTCTGGGACAATGTGCTGGGCGAGGATGTCTGGGTGGGTGGAAATCGGGTCCGGAACACTCTGGAAGCTGTCCCTGAAAAAGCTGTGCAGGGTGTGTATGTTCTCCCACACGGGGTCGGAAATGACAGCATCTGTCCGCATAAAATCAGTGCGATATCGCAGGGATAGCTCCTTTGCTGACAATCGCGTCAACAGAATCAGCGCATCGAGATGCTGGCGCGCGGTCTGGGTTGGATCACGAGCGGGAATCTGGGAAACCGTGAGTCCGAACCCAAAAGTTTGCCCTGTCCGTGATGTCAAAGTATTAGTCAAAATGGGGATGAGGATCTCGTTCACTGGCTGCTGCTTTGTGACTTGAGTTTTGAAATCTTGATGGAATCGATTGCCGAGCTGTTCCATTGTTTGCGATTCTGTGAGCATGGGACGTTCCATTCCGACGTGTACCTGGGTAATAGTCCCTATCCATTGCCTGATGAGATAGTCCCGATATCCAAGGTGCTGGGAGGGCGTAGGGTCATCCAGATCGACGCGGTAACCCTCGTATCGGTCCGCGAAAGCGTTGACGGCCAGGGCAGGGCTCTCAGAGAACAACTTCGAATTGATAGTCCAATCCACTGCGGAGACGCCATCGAACCGAGAAACTTTGTGATTCAATTCGGCAAAGGCTTGGCTAGCTTCAACGTTAGTATCGACAGCCTGACCAAGAGACTGTCTAAAGGCCTCCAACCCGCCCGCAGTCCGCAATTGGCTCCACGATGGAAGGGACCGGCCGCTCGCCTGCTTCAGGGTGTTTTTGGGGTCGAGAAAGGCAGATTCCAACTGCACAACCACGCTGTGGCGCACATTTTCCGGCCAGTCCTGAAACATTGACTTCGTCTCCGCGGTGGCGACCAACTCCTTTACCAGTCCGGACAGGGATTCGATATGGTTTGATTGGAGTCGTTTCCCCAGTTGAAGCCACTGTGCCCTATCGATGCTGATTTCCTTGATTGGAATTGCCAGGATTAGGTCGAGTTCTGGCTTTGCAGCCGAGTAAGCTGGGCTGATGAACTGAAGCTCCGAAGCCTCGCTGAGCACTTGGAGCTTAAACTTTGATTCAGTGTTGTTTGAGAGAAGGTAGAGGCGCTGGATCACTGGCGGGGTGTCCAGCGATGTAAGAACATAGCTACCGTCAAGTGCAGATACGGCGGAGCCCAGCAATGTGGTCGATTCGGTGCCTTGTTGGGTTGCCGGTTCAACGAAGAGGGCTTGCACTGTATAGCCTTTAATCGGGTATCGGGTCGCCGCGTTGAGGACATGTCCCTTGACGCCAAAACCAGGCTTCGTTTTATCCGCAGTCTCGGCATCGGACTGTACAATTATTGACGCGAGATTGGCCGCAGTTTTGGTGGCCGTGATGTCAGCTTCGATATAAACCTTGGCTGAGAGAGGCGAAGCGGTATTAATGGCATTCTGGGACGCCATGATGGTGCGGAATCAATTTGAATTGGACTCGAAAGTCGAAGGGATAGTATGGGGTCTGCTATCGAAAAACGACGGTATTGTAGCTAAGCATGAGGTCTCTGGTCGATGCTGGAGGATTTTTTTCAGAGCAACGTTTGAAGGCTTAATAGTACTCTTTGAAGACCGAAAGTAGAGGAGGTTATAAAAAAGGTGTTTGGTTTTTAGTTACCTTAGGTAAGAGAATAGTTCCCTGTAGATAATGTAGACTCAGAAGACCGATGGTAAGTTGGGAGTTGTGGTTGCTCAGTTATTCCTTTGAAGCTTCTTGCGAGTTTATGAGTTTTTCGGAAGAGATACCTTAATATTTATACCTATCTATGCCTCCTCTCCTCTACTGGTTTCTTCATATGATCTTGCTCTGATTCGTCTCTTTGCGGAAACTTTCCCTGCCTCAATACGAAGTGTGAAACCAGCGGCTGACCACTTCACATGGGCGCTGGAACCTGCACAATAATTATCGGACTCGGGCTTCAGCCCTTGAGGTCGTGATATCCGGCTATATAAGCTAGGCAATGAACTATCACTTAACATATTTAAAGAGTTCAGCTAACACGTGAATATAGAGTATTGCGCTATATTCAGAGAGTTCGCTAGTTTGTGAATATCTAGTTTTGTGAATATGTTTAAAGAGTTCAGCTAGCATGTGAATATATCGTATTGCACTATGTTTAGAGTTCAGCTACTATAACATATGAATATCTAGTTTTACTAACGTATTTAAAGAGTTTAGCTAACATGTGAATATATCGTATTTCACTATGTTTAGAGTTCAGCTACTA
Organism: Dactylonectria alcacerensis; assembly: GCA_029931735.1. NCBI lineage: Eukaryota > Fungi > Ascomycota > Sordariomycetes > Hypocreales > Nectriaceae > Dactylonectria > Dactylonectria alcacerensis. The sequence continues at coordinate 852,996 of JAPMUZ010000015.1, read as the reverse complement.
TGACATGTGAATGTTTAGTTTTACTAATATGTTTAAAGTGTTTAGCTGATATGTGAATATATCGTATTGCACTATATTTAAAAAGTTCAGCTAATACGTGAATATATCGTATCGCACTATGTTTAAAGAGTTCAGCTACTCTTCTCTTTATCCTCTACTGCTATTACTATTATTACTACTACTATTACTACTATTACTCTATTTTATTCCTCTTAGTAATAGCTTAATATCACTCTAGGTTTAGCTACTATATATATTATAATCTATAATATATATATATCTATCTGCCTTTTTATAGTATTTTAAGTATTACAGCTTTTATATAACGTATATAATAAGCGAGCGTCGCAAACAAGCGAGCGTCGCACCTATACTGTATACTTAAAACTCCAAACTTTAAATTTTATAAAATAGCCAATATAGCTTTAGGATTTTTAGGATATTAATTTTAAATATTTAATTAAAAAGTTAATAAGCTAGTATTTTCTTTAGACTTTTAAAAAAATCATTCAGCTAGTTATAAATAAAAATAGTTCAAAATACAGTGCGAATCTTATAGTACTAGCGCTATAAGTATATATAGACTAGAAAAGTTCTTAAAAATAATATATTGTATAAATAAGCTAAATAAAAAATCTTAACTATTTTAAGCTTAGTTTAAATTTTTAAGAATTTTTTAAATTTCACAATTTAAGGTGAAAATCAGAGTGCGACGCTCGCTTGTCTGTGACGCTCGCTTATCACATACGTTATTAACTCTAGATTAAGCTAGAATAACTATAAATAACCCTAAGTCACACCCTACTAGCTAATTATTACACTTATCTTAATCTAAATACGTCCTATTCTAAAAGCTGTAAGTGTATTCATACTATTAATTAGTAAGCTAAACCTAACTTAGGGTTAGCACACGTTAGAGTTAAACGTTAACCGGATTACAGGTTAGGGATTAGAAGGCATATGCTTTAGAAAGTGTTCTTTTATATAATTCTTCATCTTATTCCACACCTTCTCAATTGGGTCCAAATCCGACGAATAAGGCGGACAATTAATAACTTGGATGCCTCGTGCTATTAGCTCAGTAAGAGTCTCTTTTGCAGCATGGGCTGGTGTGTTATCATACATGAATACATATGCCTTTTCCGTTTCTGCAACTGTGCTAGCCCGAAGTCCCGGCCCGGGATCCACACCGGCCCGGGCCGCTTAATCCCAGGCACCGATTCAGATGGCTGACCTTTCAGATATCACTGCGGCAACTAGCAGCTAACGACCAGGACCGCTTAGAGCCGCTCTTAATCTTAATCCTAGAGCTCGGACTTATAGCAAGTGACATTACTTACTTAGTCAAGGTGTTAAATAGTGGCAAAAGGAAGCTTATGGAAGTTGCCACCTATTGCAACAGGCTTAGCAAGCAGCTTCCAGTTGATTCCACATAGCACAGAAAAGGCATATAAAGCTTGCTCTAAAACCTCAAGTAGCAAGCAGGACAACAGGAACAATACACAATTCACACAAATATCTGACACATAGCTTGCTAGCACATTTTGATTTCACATCAAAATTTAATTGCCAGTTACTAAACGGCGATTCATATAAACTCAGGGCGTCGTCTCGCTATCCTCAGTACAGGAGTGCTCCTGGCCCTCTCGCTACATACGCAGCTCCCTTAGTCGTATATGATTATCCTCGGCAATCTCCTGGGCGTGGAGGATATGGTCATAGAGTTCCCATGCGGGCTGGGGTGGCGACATCTATAGCTCGAGCGGACTGTCTCTGAGCGGCTTATAAGAAGGAGGAGGGGAGCTTATAGCCGGTGGCGTTGCTAGTTGCAGGGGCGAGTGCTTGCCTATATCAGACTCTGGCGGTAATGTAGGGAGGGATATGACGATGATAATAGTATCTTGAGGGTTTGAAGTGCTATTATAATGAAAAAGAGAGAATTCGCTCCTCCTCCTGTATAAGTATAGTTAGGGCCTACTCCTATTGGCGTCTGGCACTTAGTAAATGGAGTAAAATTACGGGGCACTTTTTTAATGAAAAAGGCTGTAGGTAATAAAATGTCCCCTGGCTCCCGGGCCCTTATGTGGGGCCGAGCGGGATTGACGTGAAAAAGGACGAAACAAGATAATGATTGGGCAGGCTGAGCAGGGGACGGCTTTTTGATAGAAAAAGGATGCGAGACTAGTAGTCCTGTAGTGTGGCTATCTTCATTTAGCAATATACAGCAGTGGAAGCAGGAGTTTCTAAAGGTTATATCAGACCAATATCCATCAGGGAAGTATAAACACTGGCCAGAATGCAGGAGATTGGATCCCCATATTAATAAAATTCTTAAAGAGGAGCTAAATAGTACTGAAGATGTTTTAAGGTGGGCCAGGCTGCTTGCTAACGCCTCCTCACAAGGTTATATATCTAGATCATCCTGGTAATTCGGGCCTCCTGGTCTGGCTTACCCCGCTCGTCTAGACCTCCCCATCTTCTCCTTTCTTGACTTCGCCTCTGGCCTCTCTGTCTTGGGGCCCCATTCTATCAGTGTCAAGAATTATCTTGATGACTTCTGGGTGCCCGTCCGTACTACTAGTCTTTCGGTAGAGCTCTAGAGCCTCTGCAAAAAGTCCCGGTTCATTCGTCTTCGCCTCAGTTGCATCTTCCCTGATTTGATCAAGCACCGTAATGTCGGGATTTGGGCCTTGACCAAAGATGACACCGTTTTCTACCCCTCCCTCTATGCAGTAACGAGCCCAAATAGCGTCACCGTACCGCTGCTCGCGAATTGAATCGATATACATAGTTTTCCATGGCTCGACATATGTTACCATTGTCTGAGTAAGTACTTCATGAATAGAGATGTCAAGGAACATTTCCTCCACTGGGTGCATAATACCAGGGTCGTTCATTTCGGAACTGCTTCATATCAGTATGACACAAACCTCAAGCAAAGGTTATAGCGTACGAGGGTATCATTAGCACTTTTGTTAAGGTCATAGTGCAGCAATGTCTTAACAGGTGTGATAAGAATGTAATAATCTTTCAGTTACAACATGAGTAGTAATACACCACACGGGGGAGCACAACAACGAATCCGGTATAGTAGAGAAACTGACAAGAATTTGGAGATGAAGGAACTTTTGGGGGGGGCGGGTAGAGACTGCGGCTTTTATCTACTGTAAGATCAGGGAGTGGCAATCAGGCAACAGGCGGCAATTGGCGAACTGGTAGGTGCATGGTGATTGGGCTACATCCCTTAACAAACCAGACCTTGCTTATTATAGCTCTGCAAACTTTCTAGCAGTTATACGTATAAACACCTATATAAAAGATGAGACTAGAATTAAGAACATGGTTTCTATGGATGCATGAGATTAGAGCTACTGAAATGTGATATTGTTTGCTATATGATGAGGTTAATTGTGTAGCAGATGTCACTTTTGTTAAGAGGCATTAAAATGCAATCGCTAATTAAGAGATAAAGACAATGTACGGAGTAGATGAACGCTATTGAGGGATTTTTTACCTTTGGGGTCACAGGTCATCTGATCAGACGCTTGCAGCCAAATAGGGCGAGGATTGACAGCTTTCTTTAACAGGAAATACCGCAGGGATTCCGGAACCCCCGCCATCATCTGCCCCGCTTCGGCCCGGGCCTCGGGGCCGTTGTCCACTCAGACGGCGATGCACCTTGGCCCATTCGGGTGGCACTTAACTACCAACAAAGTCCGTAGCGGCCTCGTGAATTCTCGGTTGAGACTCGGCTCCCCCTGTTGGCAATTAACGCGCCTTAGCTTTTATGCACTAGGCTCAATAGCCACCACTGCGTAACAGGCTACCCCCCAAAGGAGCCCAACAGCATACGCGACCAACATCATCGGGTGCACAACAAGCCGCTTTCGTCGCCACCAACAAATTTTAGCCTGCGTTGTCCACTGAGTCGACCCATATTTTACGGAAAGGACGGAAGTGTAAGTTATCCTGCTTCTAGAATGAGGCGTTGTGGTGGAGGGGAAGGAGGGTGTCCCATCGATTTCACGTGGGCTCACTGGCTACCTGGCTACCCTACACTACACTTCTACACTGCAGCACGAAACATGTACCAAAGAAGGCGTCGCTGAGCCAGTGTTGCACTTAAATCACCGTCCAATTTAGGGAATATGATGAGTAGAGCACATGGATTGGGACTTGCTCAACAAAATCTGTGTAATGACCCGATCTGAGTCATCCTGTCTGAGTCGGTGTGCAAATTCTGGCTCCCTATCACACTGGAAACGCCTCGAAGTGCAACAAACACACCACCTCGTCACCACCCGTCGCCTACACACAAGTGCCCGAGGGGCCTCAGCCTACGTGTATTTTAAAGGCTAAAGGTGTGTAACAACATGAGCAATCCATTAGATTGAGTCAAAGACATCATCAGCATCATCAAGAGACTAAAATTACACGACCCCAGTGAGGCCACAGAACGGGGCGAACCAGCCTCTCTTGAACTTAAGGTCGAGAATTGAAGTTTCTATGGGCGGAATGCGACCCAGCCTTCTTGATCCCTCAGTGCTTCCGTCCAGGCTACCTTAACAGTCAGTCCTTGTCGGCTCCGTAACATCTAATAAGATCATCAGCTTCAAGGAGCCCCTTGTCACCTTGTTTGCTGTCAAGTGAGTTAGCTTATCAGATTTCGGTGAAGATTTTACACAGATGGGCGGTAGGGAAGGTGCCTCTTGAGACATACGCGATTGATAGAATACAGTCCTAAGTGAAGTACAACGAGAATATCAATAAAGGGTTGGAGCTAGAGTGGATTGTGACTAAATCGGCCACGGTTCTCAATGCCTAGCGATAAGGAGGACTGCAACGTATAACTCAAAAGATTTTGTCAAGCCCAAGTCTACCACAAATCAAGCAATCACTCACAAGCCAAGACACCAAGTCCGTGAAGCTCAAAGCTTCTTTTTGTCAATCCTCCCACTCATCCTTAGTTTGCGCGTGACATAATGTGCCAGTGTTGCTTCACCCCGTTTTCTGAGCGGTTCAACTTGCGTGCAACCTGAAAGTCTGACAAGATGCCCACATTCTTCAGTCGCCTGAGGAGGTCCTCCTCCCTCTCCGTCCACCTGCAACGTTGCGTACTTCTCTGTCGTGTGCCTTTGGGGGCTCCCGTGGTGACCTTGCTGCCGTCGCAAGCGCTGTTATTGTCGCTGTGGCTATCGCTGGTGCTGTGGCTATCGCTATCGTTGCCGGAAGGCCCTTCGGCCTCATCTCTGGGTTCCGGTATGCGCTGAACGCTCTCGTCTGGCAATATGATCTGAGGCTGGCCGTGTCCTAGTTTGGCTAGCAGGCTTGAGATCATCTTCTGCATCACAAGTAACTCTAGCCTCACCGGCATGGAGCCTGTTAGCTTCACCGTCGGGGTCATTGGGCTTGCGGGCCTCTTCAGTTCCTGCCTAGAAGCAGTGGACAAGGTGCAAGCCTACCAATCATTCGGGTCCGACTCGCACGTACTAGACACCAGGTTCAAGGCTGCCAGAGTCCGCCTCGAGAGATGGGGTCGACATGCAGGGTTCAACGAGAAGGCGTTGTCGGAAGACCATCACCCTGGTAGGGAAGCCACCAGTTGAAAAATGAATAGGTGCGTTGTTCACTCCTGTCTGAACGCCATAATTGTTATCTCCAAATGTGGACGTGTTGACTACACGGTCTTGATCTTTCCGAGCATCTACAGCTGCTACCTTGATCCCCTTGGATCAAAGACACAGGGGAAAAAAAAGGAATCAACCCGATTCTAATAAATCCAGACTTGACCAGCGACGCTTCCCATAGAGGAAAGACAGTGCTTCTTCCAACGGCCGCCGCTCCGGCCGGTTAAAGCAGACTCAGTTAATGTAGTCAGCTTGTTTCAGCCATGCATGGCTCAGATCCCCAATCAAACCGAGAGAAAATTCATTCTCGAACCACAGTGTGCGCGCCCCCTACCTCTCGGCGAGCTGTTCATCCACCTCTCGCGGATGATGATAACGAACGTCCGGATCACGTCGTGCGTCCATTGTTTGCTCATACAAAAATGTAACAGGCGATATGGATGTGCGGGGCTCTCGACAGGGGGCCGTGAAGTGAGTCACTTTGGCAAAGCCAGAATCTTCTTTGAAGCAACCAACAGCTAAAACACAACAGGGCGGCCAGGTCGGGACCAACAACTCCAACCGGGGTACTGGTAGTTCTTGACTCGTGACTAGGCGCTTCCTACTTTCATCCGAAGTACGAGTTCTCGTGGTCCAGTTGTTAGTTATTCCCTCGCATTGGCTGTTCTTTGCCATAGAATAGATAGGGACGTCAACGAATTACAGTAGATACTAGACGGTTGACTGTGAGCGGTGCTATAGCGATTTGACCCAAGTCCTAACGTCATGGCCTAACCCAAAAATTTACATATACTGCTCAGTAGCTGTCAGAGTTCAGTAATCCAACCATAGCACCCCTGCGCGCACACCTTGGGGTGTTTATCATCCCCTGACCCTTGACGTCATCCCTACTAATTCCAGTGGCCTAAGTCCATTCCCATCACGTAGCCCAAAGAAGCATCCTATTGAGGCTACCAAATCTCAAAGAGTTGGATGTCGCATTGCCAGCTACGCCGAAACGGAATCCTCACTCCGCTAGAATGCAGTGCAAGTACTGTTGATATGCTGGTTCTGACATAGGACATTTCGCAAATCGCCATGCGAATTATCGTCTGGAATTAGCATTCTTCCCCATCCTATCATGTCAAGCCCTGGCAATTGTAATATGCTACTCAACATCAAATCAGGCAAACATATTACCGTTATGGAGCTATAGTCATTCCTCCTGACGAGACCCAGTCTATTAATAGCTCCCTGCTCTATAACGTAGAGATCCCCGGTTATATCATTAACGATAAAGTCATCGACAGGCGCCTGTAAGGTAATGACCTCTAAACTGCCTTCTAATCGCGGCTCTTTCCCAGAGGCCTTGATTCTTACTACGATCTGTTAATTCAAGTTATTAAAATAGAGGAATCCATTCGAAAGCTTAATACTATTTATACTAAATAGAATGTCTAGCATTAAATCCGGTTTTAGTAATAGGTTATTAAAGAAGAGAGTAAGCTAAAGGGTTTTAGTATTAAAATAATACATATAGCTGCCTCTAGTGTTTACAATTAATATATATAGTATATTTAGTATAGTAATAATACTATTAGGTTAAGAGATATTCCTTAGAAGAGTAAGTTCTTTAATAATTAGTTTACTATACTTACTAAAGGATAGATAGTAAATTATATATCATTTAAGCATAGGAAAGAAGGTTTAGAATAAGAAGTTATTAGTAATAATAAAATATATATTAGGCTCTAATAATATAGTAATGCTATAAGCGCTGCTTATGTTATAAAAGGTATATAAAAGCTTTAGCATTGAATATTTAAATATATTAACTTAGTAAATATAAGAGAAAGTGTAAACAGTGGCTAGAATAGATCCGGAGGGCTGTAGTGCGAGATTTTCAACTTCGGAGCCTAAAGGGAAATCTTGGGTAACTTTGACTGAGAGACCCTGAACGATAGGGAAAAGGAGGGCCGCAGGCCAGAGTCGGAAGATGCTTGGAAACATCTCAACACATGCAGATACTTGAAGCAGATACTTGAAAGCTGTGGATAGGAATGATGATTTAATGATTTTGTGTCATAAAAGCTGGGTGATTACTAGTCTTTTATTATGTCGTCCATATACTGCCACTGCTAGGCCCTTTCGCCCCTTCACCGCAGCCCTGGAGGAGCAATCTTGCTGGGCTGGCAGTTATGCATCCATCCACAGCCAGCAAGCCCCTCGTCTCTGCTACGTAGTAGGATGCTAATGCTGGTTGTCAATATGCAAGAACTAGCGTCTGTGACCTCGGCCTGTTATTCTCCAACTAGCCGTTTATAGTTCATTGCGCGAGCAACCCTGTCATACCCATATCTCTAGAATCGCCGCTAATCTAGGCGAGTCCACCGCTGTGATGGCGGGGCGAATTGAGCGCCAGGGGAGCGATGACGGCCCTGACAGACGCCCCGAATTAAGGATCGTCCCATGACCGCCGCGTGCTGCATCACCTTGTCCCGACCCCGTCCTCTCCTTGCTGTTGAACGGGAGGCGTCCTGGTGTTGTGCCCTTGGTTGGGCAGTCGAGCGGCAAGCAGGATGGACCGAATCCCGCACGGGAGAGTCTGACGAGCGGCATCCCTATCCGTGGAGAACCAGCATTGCAAAGGGGTGTGTTCATTCATACGATGCTGCTGCTTCCTGCCAATAACCTGCACGGTGGATATTCATGTTGGTTTCTTGTCGATCAGGATTCAGGCTGCCGTGATTCATATTACCTAAGACCCGTGCCTAGGACGCATCCACCTTGTGAATTATCACACAAATACGGATACACATGTCGAAAATATTCAAAGCGCTGACCTGCTTTCTTCTATGCCTAGTCATGATAAGAATCCTTTTCTTCTGGGCTTTCCAATAGAAATCATATTGCCTGGTTTGGTCAATATTCGCCTTCCTGGCTCCTTCAGTGTGTTAGACGAATAAGACAAGACATTCTATTATCATCAAGCTGTATTAACTAATTCATCCTGTCTGATACGTGACCTTGCCATCGATCATTAGCGACCATCTTTGCCAAGGGGTTCCCAAACCAGTAAGTGAAGAATTTCTATTTTAATGTGAAAGATCCGAGATAAGCTAGAGAAGGCTGGGAAGGTAACTTAGGCTCCGGTCAAAGCCCAATGAAACGTGTGGGCGATCATTGCATATACGAGCGCCCAAACTTGCCCAAACAACCTTGTTGCCTAATTTCGTCACGGAGATAGTTGGTTCGGATCCCGCTGGGGTCCAACCTAAGCATCCCTCGGCCTTTGCTTTTCAACTCAAGCCCTCCACTCATATCCACGGTGTTGTTGGTAAGCCTCTGTAGGCAAATGCGCGCGCACTACTCGACGGGCTGAAAAGCGCGACGCAGTGCCCAGCCATGTCAGGTTCTTAACTCGCATATACTGGATGGGCCCCTGTTGCCTAAATTGATTAGTTACCTAGAACCTCTTAAGTTAGTCTGTTTCAGAGATAACTAAAGCATGGGATGTTTAGAGTGCGTATTCTAGGCAGCTCAGAGAGGATTGTGGTATGGCGGATGGTGTGGAAACTCGTGCCAGACTCCGGAGCTTCCACCAAACGCTCACTCCCACAAAAGACATCTTCACCCATTGTCAGAAGGGCCGATGAGATTGCGAATTTAGGCAAACTGACCATTGTTTTAGCTTGAACTTTGTTTCCTATGCTCGTCAACCGGCACAGGACCGTACCTACCTGCACCGCTGTCCCCCTCGCCTTTGTTTTGCCTTACCTGGTGAAGCCAATTCGTAAAACGTTGGGACATGTCCAGCGTGATCAAGCCTCCAACCTCCAGTCTAGAAGTCGGTTTTCGGAGTTGAACTTGAGCCGCAAAGCCAAGCCTTCATTGAGCCCGTGACCCCTTTCAACGTCAATCAAACTAAATGTGGACCAACCTGCAGGTACGGTGTCCATGGTTTGACACTGAGCTCACGGTTTTCCATTTCAAATTGTAAACTGTTTATTGTCATTTTTGGCGGGGGTAGCAGATGCCCTTTGAATTACTGCCCAAAGCAGGGGAGACATTCATATCCACGCAGGATCAGCACGCACCGCAAAACGCGGGCCGGCACAACTTGTCAATAGGACGGAATAGCGCTAGCTAATGGGGGTATGTATGCGGGAACCGTATTGGGCAATAGCGAAGCCAAGGGATCCTCTTCCAGTCGAGTAAAACTCCATTTTCAATGTAACATTGACACTTGTCGGGTCAGCATTCCCACCCGTCGGTTCGAAAGGTACCAAGGCCAAGAAGGGAGCATGATGGGAAGCAAAGGTGGAAACAAGACGGAGGCATTAATAATCTCTGGGACAACCCGCAAAAGCATAAAAGGCATCCCCCCCCCTCCCTTCATCGCTTCTCAATCATCCGTTGTCGCTCATCACACCGTCATCACCAACAAGCGAACACACCGCTACCAACATGCAACCGAGGTTCCTCTTCCCCATCCTGGCGACTGCCGCCGCCGCCATGCCCTCCTACCCTGCCGTCGACGCCGATCTCGCGATCCTAGAAACTTGCATGTCCGGTTCGCGCTTGCTGGCAGGCTCCTTTGTTCGATCTCAAAAAAGCACACCTGCGATCCTAGAAACAAGAGCGAGCAAGACTTGGCAGGCCTCGGGCGGCTGCAAGACCAACTGGGGCGGCGGCCGATGCCTCGACACGTGCGAGGCCGAGGCTACGGCCAAGGGTTATAAGTGCACTGCGATTAATTCAAATATCAGGAAGGATGAGTGCTGGCTTGGCTGGTGTGCCTGCGACTGTGAATGTAAACTTTGAGGACTTGGCTATGGAGACTTGAAGCGGAAGGGGGAGAGGAAGGATAGATAAGAGGATGAGAAAAAGGTGAAGCCTATCATGAGTGGTCACCGTGTATATATATGCGGTAGTGGCAAGCAATACGGTATCCTGGCTTCCAACGCCCACATCGGCCAGCACACTCCAATTAGGGGATACTGGTGCTTTTCCGGGTTTCTGACGGGCACATGCAGTGACGGTCCTGAGCGCTCAGCAACACAGAGAGTCTGCCCTAGTTGTGGTATTATTGTAACACCAACGGCAATGGCATCGAGATTCTTAAAGCAGCTCCCTGGGCGGCCTTCATTTCTTTGCTCTACGTGGAGCAGCGGTGCTGCTATATCCTGTCCCGCCTTCCATCAATTCAACTAGTCTAGGTTTGTCGCCTTCACTACCCATGCTGATTGTAGGCTGTCTGTTTCTGTGTGACCGCTGTTGATAATATGGACTGGGGCGAGACTGATATGGATTATTCGGACTTCCCCGGCGGAAACATCAAGCTGTTTCACTGCAAATTCAAGGTCAACTGTTGGGCTCTTGCTAAGCTTATTTTTAGGATTATCAGCCGGTATAAAAAAAATGGAGCCCGCTTGAGTCAGACGCATATCGTCACCTATTTGTATGGATGGTAATTGAGCTCAGAGTCTAAGCAGACATACAAATTTCTATTTCATAGAGGAGTCTGCAACACAGGGCCTAAGGTACCCTATACTAAGTGCTAGATCCTTTCAATGTAGTAACTGCGGCACTTAATTTCATTTTCGAACTTTCTAAACCCGTCTATTTCTTGAAATTTTCTCGGAACCCGATTCTGACCTACAGTTGATGCATTCAGAGAGCACTGTATCTTGAACCAACAACCACAACTTAAGAATCAGAACGTGCGTTATGGAGTCCGGTATCCGTTCTACTGAGGGAGTGTCTTCTGGAATGTAACCGTCGAGAGCCATTTCGCTAAATGATGATCCGGGTTATATTGTGATTAGGTATGAAATCATAGGTTATCAGCCTTGAACCAATGAGGCTGAGTAGTGTGGGATCAGCGGGTGGCTGTGTTATCGGGGGAACTAATGCCACTACCCTCACTATTCATAGTGCTTGAAGAAGCGAGGCGACGGTGGCTGACGCCTCTCTCCTCGATTTTTGGGTTGCATCTTCCTTCCACAAGCATACCTCATTTAGCTACCTAGCAGATAGGGAGTACGGTAACATATAATAGTGATGTAGGAACATTAATAGAAAAGCCAAGTCAACATTTCTTGATATGAACTACCTTATATCTTGTTATGAACTCGCCGCGCCAGTTGTGGTGATATCCAGCCCGCTGGTTTGTTATGTCTGCTATTGTCGCTACCGTTTCTAGTCTGAATGGCTTCGGCCTTAAGGCCCTAGCTAATGTTTCCGTAACGGTCGTGGACGGCCCGATAAGCACCTCTCCCGACCCTAGCCATGATAACCCACGCGGCCAGCAAGCTTCAGCGATTGGCCTTACGGAGATGGAAGCAAGACAGAGCACACCTGCTCACCTCAGGGTCGCCTATGGCTCGGGACTGCCCAATCCGGCTATTAGTGCGCTGACGAGACTGACGTTGAGCCCGACCCTTCATCAAGCTTTGCTATTACCTCGGCCTAGTACGAGGCCGGCTTTAAGTCGCGCCACTGGCTCCTCTCAGACATCCTGGCGCTCCCTTATCACATTGTAGAAGTCGCGGGCTTACTACTGCTAGAAGTCTCCCGCTTTTATAGTCATGTTTTTTCTCGCTGGCTTTAGCTTTAGTCTAAGGCCACTATGTCTTTTTACCTGAGCCTTAATAGGAAAATTGTTAGTAACTTGTATAAGCAGGAGAAAAAGCTTGAGTATATAAATCGCATTACTATATACTTAATTAATTAGAGCGCTAATTACTACTGAAATTATTAATATTAGTATAGCCTATGCATTTCTTAGCCTAGCTAGCTCTTATATTAAGTGTTTAAAAATCTTACACTTAGTAGCTCTAGTGAGCTATTTACTCTAATACTGTATAAATAGTATAATGCGCGGCGAGGCGTTTCCCAAGTGGCTTGAGATTGTTTAATACAGCCGAGGGATATCTCGGGATGGGGTTTGAGTGTGTTCAAGTCGGAGTCTGCGGCTCAAGCCAGTTCGTCTAACCAGGGCTGTTGAAGACTCGCAAACCGGGACAGCCCGCCTTTTCGGGTATACCTGGCAAGTCAAGTGATGCAACAAGGTACCAAAGTTGTTCGAGGCAACATCAAGGCCCGAAAGGCGTCTGTTGACCAAGCAACTGGAAGTTCTGTCTAGCCTTCCACATCTCATCCTGGAATGTCGGGCGATGAACACCGAACGAGATGCCCTTGTCCTACAAGCGGCAGAAGTGTATCAAGACAATCTCGATGCAGAGGAGGCAGAACGTCGATTAGATGCTTCTATCCAACCAAATCGTGACTTTACAGAGGACTCTGGATGGAGCTTTGTCCGATTGTGGCATCAAAGACATATTCTTGAACGGAGTGGACCGGCGCTGTTTCTAGCCACATAACACCGCCTCCATACGTTGTCAGGAAGACGGGCAAATATCATGAGATATTAGTTGCGGCAGAAGGTCAAGTCCAAGGATGGCAGACCACGATCCTACCTCCTTGTTGGGGCCACTCTCCAGCAAGCCCTCCGCAGCCTGATGTCGTTCCAAACAACCTCGGCAAGCCTCCAAGACCGGTTCTGCAGCGTACGACGGGCTAAAATGACTCTTTACGAATGCCAAGGAACTGATGGTTGCCGGGCTAGATTCTTACCAGAGGTTTTCAACTTATCGGCCGGGTGCGGAGCAAATATTTTCGCAACTTCCAGGCATATCCCCGAAATTAGCGACAGATTCAGTGCCAGCACGATGCTGGAGATCCGTGCGAGTGACGAGGATGTGCGCCAGTATCTGAACGGTCGAATATCGCAATCCGGGCTGAGATTGTTAGACACATGCTGTAAAGAGATTAAGAACGAGATTGCGAAGGCTGTTGATGGAATGTACGTATTCCCTTGCTCCCCTAAATAGGCTGCGTAGCTTACCTTTAATAGGTTTCTCCTTGCGCAGCTTCATTCCGAATTTGTAGGTAAAAATAAAACGCTTCAGAAGATATAAGATGCACTCAAGTATCTCCCAACGGGCCAAGGGGATACGATCATGCTTATGACGAAGCTATGAAGCGGATTACAGGTTATGATGCCGACCTAGAGAACCTGGCTACGCAGGTTCTATCATGGATCACTTGTGCAAAGAGGCGACTCACTACTTCGGAACTCTAATAGGCGCTTGCTGTAGAGGATGGCGACTTGGAGCTCGATAAAGAGGATGTTTCACGAGTTAATAATATGATCTCCATATGCTGGATTGGTAACTGTCAATAAAGAAAGCAGTATCATCCGGTTGGTCTATTACATGGCTTAGGAGTACTTCCAGCGGAGGCGCAAAGTTTAGTTTCTAAATGCAGAGACCGATATTATTAAAATCTATGTCACTTACCTCTCATTCAGTATATTTAACGACGAATTTTATCTAATAGAAAAAAGCATACGAGCCAGGGGCTCTTAAATCCATTTTTCGAATACGCCGCGCAAAATTGGATCCTATATGCCTGTTCCACCTCGCTTGACGCGGAGGAGCTCATTTCTTCCTTCTTATCCTCTCAGTCAAAAGTACCTAGTAGTTGCCTGCTCTAGGCGGTGAGGAACCAATACAAGCCTATCGCAGAGTGGCTACTTGAACGAAATGCCGACGTGAATGTGCGTAACATCGAGTGGAAAATGCCATTGCATCACGTCGTACTCCAAAGCTGGATAAGATGTATTGACCTCTTCCTCGGGCGTGGAGCAGAGATGGCCGTGGACGTCAATAACATGACCCCCCTTCACTACGCTGCCTCGACTGAGAATGAGGAGATAGCGCGAGTATTCCTCGAGGCCGGGGTGTCGGTCGATAGTCCAGTGAGACGGAGAGAGAGAGAGAGATTTAACGCCAAGGGAGCGCAAGGCGCTCCAGCGTCTCGAGGGGCATGTGGCATGCAGAAGACTATCTAACGGCTAAGGTAAGTCATAGGATATCCTGAACATCTGGCCTAGTAGCTAGGAAATTTACGATCCGCACCCGTGGGCTCCTTCATTCGAGCTCTTGTTCGGCCTAGAAAAGCTGTTATAGGGGTCTTGAGGTCAAGGTCTGAGGTGGTTGAGAAAGCTCTCAAAGGGCTGCTGGAGCTGCTAGCAGAGAAATAATGGGGGTCTGCTGGCTTAGGTCATGAGAGACGGCGAGCCGATTATCTTAAAGAACCTAGTGATCTTTAGGAAGGCCGCGTAGTCCTGAGGGCTAGCTATTAAGCATAGCTAGTAGTCCCTTGGGCTTAGGCTTGAAGACCGGCTATTGCTGCAGCAGCTGCTTGGCCTTTTGGCAATAGATAAGATGTTCCGGGGCCCGTAGCCCTCCGTAAGAGCAGAGTTTGTTGTCTTTGTATTTAAAATGGCGGTAATATCAGTCGAAATCGCCATGCCCTGACATCGCGGCGAGCAGGTTATGTACTGTTAGGCGAGGGAGGTCTAGTTCCTTTGGGTCGGCTAGGGAGGCTTTGAGGCCTAGGTCTCGATATCCTCAGCAGGTAGGGGCTGTTGCTGCCCACTAGGCTGAGAATTGGGTCCTGGTTTTTGCCTTTCTTAGGTCGCTAACTCCGGCTATTATAGGCGGCGCCTACTTGTCTTCTGGAAGCGCGGCCCCTGCCTTTGCTAGCTGGTCGGCTTATTCATTCCCTTAGATTCCCTGGTGCCCTGGGACCTAATGGACCTGGACCTGGACCTGGACTGTGACTGCTATCTGCTGGAAGTCTAGGAAGGCCTCCTGCGAGCTTGCCGGGGCCTGTCCTAGCAGCCCTTGGATGACTGGTGTGTTGTCGATGCATACGGGGATTTGTGTTGTTTTGGCTGAGCTGTCGGGCTCGCTGGAGTCCGTAGCGGGCCCCTTCCGCTTCTCCGTCGAAGACTTCTGCTAGACCAAGTCGGCCTTTCCTTTCGGCAACCTTCCAGCCTGCTCGATAGATGACGTAGCCCCAGCTGACAGCCCCAGTAGGGCCCTTCGATCCGTCTGAGTAGACTATCAGATGATCGTCGGGAACTGTCTCCAGCCAGGTCAGGCTGGCATTTTTTTAATCTCTGTAGTTCCTTTATATTGATCCTCTGCTTTATATAGTAATCTTAGTAATATATAAGTTAAGGCTACCCTTTTAAAAGAGCTTGCTAGAGGGCCTTGCTAGATATTAGCTAGGCTTTATAGATAACTAGTGCAGTTAAAGCTAACGTACTTAATAAGCGAGTGCAACAAACAAGCGAGTGCAACAGTGCATTGTACAGTAAAAAATAACCTACCCTAGACAACCTAAAACCAGTAATAAAATTATTAGACTTATATAAGCTTTATTTTTTTAGCGTAATATATTTTAATATAGTAAATATATTTTTTTTATAATTTTAACTAGCTTATTAAGTTAGATATAATAAGGTACACAGTGCGAATAGACTTTTTCTTAATAAGTTAAAAAATAAAAATACATAAAATTCTAGAAATTTATATCTTATATATTCTCACTTAATAAATATAATTCCCAGTTTTTAGTAATTTTTAGCTTAAATTCAAATTTTAAGAATTTTTTGAAAATTATACTTTAAGGTGGAAAGTTCAAGTGTTGCGTACCCTTGTTTGTTGCGCTCGCTTATCATGTACGTTAGTGAAACAGGAGGGACCGGTCCGGCAAGCGGCCCGCTAAAGGAAGCCTGGAGGAACTGTGCTGGCGTGATGAAGCTGGCGAAGAAGGGCTGCTTGTAGGTAGTATCAGTAAGATGGTGGATTTAAAGTGTTACGATGACCTAGGGTGGAGACCGGGCGGTCACCCGCCGGTCTTGATAAAGCTATTGATAAGGATAATAATAGGAGTCGGTCTGAGATAAAAGGCAGAGACTACTTAGACATAAATAGCAATCAATTATGTTCTTACTTACTTTTATTTTTGAATTATTGAATTGTTTTTAATGTTATTATAATGAGATTTATTTGATTAACTAGAATATCTGATTTATTTTTTAGCTAGCTGCTTGATTACAGCTCTAGCCGTCCTTCTGTCTGTTTTATTTTATGAGTCTTATCTATTCTCGCTCTATTGCGCATCCTGCCTACCCTATGGCATTCGTTACTTTAGGTAGTAATATCCCTCTTGTCCCCCTGCTTAATATAACACTCCTAAGTCTAGGACCTACTATAAATATAGGTTAGATCTTTTACAAGGATCACACACTCGTTATATCACTTGATATAATACATTAAGTATAGGATATAAGAGTTTTTAGAAGCGTATAGAATAGCTAGAGGATGTAGGAGAGTTATCGCCCTTAAATACAGTATATGCCTTTCTAACAGTCCCCTTAGAGACCTCATTCCTTTAGTCAGTCAGTTACTAGGGCCGGCTTGTTAGGAATGCGATGTCTTATATTATAATATACATTACATTCTATTATAACTTCTTAATAGTAATAAGATCTGACTATTATAAGAAGGTTATGTTTTTAAATAGTACTAGCCATCTAGTTATATAACTATGCCTTCCTTTTTCCTACTATAATTCTCTTACTTTAGATTAGCTTAGGAGTGCTTTATTGCTTCTTCTTATATATCAGAGTAGGGGAAGTAGGATCGAGTTAGTTATCTAATATTTCCTCAGTATTTAAACCACTATCTATACGATCGCTATTTAAATCGCTAGTTAGCTTAAAGAAGAGGCTTAGAAAGGATAAGATATACTTAAACTTAGAATTAAAAGCACTAAATTAATATTAATTATAGTTAGAGTTAGTAATATATATTTTTCTTTAGAGTAGGCTAGGGGTTTAGTTATTTTATAATCTAAGTGCTTTAATAGTAGTATTAAGGAATTAGCTTTTTTTTATAAAGACTGCTTTTAATTATAGATTGTTAGAGGTTACTGAGTAGTAGAAGTATAAGCTTATAACTTATATAAGGATATTCTTATAAAGAATAATAAAGTAAGAGGTATATGAAGATAAGAGTGTCTTATCAGAAGATAGTTTATTATAGTGTATAGTGATAGTGTATGATTCTATTGTATTAGGAAATAAGCCCTAGGGGTAGTCCTTCTTTTATAGACAAATTAAGCCGGCAAATATATAGTCACTAAAACATAAAATATACCATTAAGAAGCCCAAAAATTCAGCTATTCAATGGTATTATTTTTGTAATTATATGTCAAGGAAATGCCGAGATATTTTGATTTCAAATCACGGAGGAATTGAAAGCTTTAATTATAAAGCAAAATTGCTTGATTTCAAAGCACGGACTAATATTAGGCCGACTAGCTATTATTGGTTATATAGTGTGAATAGTGTTATTAATACTGTGTTTTAGTATATTTAAATAGAATTTTATATAGAATTTTTAAGCTTATAATAAAGCTTAAAACTTAGCTTATTAAAGGAAATATATATATTTATATATTTATTTGGGTTTAACATAGATTAAAGATAAGAATGGGTTTCTATTTATAATACTCTTAGAGCTAGCTAGTTATAGTAATATAAGTAACTTATTAATAGGATTTAATAATATAAATATAGATATATTATATATAAATAGAGCATTTTACTAAATAAATTCTTAATTATTAAAGAGAATTATTAAGATCCTAATAGTAGAATTTATAACTTAAGGGCCTTAAATAAGATTATAATTAAGGACTCTTAAGATATAGTTACTATATATAATTTATAACCCTTTAGAAAAGGGGTTTATAGCTTATTATATTTACTTAAGTAAGGAACTTTATAATTATTACTCTATAGAGAAAAGGAAGAGGATATAGTATATATATATACTTTTATAAAGAGGGCAGTTATTGTTTAGTATTAAATAAGAATCTAGCTTTATAAATACTAAAGTCTTACTTAGTAGCTCTAAATAGATATTCTTCTTAATATAGAAAGTATTTAAATTAATAGGATTAGTAAGGGATATATATATTAAAGAGCTTAGCTAAGGAGCACTTTTATTATTATTACTAAAGAATTAAAGGATAATACTATAGGATTATAAGTATTAATAACTTATATAAGTAGGATATAAGAAGATATATAGAGTTAGGCTATTATTATATAATAATACTAATATAACTTATATAGATTAAGTTTCTTCTATCTCTTATCTATTTAAACTTATATTATAAAAGGTAAGTTTATTTAGAAGAAGTTAGGTAATTATAATAAACCATTTCTTCTCTTAGTCCTCTTTTAAGGTTACTATTTTTAATCCGAGGTTGAATATAGAGAGTAATAAAAGAAGCCCTAAGGTCTTATTATCTTTAGGACTAAGGAAGTGCGAATAAAGGTTAAGAATGAATATAGGATAAATAAAGAGCAAGAAAGTCCTAGCCTTAAAGTTCCCTGCATTTATATAATATAAGCTAGCTAGGAGGATTTTATACTAAGCTAAGTCAGAGTAGTAAGTAATAGTAAGATCTATATTAATCGCTCTTTACTTATGCTTATTTAATAATAGAGGTATTAAGTAAATAAAAGAGGCTAAGGAAGAAGAAGCTATATTAGTTATAATAGAATTATATATAGTATTATAAGTAAAATGAGTTTAAAAGAGCTAAGTATAAAAAAGAGAGAATATTAGATCTTTATTAATAAGAAATATTAGCTTATTATATAGATAAATCTTACTTTTAGTATTACTTTAATTCTAATATTAATATAGTATATTATTATTATATCTTATTTTAAAAGAAAGAAATTATAGTTAATACTTAAAGCATTAGAGATTAATAGTTTAGTTAGATATAAATAGTATTATAGCTAAAATAGTATTATAATTAAAAAGGAAAAAGCAAATAATTCCTTATATTTTAATAATAGCTTTACTTTCTAGTAATAATTACTATAAATAATAGTAATTACTATAAATAATATTAATTACTATAAATAATATTAATTACTATAAATAATAATAATTATTATAAATAGCGATTAATATTACTTTTAGTTATAATTAAAGCCTATAACCTTAGTTAAAATAAGTATAGAAAAGAGTTTTATATTATAAGTCTTTTATTATATTCTTTTAGACCTTTTTATATGTCTCTCTTATTTAGAAAAAGAGTTAGTTTTAAAAAACCTATAGAGTTATTAATATAAAACTTATTAATATAATTTATTATTATATAATAATATATTTAAAAAAGATCTTTACTAAGTACTTTAATATAGCTAAATTATATAATAATCCTTCTTTCTTACTTACTTTATTATAAATATAACTATTTAGTTAGTAATAATAAATAAGAATAAGATTATAAAGTAATAAAAGTTAGACTATATAAAAAGCAGCTTAATAATAGCTAGAAGAGTAAAGGCAATATAAATAAGAGGTAAGAAGATATTAGTAGTAGATAATAAGATGGCTATAAGAAGAAGAGTGCTACTGCTAATAAGCGGAGGAGTAAGCAGAGAGGATTTAAAAGCAGGATGAAGAACGCTATTACTAAGAAGAGGAGAGGGTATAATAGTAAGAACTAGAAAGAGAATATAACCTATAAGCTAAAGAGAAAAGACAGTAACTAAAAAGATACTATTAGTATTAAGAGGAAGAGGCTCGATATTAAGAAGAGCTAGTAATATATATAACTAAGTGCTATTAATAAGGTAAAGAAGTAAGATAAGAACTAGATTTACTAAACCTAAAGTATAAATCCTTTTTAAAGTACTTAAGGTCTTTTAAGTATATAAAGTCTAATAATAACTAAGAGATATTATTAATTAAAGTAAAATAAACCTTCTAATACTATTCTAGCTTAATAAGTAGCTTTTCTTAATCTAATATTTATAGAAATAATTATATAATAAAAGGAAGTATTAAGAAGGCTAATATAAGCTATAAAGCAGTATTTCTAAGAGAAGTAAGTAACTTTAAATTATTATAATTAGTATAATCTTATATTTATATAATATAAGATTAATATAATCTAGTTCTTTTTAAAAGCCTTTTATAATAAAAGTAGTATAAAGATAATAATATACTTAGTTTACTATTTATAGAAAAAGCTATAAGACTTAGACTATATTAATTAAAAAAGGGCATTATTTAATAAGATTTATTTAATAATAACTAACTTATTAGTATATAAGAAATGCTTTTTAAAAAGAGATAGTAAGATTATAATACTGATATACTTTTCTTATTAAGTAGCTTTTAATTAAAGTAAGGTCTTAAATATATATATAAAGAGTATAATACTTATTAGCTATAAGTATTAGTATTTAAAAGAGCTAAAAGACCTTACTCTTCTTAAAGAGAAGTTTATCTTTCTTAATATAGTATATAGGTTTATTATTAAGTTTAATATTTAATATAGCTAATTAATTAATTTAATATATTAAAAGTATATCTTAAGATAACGTATATATCACTCATGCGTCGCATCCAAGCATGCGTCGCACCTATATTATACACTTAAAATTAAAAACCTTAATTTTCTAAAAGTTTATATATAATTATAGGATTTTTAAAAAAATTAATTTTAGATATTTAACTAAGAAGTTAATAAATTAGTAATTTCTTAAGATTTTTAAAAAAATTATTAAGCTAGTTATAAATAAAAATAGTAAAAAGTATAGTGCGAATTTAATAGCACTAGCGCTATTAATATATAAAACTTAAAAGAATTCTTAAAAATAAGTTATATTATAAATAATTTAATTTAAAAATCCTAGCTATTTTAGGCTCAATTTAAATTTTTTAGGATTTTTTAAAAATTGCGATTTAAGGTGAAAATCTCACTGCAACGCATGGTTGGATGCGACGTATGAGTGATATATACGTTATATTATAGTATTCTTTAATAATATAAAGTCTTTAATTACTATAATCTTACTATACTTACTTATATTAATATTAGAGTAAGTATATATAATTTAGACTAGCTTAGAGCAGCCTATGCCTTAAGATATTAGTAAACTGCTTAGTATTTAATCTAGCACTATTTATAGAATATTATAATAGTTATAAGTAAATAACTTTCTTTATATTAATATTATAATTAATAAAGAGGAGATAGAAAGTTAGAATTTTAAAGATAGTAATAATATACTAATATAAGCCTACTAATATATAATAAGAGAAGAAGAGATTATAAAAAAGCTTATATAAATAGTATAAATTATACTTCTAATTAATTAAAAGTAGAATGCTCTTAGTTAAGTATTATTAGTTAAGGATATTATAATAGAGCTAGTAAAGAGGTCTAAGTATAATTATAACTTTAGATAATCTAAGTCTATACTATATAATATATAATAAACCCTTAGCTTAGAGGAAGTAATAGTTAAGGAAATGTTAGAATAGGTATTTAAGCTATACTCCTTAGTAATATTCCTAATTAATAAGCAGGCTACTTTTATAAAAAAAGATAAACTAGAGTTTATTAGTCTAGTACTTTAAGCAGAGTACTAGTTTAATAATAAGTATAAAGGCAGTATAAGCAAGGCTCTATTAATATAGGTTTATAGCTCTTTTAAGCATCTATTTATCTAAGTATTATATAGTTATGAGTTTACTAATAGCTTTTCCTTAGACTATTTCTTAAAAACCTTCTCTAATTACTTCTCTTATAGCTATAGCGGACTATAAGTAGCGGACTAAAATGAGGTAAAAGACCTAGTAAATTCCCTATTATAAGATATAACCCTAAAGTCTTAAGCTAAAGTCATTTTATAATAATATAGTAAGTATTATACTTAGTACTCTGCTTTTTCATTCTTTAGCTTTAATATAATAATAAGGTTTTAGAATTAGCAGATTGCTTAGAGTTACTTAAAGCGGTCAGCTTCTTAATATATTAAAGGAATATACTAAAGGCTGACCCCTAAGTACTTATAAGAAGTGTAAAAAGAGATAACGTATATAATAAGCATGCGACGCATCCAAGTATGCAACGCACTTATACTATATACCTAAAAGTATAAACTTTAAATTTTCTAAAATGGGCTATATAGTCTTAAGAATTTTAGGAAATTAATCTTAAGTAATTAACTAAAAAAGTCATAAGTTAGTATTTTTATTAGATTTTTACCTAATTTATTTAGCTTTTTAAAATTATAAATAAGAAAAAAAATAGTATAAATAAGATTTTTTAAAATAAGTTTATAAATAAAATCTTTTAAAAATCTAAAAAAATCTTTACTTATTTTTATATACTTATTAAACTTATATATAAAATATAAGCCATTTTAAGTCTAGTTTGAATTTTTAAAGAATTTTTAAAAAAGTACTATTTTAGGTATAAATTAGAAATACGTCGCATACTTAGATGCGTTGCATGCTTATTATATACGTTATTTAAAATAGGAAAGATAATAAATAAGGATATTATTATACTTATAAAAGAGCTCTTATTATAACGTACATAATAAGCATGCGACGCATCCAAGTATGCAACGCATTTCTAATTTATACTTAAAATAGTACTTTTTTAAAAATTCTTTAAAAATTCAAACTAGACTTAAAATGGCTTATATTTTATATATAAGTTTAATAAGTATATAAAAATAAGTAAAGATTTTTTTAGATTTTTAAAAGATTTTATTTATAAACTTATTTTACAAAATCTTATTCGTACTATTTTTTTTCTTATTTATAATTTTAAAAAGCTAAATAAATTAGGTAAAAATCTAATAAAAATACTAACTTATGACTTTTTTAGTTAATTACTTAAGATTAATTTCCTAAAATTCTTAAGACTATATAGCCTATTTTAAAAAATTTAAAGTTTACATTTTTAAGTATATAGTATAAGTGCGTTACATACTTAGATGCATTGTATGCTTATTATATATGTTATAGTAATTACTATTCTTTATTAAATAAAAGCTGCCTATTTATATAAAAGAAGATCTAGTTAATAATAGTAGTATTTAGCCTTATAGTTATTTAGTTTACTTTAAATTCTAATAATATTAATAACTTAGTAAAGTTAAAGCTTATAGTATATAGAAAATAGAATAATAAGGCTATTAGAATATTACTTTATACTCTAAGTATATTACTATAAGTAATAACCCTCTTAGTTTATAACCCTCTTAGTTTATAACCCTCTTAATTTAATACTCTTCTTCTTTTATAAGATCTCTCTTTTTTTTAAGTATTATATTTATATTAAATAACTATCTATTTATAGGAATATAAGCTATTATTATATAACTATTAAGACTAATAATTATAAAGCTCTTTACTTATATAGCTTATTATAATTAAATAGTAATCTAGCCTTATTAAATCTTATTTATAATATAGCTAATCTTAATAAAGAAGAATACTAATTAAAAGTAAAGAGTTTTATAGATAATATATTTATTATAATAATAAATAAGGCCTTAGTAAAGGAAGTAGTAAAGTGTAGTAAGAAGACTATTATAATTAAGCCTAAGCTAATATATAATATAGAGTGATTATTAAAGAGGTTTAAGTATAAGGCTAACTTTATTATATCTTATTACTAGGTCTATTATTATATTACTATATATATTAAATACTTTATTAAAGAAGTTTTAAAAGTAAGCTTAGAAAAGTGTAAAATATAGCTATACTATTTCTAAGCTCTTTAAAGACTTATATTAAAGACTGGCTTTATAAATAATAGCCTGCTTAAAGTAAAATAAGATTATTATATAGTTAATTAGTATAATTAAAGTATAGCTATAAGATTATAATAGAATTAGAATATATTAATAATTCTTATATAGAAAAAAGAGTTAGTTCTTATATATTATATTTATAATTATACTATAAAGCTTAATGCTCTTATATAGAAGTGGCTCACTCTTATTATAGAGCTATTAGATCTAGCCTAAGAATAATAAGAGGAACTAAGTAATCTAAGTACTATATTAGTATTAGTAATAGGAGATAAAACTAAATCGTTCTTACTATGTATTATAAACTGAATATTTATAAGTAAAAAGCTCTTATAACTTAAAGTACTTAGCTATTTACTTAGCTTTAGAACTGATTTTATAAATATTCTTACTTAGACCTAAGTATATTTTAATTCCTTATACTAAGCTTATACTAGATAGTGGCTAGGTTTATAAAAAGTGCTAGTAGTACTTAGTTAAGAGCTATAATTAGATAATATCTATTTTTAAATAAATAGCTTTAGGTTATTTTACTTAGAAGCTTATAAATACTGCAGCCTAATCCTTTAAGACTTTTACTTTTATTACTATATATCTTTTATAGTCTTAAAAAAGGAATGCTCTTACTAAAGAGGCATAATACTGATTCCTTTTTTACTAATAGTAATAGTCTATAAAGGCTAGGTTTAATACTTTTAAACTCTTAGTAAAATAGTAGTGCTTATCTTTAATAGTTAACTTATAAATAAGTGCGATAAATAAGATAAAAACTTTATAAAAAAGTAAGTATTAAAGCTTTATAATATAAAGAGAAGTGCTTATAGAATATTAATAAGAATATAGTCTTATATCTTATTCTATTTATTCTTTAAGAATAGTTTTAAAGTAAGTTAGTAAATAATATATTTAGACTTTAGTAAAGGTTATAAAAAAGGCTAAGTAATTAAGTTTATTCTTATATTTATAATATTGCTTTATTATGCATTTTTATAAAAGATGCTTAAGCTAATTATAAGCTTTAGGGTTTAGATTAGGACTTTAAAGAGATTATAAATATGCATGCTTTTAGTAATTAAATAGAGAAGGAGGATAGTGTTTAAGCTCTAAAAGAAAGAAAATACTAATATAATAGTAAATATCCAGAGTATAAAGAGTAATACATTCTCTTTATTTACTAATAGGCCTTATAGAAGGCTAGATAGCCTATAGTAACCTGCTTAAATAAAAGAAATACTAATAAATAGAGTTAGTTTAAAAGGCTAAATATATCTTAAAGTTAATCCTTATATATTATATATTAATATCGCTCTAGGCCTAGTGAGGCAGTAGACTTTAAATAAACTATAGTTAATAGTAATATTACTATTAATAGTGTTCTTTAATAAGTATAGTAATTAGCTCTAAGAAGAGGAAAGTAAGCAGTACTTCTAATATATTAATAGTAAAGAGAGTATAAGAAAATCTTATATTATATATACTATTAAAGATATATTCTAATTAAAAGGCAGCCTTTATATACTGCTTTTAATAGGCATAAGTAGAAATATAACTATACTTATTAGTAAAGTGACTTTTTATTTAATATATAATATTAGATTTAAAAATAAGATAAAGACTAAGAGAAATATATTAAAAGAAGAGAAGTTATATTAAAAGAGTAAGACTATATTAATTATTAATAAAATTAGCTAAGTAGGCAGCCTTATGCTAGTATTTATAGATAGTTACTTAAGGCTATATAGAAATAATATAAATCGCCCTTTTAGTAAGATTCTAATTATTATCTTTTTTAATAACTTCTTCTAGTTTAAACTAGCTAGATAAACCAGCCTCTTCTTACTAAAGCCTAGAGAACATAATAAATAGAGACTAAAGAGTTTAGTAAAGCATATAGTAATATATAAACTATTCTTTTAGTTTATAACTATTATTATACTTTATAAATAGGTTTATACTACTAGTTATATAAGGTTATATAGCTTCTTCTAATACTTATATAATAAGTAGTAAATAGAGCTAGACTTCTAATAGCTATATTATTACTTTTATAACTAAGCGTCTTAGCCCTCTTTTACTAATAAACTGAGAGTAATTATACTTTTAAATTAAAATAAGTAAGACCTAAATATAGTAGTTATTATATAATAAGCTTATACTTAAAGTAAGTATATCTTAATTATTATAGCTAAATATAATATTAAAGTAAGAAAGCGGTTATATATAAAAGAGCTATATAATATACTTTATTATAAAGATGACTTATAACTCCTAACCCTTAGGTTATTCTTCTATATATAAAGAATGCTAGTAGTAATAACTTAGAACTAGCTTATTAGGTTAAAGCTAGTTAATAAAGCGCTTTTTAAAGTAATAAATATCTTTCCTAACCTTACTTATAGTACTATTACTCTTATTAATAATATAATACTCTACTTAAGCCCCCTAGTAGCTATTCTCCTTTAGTTAGATAATATTATAGACCTTATAGTACTCAGACTTCTAAAAGGTATGCTCCTTATTAAGAATAAAATAGTAATTATTCCTAACTCTATATAAAAAAAGAATCCTAGCTTAAGAAATAAGCTAGGCTTTTAATTAATTACTTATAGAATAGAATCTCTATATACTCCTGCCTTTACTATAATAGACTAGAAAAGCCAGAATAAGCAGTTTTTAAACATCCTTCTTAACTTTAAAAGCATTTATAATAATAGTATAGTAATAAGGCCTAGTTTTATAAGCCTATATATATAGCTTTTAAAGGCAAAGAGGTAGGAGGGGTTATACCTCTTCTAAAGACTAATATAAGGCGATTTTATTAAGCTAAAGAATGTATTAAATAAATAAATAAAGGATGCAGTTAATAAGCTAAAGAGGCTAGGGGATGAGATAAGGCAGCGGTTTGAGTATGACTATAGATATAAGAGCTAGTTTTAGGATTAGGATGCTATACTAGAGTCTACCTTAGTAACCAAAGTTGACGAAGAAGATAACCTTTCTCTATAGTATGATTCTAAGGACTCTGAGGCTAAGTCATAGCATACACTTTATTAACTACATTCTCTTCCTTAAAGAAACTATAAAGACACTACCATAGCTCATAGTAAAAAGTAATAGTAAAAGTAAAGAAATAATACTATAAAATCGATAAAGTCTTAGTAAAAGTTGGTCCGTGCTTTGTATTATATATATAAAAGCTCGGAAAAGGAACCTTCTAGAACTTACTTCATAGTTCCTCCAGGCATTTCGACAACTTCAATGGTCTTTCAAGCTTGTGATAGCCGCCAAAACGGCAATAATTACTACATCCTCTTAGCACATTGCTTTCATCCAGGTTCATTAGATAGCTCACCTCCCGCGGTAGTCACGATATAGGATGAGACAGTCCACGCAGTCTGAAGCACAGCGACCTCATCGACGTCAGGTCCTTTTACAGCCAGAGTATACGACAGTCCAAATATAAGACTGGCAATAACCGGAACGGAGACGTACGTGATGATCTTCCACGCAGACCATTTCAGTATAAGTCTCAGCCCGAGCCGGCGGCTTCCGGGAAAGGTGTCTCCAGAGTTCAAGTTCTTCTGCACCCACGCCTTCCACTCCTCTCTCTCGTCTTTGCGATGCGCTACAAAGTCGTAGTACAGCTCCAAGAGGGCCAGTTTCGCCGTATCTGACAGCTCCAATATCGTGTGGTGACCCGCGGGCGTGTGGCATTCATACAAACCAAACGCACCGACGGTTTTGAGCGTGAAGAGGCGGATGTACCAGGGCCGTAGGGCACAGACGGCGCGGTGAATCGATGCGATGAGATCTTTGGGTTTCCCATCTGAACCTGCGAGCTCTTGGAGACACTCCAGCGTCTCTCCGGTGTCGGTATCCACGGTCCCGATGACGATGTATGCTCCGATATTTTGGTGCACGGCAGCGTCCCGGAGCTTTGGCCGAGTGGGTCGATGGGTCCTCCGAATACACTCGGTCTTTGACACCAGGATTGCCGCGCCTTTGTCGAAGCGGTGGGACAGCAGACGGCTTTGGCTGGGGATTCGAACGGGTCGTGGTATGTCGATGAAGGCGCGGTACTGCTGTTGTTCTGGTGTGTCGTGCTCCAAAATTTCTGAAACTTTTTGTTCATCGGCAGCTGGTCCAATTATGAGTTCATTCTGGTGTGATGACCGTGTATCCATTGCGGCTCCTGCATGGGACACTGTACGGAAGGAATAGGGTGTTTGGTTAATTAGTGCTGTGAGGAGACTCGACTCCTTGAGCCTAGGATCAAGGTCTTTAATTTCTGACACTGGGCGGACACAGCCACCGACTTTTTATGGCTGACCATGTTTGTAGAAGTGGGGTGTCACGGATTAATATTCGGGGGTGGGCTGTTTAGATACGCGGGTGTAGCTTAAGTGACTATGGGGTCAATATAGTAGACCTCCTCCCTTATGTTCTGTAGCTGAGTGCTTGATATGATGCAATTGCACTGGCGGCTGACTGGCACGCTAGTGGTGTCGATCTGCTACTTTCTACGGACAGCCGCTGACGGTTACCTGTCTTTGGAGCTTGCGACGTATCCTCGCAAGGAGGTAACGTTAGGGCACACCACGTCCAGACATCGGACATGAGGGCGGCTTTTGCAAGCCTCACAGAGCATTGGAAGTTTCGCAATCCCTCCGTCAACTTCTGAGAGACGGCCAGTGGGGAACAGAGAGCCATTACCGCTTCGGGCTGCACATCGGTTCCTTCATTCGAGTGTCATGTTTGAAGAAGCAAGGACGTGACGGCGCCTTTCTAGCGCTTTTGCGAGAGATTTAGAAGAACGACCACTGTACCAGGGGGCAAAAGATTGGTCAATAATCGCTGTGGTAGCGATCATCCGGGCACATTACTGCACTATAGGGCCCCTATCGCTGTTCCAGTGAACCAAGCCGTAACACTAAGCAGCCCCTAGTAATAATTACACCCCTCTAAACGCTTTAGAAAAGAAAATTCAAATATCCTAATATTTTTATAACTTTAAAGAGTACTAAGAATTTAATATCTCTAGTAAATCTACTCTATAATAATATAGATAAGCTTAACTATAACCTTTAAGCAATTATTTTAAAAATAGAAAGGGGCTTTAAGAGAAAGAATGGCTTTATCATAGCCTTAATAAAGAAGGTTAAGTTCCTTAAAAAAGATAATGCCTCGCATAAGGCCATAAGTTAAAAAGCCATTGACTATAAACCTAATAAAGCCTTTATAACTATCCTAAAGCTTGTAGCAGCTCGTTATAAAGCTATGATAGTGCAGGCATGCTTTGAAGAGATTCATAGGCCTGATCTTTTTAAGGAGGCGCTAGGAATTACACAGATAGAAAAAGAGAAGATATTTATAGAGTGGCAGTTATAGCTAGTTAATTAATGCAATATTGGTTAAGAAATCGCAGATTGAAGTTAAAGGCATTATCGCGATGTAAGGCATTTAGGGGTGACGGTGTTGTGGGTCCCCACCCTACGTTGTCGAGAGGGCCGAGGTTACATAAAATTCGAAGCACTAAACGTGCCACCTGAAGACGGCTTGAAGCGAGGTGGTCAGCCACTTCGCAGTAGCTGAGGGGCTAGTTCTGCGTTGCGCGTACTCCTACGTAAGTTACGGATTAAGTGTAATATTTCCGAAACGTGTGGTTAGTTGCTTTCATGGGCTCTTCAGAACGGCCGGCAGACGGCTACGTTACACCTGACTTTGGGACGGTTTAGTAGCGGCCCGAACCATGGGCACGCGAGGGATAGCACGGCTGCCGCACGTTCCAGTCCGTGGTTCCCTGTGCCTACCATTGATGCGTTGCCGGTAAGGCTATTGGGACGAACTCAAGAGCGAGCCTAATCATCGACTTTGCCTTTGGCTGTGATGTCCATGCTGAACATGAAGTGCGAAAAGCCACCAGGTCTTGTCGACCCTTGGGGTCTGGGAGCCATTAGGTCCACTGTCTTACTGAGATCTGCGATAAATTCTGCCTCGGCGCTGCCTTGATTTGGCGGAGCCAACGCCTTTGTTTCGTCCAGCCCAGACGTATTGTGTTGTGGCACTGTTCGATTGGCTTGATGGGTGCGGCGGTGTACATGTCGCCTGCCTCACTTTTGCTTCCATGTAGCAATCGAGGCTCTGGATGTCATCCTCTGAGGTTCGACGTTATAGAGAGAGTGTAGAGTCTTCTTATAGGTGTATATCTAGCTGCAGCACCAGCATACTCTTCAGTCCACCAGGGAGCAATGCATGCCCCCTTCCACGTAGGCCGGCCAGCTGAATTTGCTGCCGAGGTTAGGAGGCTTATAAGCGCAGAGGCAAGCTCGTCGAGCTCCCGCGAGGTAGAAGCAGCGACAGGGATTCCTATGTCTCCGAGTTCTACGAGTTCTATGAAGAGCTTGAGCTTGTTATCTGTTATTACATGGATCCTACCTGGTTGTATTAGGGCATGCTTTATGTCCAGGATGGTTAGGCTGAGTGTAAAGTGATCAGAGCTTATAGCGAGGTGATCCCTCAATGTTAATGATGACTTCAGCAAGATGAATATTCATAAAAGTAAGGTCGATGGTATTCCCAAGTGGACCTTTCGAGATATCTGGGATTAAGGTTGCTTTCTGATGTTTAGGACGCGATATCTGAGCCTGTTTTGTAGTCTGTCCCGTCTGCTAAATATGATATCTGGCATTGAAGTCGCCAGGGTGATTTTATCAACGAAAGTGGACTGGCACGCCAGATTCCGAGCAATATGACATCATCTTTCTACAGGAACCTTTGGGAACACTCTATCTTACCACCTTGAAAGAGCGAGGGTAGGATGACGGAAAGTCATAGGGACGGGTGGCTACTATGCCACCCGTCCCAGTGGTGGCACTCCTGTTTGTTATTCACTTGTCGCACATCTCTCTTGTTCTCGACCGCTGTAGCCGCGCCATCTTCATCCCACCGACTTCGCATGCGATATATGGCCTGAAGTAGGGAGTTGGCGGTGAAAAGAGGTTGGCTTCAACATGGTTCGGGTCCACGTCGAGGAGTGTGACGAAGAAGCCGAGCAGCGCTTGGAGGCCGGCCCGCGTATTAAAAAGTCGTGGTATTACTGTCTGAGCTGTACTCTCACATTTTGGTGTACTTAAAGCAGGATGACATCATGTCAATACTAAATCACATCATGTCTTGTTAGATTTGGCCTCATGATTTGGCCTCATGATTTGGCCTCGGTTCTCTCCATTTCTGTCGGCGCAAGTTTGGTGGAACTTTTGGCTCCCCACCCAAGCTGTCTGTCTCCTAGGAACTTCTCGATATGTTCTACTCCGTATTCGCCCAAGCAAAAGTACAGTCTCCATTTAACTGCCCCTGAGCACTCCGCCAATCAGGTGTTTGCTGCATCGGTCCACAGAAGCACTTTTTCAATTTATCTAGGCCTATTTAAGAAGGAGGATACTTTCTGCTCCTTATCTGCAGTAACCCTACACGTCTTGCTACCGTTTCTCTATACTACCTACCCAAAGGCCGGGGATCTTTGATATCATGTACTTGTAAAATGCTTCCCACTGGCTAGGTACTTAGCGGAAATCTCGTGTAGGTGAAAGACATCGGACTGCAGGGGAAGCCAGCCCACAATTTACGGGTTCGGCACGTCGAAACCGAGTCGCGGCGGAAACTTGTTGTAGTTTACGTACAAAAGAGCGCGCTGGTGACGCGTATTGTTCATTTTTCTCCTCTGCCAAGGAGAACTTGATCAATTCTATCATAGAAAGTGCCTGAACACGCCACTAGTGACCATGAGACTGAACTCAAGCTTGGTGGCTCTCAGGCTACTCCTACTCTCGAGCTGTGCATCTGCTACCTTCTTCCGCGGACACGGGCTGCAACTTGGCCCTGTGGACGAAGAAGAAGAAGGAGCTGAGTTCAGTCTCGCCGCTGTCAACGTCAATGACAATCCCAACACCAATGGCTGGGGTACTTTTGACCAGCTCCTCGATCACTCCAACCCCAGCCTGGGTACATTTCGTCAACGGTACTGGTACGGAACCCAGTACTGGAAGGGACCTGGCTCTCCCATCATCTTTTACAACCCTGGAGAGCAAAGTGGTGACGGCTTCAACATATCGTTCCCGACCTCGAAGCGACTGCCCGGTCTCTTCGCCGAACAACTGGGCGGCGCTGTTGTCATCATGGAGCACCGATATTGGGGCGAGTCGTCTCCGTTCCAAGAGTTGACAAGCGAAAACCTGCAATACTTGACCTTGGAAAACAGCATCAAGGACAATGTCTACTTCGCCAACAACTTCAAGCTACCGTTTGATGGTAGCGGCGGGAGTGCTCCTGACAAGGCGCCATGGATCTTCTCTGGAGGTTCATATCCAGGTGCCCTGGCTGGCTGGCTCGCGTCTGTTGAGCCTGGCACCTTCTGGGCCTATCACGGCACCAGCGGTGTCGTTCAGGCCGTTGGCGATTTCTGGCAATATTTTCGTCCCGTCATGGAGGCGACTCCACGGAATTGCAGCAAGGATCTCGGCAAGGTCATCAACTACATAGACCATATTCTCCTGCACGGCAGCAAAACCGAGAAAAAGAAGCTGAAGGCCAAATTTTTGCTCAGCGGCCTTGAAGATGCCGATTTTGCTTCGTAAGTCGCCCCTTAACAAGACCGAGAGTGCATATCATATGTACTATACATAGCGGGAATACCTCCAATCAAAGAGACTGAAACTAATGTGTTTGTTTTTTTGTTTCTAAAAGTGCGCTTGAGAATGGACCATGGTCCTGGCAGTCGACTCAGTTTTACTCGGAGAAAGTGCAAGGATATAATTCCTACCACCAGTTTTGCGACTACATCGAGGTACACTCACTCCATTTACTCGCGAACCATGCTATTGAAATCAAGGATGGCTGGGCTAATTGATACTTCTTTCCAGAATGTGTGGCCCAATTCGACAAAGTCTGTCCCCGGACCAGAAGGTGTTGGTCGAGTCCGGGCTCTCGAGGGTTACGCCAAGTGGGCAAGAGAGGTGCTCGTTCCAGGCTGTAAGTGAAAGGGTTCTCATTGCTCGAATATCATCACTTGCATGAGGCTAATCAACATTCTCGGTTCTTTCACTAGACTGTGATTCTGGCCCTTATGATGACTGGAAGGGTGAATACAACATTGCTTGCTTTGCCAGCTTGAACTCGTCGAATGTGATGTATATGGATCTTAGCCCTGGCAACTATGCGAACCGCCAATGGACCTGGCTGCTTTGCAACGAACCGTACGTTTTTCATCTATATTCCCATTCGTTCTGTCCCCATCTTGTTGCATCGCTGAAAGATGCTAACTTCACAAAGCTTGATGTTCTGGCAGGATGGAGCTCCCAAAAACCGCCCAACTATTGTTTCCCGCCTTGCCAACAGACACTACTGGGAAAAGCAATGCTCGCTTTTCTTTCCCGACGGCTACGGGATACAAAAGGGAAAGACTGTAGAGCAGATCAACGCATACACTGGTGGCTGGTCTGTAACAAACACAACTCGACTCATGTACGCCAACGGCCAGTTTGACCCTTGGCGCGACGCGACTGTGAGCTCTGTCGACCGGCCTGATGGTCCGCTTCGAAGCACCGCAGAACTTCCTGTTCGTGTGATCCCTGGCGGCGTCCACTGCTCTGATTACTACAAGCCGAATTGGGATGCGAACGAGAACGCAAAGCGGATCGCTTACGAGCAGGTAGAGAATATGAAGACATGGGTGGATGAATTCAAAAGTGCCAAGAACTGAATATATGGCAGTGTTTAGCTGCTGAGTAGCAGGGCTAGCTGAATATTAAGCGTAAAATTGATAATAATACCATGAAGTCTAAGGATGAATACCACTTTCAATGCCCAAGTTGCAGTGCCACCTCGAGGTTATGTGGCTTGCACTAGACTATCTGAGCAGGGCAGATGTCCCAAGACTGTTGGATCGCGCTGCTTTCGCCATCTGATCGGGAGAGTTCCGCACTATGCCCTGAGTATCCTCACACCGGAGTAAGAGGCAGTAAAAGCTTTGAGATGGCGGCAAAACAGTGAGTTGGAGAAAGATGGTGACCATGTTAGCACTAGACTTCCCAGGGTGTGTCTTTGAAACCTAATGGGCGGGCATGGTAAATGTCTCAAACTCCAACGACAGCAGCATATTGGATCCCGTGATAAGATATAACTCAGGTCTCTTATTCAAGGAGTACCAAAACTCCAACGACAACATTATGTTGTGATCCAGGGTTGCATACAACTCAGTTCCCCCGCCAATGCAATACCAAACTCCAATGATATCCCCATGGATCCTTTGGCGGGCACAAACATACTTATCCCCACCGAATACCACTCCATAGCCTCTCTCCATAATATAGCTTGCTTCCTAAGCCCTGGGCTCCATCTCTTCAGCTTATGGTGTTAGCCCCAAATCGTTTTCAAATACAGAGATGCTACATAGTGCCGTGATCGAGCCCTGGTAATGCGTCCTAAACACCATGGGAGTAGGCCGCTCTAGGCGAGTTCTGTCGCCAATCATGGTCCGCCAGATGGTCTCCCCTACGATTTCAGCAACGATACCTAGGCTCGCTATCCACGGAACTTCCGAGGGTTCACTAAAGAACAAGGACCTACTTATCGTGCCATTCGACAAGACGTCTCACTCCCTTAAGGTGCAGCGCCCACACGTCGACTTCTGAAAGACCAGCCGCATCGAGAGAGGCACGTTTACTGGGCCTACGTCTACAATCACGTCTATGCAGCCGCCAGCAGCAATGAGGCTGTTCTTTTCTGAACCCGAAGCCATGTACGGAGGTGTATCCTTGGATGCTCGATACCTCGACTTCTTCAGATCTGGCGACCTGGGTAGGGTGAAGCGGTGCATATATAGGCGGCATGGGTCCAGTCTAGCACCTAAGATGGGAGGCCTTCAGTACCCTTTCCCTTGTGCAGTTCGGTGCTGATATTGGGAAATATTTAAAGATGCTTCCTTACATTATGATGTGCTTGCTGGTAAGTATTAAGATGTTATCGAGATGGTCGGCAACTCATATAAAAACATCGGCAACTGATAAGCTGTAGTCTAGCTACATAAGGCGCCTGCTCCTTATCGGCAAACGTCTCAGCGACTGCGGACATGGAAAAGAAGCTGATATAGCGATCGTGGTAGTACATATCTGCTCGTGGAGCCGTGACGACCTCTCGGATGATCCATACGAGTGCGAACCAGGGGTTGGTGAAGAAAGTCGACCAAATCGGTCAACCATGCGTCTCCATATGTTCCCGCCTCTCGGTCGAGGAAATCAATATTCTCCTAGTAGTCAGGGCTCCCATTCTACAATGAACCAGGCGTATCCCTGGGATCAGCACATCGACACCATTTATATCGGTTCCAGAACCGCCGCCTACACTATCTGACGTCGAAAGCCGTGTTAACTAGACTCTGACATGGCTCGCATGGGTATAAATCTGCCTCATCAGCTCGACTTGCCCGCTCTTTTCTCCGCCGCCGGACTAGTCCATGTACACCGAGTCGATCTAGACTACCTGCGATGATCAGAACCCTGGGCAAGGTATCTGGATCCAGCTTCACTCACTACTGCTGGCCAGGCAGGGAGGCACCTAGGTAGGTAGGTACCTATCCGTTTGTTATGGACCCAACGCGATTGACCCATCGCACTTGACTTTGGTTGACCTGCCATGTTGGCCAAGCGACGACCCAGCCATTCTGGCCCCAAGTGATGGATCTGCAGAGTATTCAGGTCAAGATTGGCCGCCATTGGATTCAGGAAAAAGATATCCAAGCTGCATCTGGCCATTGAAGAAGAAGCGCCTACCAACTCAACCTGTCTTGCCAGACCTAATAATTCTTCCCCAGTAATATATACCAACATTCAGCCACCCGGCTACAATTGCCCTCTTGTCCCTATCCTCCCTCATCCATTGGAAAGGGCAGTACTCAGATCCAGGTGTGAAACGCTTTCCCTCGAATGCAGCCGCCTCGGCAATGTAGCGGCGTGAATCGTGTCGGTCGAGGATGATGCCAGTATGGGAAAGCCACATTGGGTCATCCAGGTCTCGCCCATAGCCATAGTTCTTCCAAATGTCGAGCACTACCGGGGACGCGTCTCCCCACTGCTTACAGCTCGATACGACGAAGGCGGTACAGCAATCATCGCATAATGCAACCTTGTTTCTTCTCGTCGTTCCAGCATTCTGGGATGCTTCCTCTTCCTTTTCCTTTGCCTTTGCCTTTGCCTTGTCTCGCCCCCGAAGCCAAACGCAGTCATGTGCGAATCGCCTGGCTGCGTCCGGGTCAGCATCGGGCTTGATTACTCCTAAGACGTCCTGCCATTTGCGATGCTTGCAAATATCCATCAAGTAGGAGTTATCATCTAAAAACTCCTTCAAATGTGGCATAACGATATTCGAATTGCCAGAGAAAATGCTTATATATGATCGAATTATAAGCTGGTTGTGAATAATGTTGGGTTGTACTTCGACCCAGATTGAGCTCAGGCTTTTAGATCCGATTTTATAGCGTTGAAATGTAGCAAGTATCTCAGGATCATAGAAGTTGCTTTTATGCCGGTGGCTTCTGAGAATTGCCGCTACTATGTCAAATCGTAATGGGGCTGTGTTTCCGTACCCTATAGCTTGCATTCTTTCGGTTTCGCAATTTAAGCAGGCTCGTTGCCCTTCTAAGAGGGATGGTTCTTCTCTGGGCCTAAGTTGGGTGAGGGGGAGGTGGAAGCACTGACATGCGGGACACAGTATCATCCCCTTCTCCATCAGGTACCCATCGCCCTCAAGCCGTTGAAGGAGCTGGAACTTGTCCTCGCCATGTAGCTTTAGAACGCCTCTCCCGACCGTCTGGAGGGCCTGTTGGCATGATAGAGCGAGGGCCGCAATATCAACGTCGCCGAGGTGCCGGCAGGTCTGTGAAACGAGGTCATGATTGTTGAAAAGTCTTGAGACACTTGGTGGCTTCCTTGACGACCGCACCCTCTCCCTCAAGCTGGCCAGTTTTTTCGTAGCCCATGAAGCCCGAGAAGGTGCCATGATGAGACTAAGGGGGACGCGTGAAGTCAGTTATGGGCGCTTCGGCGTGAGCAGGCTGACCAGGAGAGGAGTATTGTGTTTTTTTGATAAAGTGGGAGAAACTCGCCCTGCTGGAACAGCGCAGATTATTTACGCACACTCGACCTGGAGAGGAGAGCTGCGTAGCTTTTATTCTTAGTTGAGAATTTTCTATCTAACTGCTGACCTGCATTTTAACCCTTGGATTTTTTTTAACCTTTACCTGGGTTCCTTGTGATCGTCCATGTATGTTATTTAATATGGATCTACTCCGCATACTCCAGATTTTAAGTTAAGGATCTACAAGACCCTGATACTGGCAGCAGGCTGCCAACCTGAGGATGGCAAAGCTGCCATATCAAACAGGATGGATTGGTTGGAACAGCTTGAATGTGATAGAATGTCTTGTCTTATTCTGCTATCTAGTCGGGGAGTGGAAGCCAGCTTTTTATCCCTCGAGGTCAGACCGATCCCGGGCCCTAGATCGAGCCCTCGAGCCGGGGATGCCGTTGGAACCCGGGAATCAAGCTGTTGAGGCCGTAGGAACCCGGGGATCAAGACCGTTAAGGACTATCTAGATTGTTGAGGATGATCTAGGTTATTGGGGTTAATCCTAGGTTCGTAGGACCCGTAGGACCCGTAATTTCGGAAAGCTAGGGACTCGAGGATTCGAGAGACCCGTGGTTCCGAAAACCTAGTCTCTATCCTTATCATGACTGTTCGGGCCTACTTGTCTGACAAGTCAGGCTGCTTACGATTGCTTTGCATGTGACCCGGTGAGGTATGCGTCGACGATATAAAAAAAAACACAATTTTCAAATACAATTTAAGCATTCGGAAATCCAATGCTGTGGCCATAGTCAAGGTTTTTCAGCTAGGAAAACTTAAATGCGGACGGATTTAAAAAGCCTGTTGTCAGTTGCTCCAGGCAAGTTCCTCACTCCTTTCCTTACCATCTCTCATACATACCAAAATGGCTTCAACAACCACAAGATCCCTCGTCGGCTCTGCCGACGTCAGGCTGCTTACACCTGGAAGTCTGCTCACCTAGAGACTCACAGGTCCACCCAACCGAGGGCTCGAGGGTTTGCTAGGTCAGTCAATTAGTCAGTCAGGCAGAAGGTCAGAGGTCTACTTACCTAGGGTCTTGAAGATATATCAGATCGAGGGCCAAAGAGGGGGGGGGTTAAAGAAAGGTCTGTTTATAAAGAGATTAAATTTTTTTTCCCTCTTTATAAGGAGGCGAATAGATGGAGCCAGAGAGACGTCGAAGTTGATTATATAAATACTAACAAGTGATCCAGCGTAATTGTCAGAGTAGAGTGACATCAGTCTGCCCCGATAAGAGTTGGAGCCATCAAGAGGCAGATTCCCAACCATCTACAAAAGCAATAAAAAAAGTCGCAAACGTACTTACAGAGTGGCAGATACCGACGTCACACCAGAGGGCATACCCAACAAAGCCGTTTGCTTGGGGCTATACCTGAAACTACGGATCAAGGTAGCGGAAAATGTTCTCACGATTCCAGGGGGTATCATAATGAGGATGGTGTTCGGAGAGAGGAGCCAACTTGCAAGTCTTTAACAGCATCCCAGATACTAGCTGCACAGAATAATTTGGCAATTACCTTCATTAGCAGCACTCATTGTATCTTAGAGTATGGTCTTCTCCCGCTCTGTCAAAAACTTTGCCTGTTTGATGCTAGAGTGCATCTAAAAGGTGACTAGACTGCTGAAAAGCAGGTGGAAAGCGCCGACAGCTACAAATTTGATGTGCTAGCCTTCAAAGCCGCCGATTCTATCACCAAACTAGCAGCAAAGGAGATGAGACCTCTAACAGTTTAGCCAATTCTCAGACCGTAGTACCAAATTCCCGTTCTCGGAGTCGCTTGTCTTCTTATACACTACGGCGAAGTAATTATGGTGTGGACGGAGGTATGGAGACATCAGACATGTCTGAAAGCGTCCTTGCGGCTGTCATTCAGGCATGGTTCTAGGCAGGGGCGGAGAGGCAGATGGTGACGCCCAAAGCGTGATATTGACGCTCAGGACCTTGCTGATGGGGAATCGCTGGATGAGGAAGCCCAGCGGCGACTCTGCTACTGCAAAGCCGATGAAGAACGCCGTTACCACCCAGGAAAAGTCCTTGCCTTAAAGTCGACGACTACGGAGAGGATTATGATGTTGGTATGATTGATCAGCACCTCGTCGAGGAATCCGAGGGAAGTAGTGGACGAGTATCAGGGGGACGATGTGGTAGTTGACTTTGCGAACGATGCCTTGAAGAGTAGTAGCTGCTGTGATATCTTGACTCGGCCCTTGTGGAAGGACATAGAGGCATTGAATGATGGGCTCTTTTCCCTGCTTTCAGGTTAGGGAGCCATTTCTGAAGAGCCCTATCCATGGACAACCTGCAGTCTTGAGCGTTGGGTTTTTTTCCGACGGAAGGTCAATTAGCCCGTTATAGAATGGGGACCATATGTTCAAGGCTGTTGATAAGATGTCACTCATCTGACTGAATGATCCGCCGCTGGCCAACCCAGGGTCGCGGCCTTGAGGGATAGGGTGCCAGGTTAAGTAGCCTTTGGCATGTGCATCAAATGTGATTGGAGTGCAGCACGTCGGCCAGAGTCGATGTCGAGCTTTGATCCAAGGTTTATTTGCAGACCCGATGTAATAAGTTGCTTTACTTTACTGCCCTTAGAAATACATTATTCATCTCACAGCTACCATGCTAGGCGTTTTGTTCCGGATTTATAAATTAGTTCCAGCAGCCCTAGGCCATCACTCCCCGCTAGGACCTCCCCTTCCTGCGAGAGCTTGTCCTCATTCTCCCGGCAGATGGACGACGCGTAAATAGGGAAAAGCTGAGAAAGGTTCTCCTCTCAGGCATTAGCAGTCAGATGCATTTTCCATCATGCACCTGCACGGATGGGACCAGGGGCATAAAGGGACACGATATATTTCAGCTTTCCTTGGCTCGCTAAGGTACGTCCGCATCCGTCTCAGAATCCACCGACCAAGAACAGCACGGGGATTTTCAAGTTCTCCCACGGTTCTTGGGTTTGGTTCAATAATGCACTTACAGGCTCGAGCTGACTCGTTCGGGAAACCTTTCAGCAAAACGCCGACGAATCTCCGCCCACCTAAGCTGCTCTTCTTCCTTCAGTTAGATAAGGAAACTGTCCTTATCGTCTGAATACTTTGCCCTTATTGCTAAGGCTCGTTTTCGTGTTTTTTATGTCGTGACTGAGTGGGTTGAATCGGAGATCGCATCGTTAGTATATATATGATTTATGAAAAGGGGCTACTCAAACTAGAATTAAAATGTCATCTTACCATTCTTAGTAATGCGTTTTATTAAAACATTCTCGAGTTGCCATTCCCCAAATCGAGCAAGAATCGCACTGGCGTTAGAGGGAATAGATCTTGCCTGCGATGGCGTTGGACCTACCCTGACGTGTGTCGATGTGTCATGCTCCTTCGATGAGCGTGCAATAGTTCTTGTGGATCGCCTCCTTCGGCGAGAATCCTGGGCACTGCTGGCGACATTACGTATCGAATTGGAAGGGGATCTAGAGACTTTGCGGCGCTTGCGTCCTTGGTGGTCTGTGTGATCGGAACCGTCGTCTTCCGAGCTAGAGTCTGGATAATGCGGAAGTGAAGGACAGACCAGAAGGCGAATTAGAACGCCTGAGGTAGAAGATTTAGAATAGTTTGTTTTTCCTTTGCTTTGATTGGTTGATTTTATGCTATTTTGAAATTTCATTAGTTATTTTATACAAAAACCTTTCAAATGGACCAATTGGGCCTCTTGGTTGTTGTTTTATATGCATTTGAAATCATAGGTTGATTTTAGTTATTGTGTGAGTGGGGTGGTCGACTAGACCCCTGATCGGTTAGTGGGTGGTCTGACTTATTCTCTCTATGCCCACTCTCAATACGAACGACAATCCACAACTCCGTTCGATCCTCTGAATGGTTATTAGTTTCGATTATAATTGTCTATAATACTTATTAGCAGAAGAAAGCCGAAAACGGCGATCGAAGTTAGCAAAGGACAAGAATTCTGTAAGATTCCAACTCCCGAAAGATGGTATATTTTTCACTGGTTTGAAGAGTAAACTGAATCGTCGGCTAGCTTATGCACTCGGCCGCGGTATTTAGATTGTCGACTGTCTTGTTTGCCATTTCGCACAGACTTCTATAAAGTGCTTGAAAATCACTGGCACATCCCGCCGATCTTCGAAGATCACTTTACACAATAAATAACGCTCGGAGCCATTCCGACTGAACACCACGCCAACGACGGGACTCAAGTGAAAGGTCAGACAGGTTTTACATATTGGGGAGAACTTCAATTGGTTTCGTCCTTTAGTGCTGCCTGCCACCGGATCGCCAAATTTTCGTTATTTTAGGCCGAGAAAACGAACCGTATAGGTCGGTCCA
This sequence comes from Dactylonectria alcacerensis, assembly GCA_029931735.1. Classification (NCBI taxonomy): domain Eukaryota; kingdom Fungi; phylum Ascomycota; class Sordariomycetes; order Hypocreales; family Nectriaceae; genus Dactylonectria; species Dactylonectria alcacerensis. The sequence continues at coordinate 811,298 of JAPMUZ010000015.1, read as the reverse complement.
ACATACGCTCCCCTTCTCCGCAACGCTTCTTTCCAACCCCACAGCTGGTCCGCTAGTCCTAGATATATAGGTAATCATTTCACTGAACAAATCCTTCGCTAGTCCGAAATCCTCCCCGAATAGACGAGTGCCTCTAGGGCATCTCCCATTTAGAGTTTCGTCCACAGCAGAGGTAAGCAGAATACCGTTTGGCATATCCAAAAGTTTCTTCAATGCCTTATCAGGATGGTACTCTGACTTGAGCGCTTGTGCACCTGACTTCTCAGTCGCTTGGATACCCTTGCCCCAGGATTCGATCACAAGGTCTAATACAGGCGACTCGAAGTGAGGGGTCGTTAATGCGTTCAAAAGCGTGCTCTCGCCATTATCTACTGTGTACTCCAGTCCGTAGTGTTCCTTGTGCATTTGTCGCAAAGCATCCAGTCTTTGTTTCCAGGACTCATTGATCTCCCTCCAGTGACGTGAAGGACAGCATCCAAGGAGACTAAGCATGACAGAAAGGGAGCGGGGAATTCCCCATGTTATGAAGCTCGAACTCATCGTTGCGCAGACTAGATCCTCAGTAATTCCGATGGCGAGGTCGTATTCCATGAAACATGTGAGTACCCTATAGTTGTCGCTGGACGCTGCAGAAATCAGAAGTTTTGGTGTGATCACCATTTCCCGATTGTAATCCCTCAGGAGCCCGAAGATTGTACTTCCACAACTTGTGTTTCCACATACGGCGAGCAGAAGATCTTCGTCAATGGTCCATCTCTCGTGTGTATCTCCTATTATGATTTTTATGATGTCAGCGCCGTCACCGCGATTGCTGATGGCGTTTAGAAGGAGGGACTTGGGAGGAGTTCCACATGGTGAGCGCTGCCAAATTTTCTCGAACAATGTCCTGCTTCCACAACGAGCAGCGACGCAGAGCAGCTCTTCCGAAACTGTCCAACATTCCTGGAATTTATCTAAAAAGACATCCAGGGCTCTAGGGTCCTCGCTTTTAAGCTGAACTAGCTCTTGAGCGACAGCCGCCTCGTTCGTGATGGCAAATTCAGTCTTGGGCAAGAGGAGCTCGAGTAACCGGGATTTACCATCTGCTGGAATTAACGACCTAGCGAGGCGAACATATATCTGTCTCGAAACGGCTGCCCCTGCCTCAAGAAGGACTTCTGCGATGGACGGGTCGTTGGCGAAAACAGAAACCGGTTTTCCATTTGTCGTTTTAAAGCCTTTGAAAAACGATGAACATGCTGCATCCAGAGCTGTGATCGGTTCATCCTCTGGCCATACCAGCCATATGGTATGTGCTCCCTCGTAGGTAACGTCGACTCGAAATGCGAATCTACCGGCGTAGTCGAGCGACTTGTCCCTACCACCGGCCTGGAGATGGCGGAGCAAGAGGCGCATGATGTCTACGTGACCGGCACCGGCAGCGGCTTGTAGGGCAGTCGCCATGCGAAAGTCTGTCTGGGCAAACTGCAGGAACATCGAACCCAGATTGACGCCTAGGTGCAGATCGCCTTCAACTTTTTTCTTACCTTCTGGCGTACTGATCTCATAACAAGTGCTGCATGATGAAGCGTCGAGAATGTGATGTGGATTGGCACCATGGTCGAGGAGTATTTTGGCAACTTCAAAGTGGCCACTTCTAGCAGCAGCTTCAAGTGGAGTGCGCATATTGTCCTCAAGATTAATGTTGGCATGTCGTTCAAGGAGCAGAGTAACAATCTCCTGGTGGCCCCGATATGCCGCAGCAGACAAAGGAGTCCCGTGAATGCCACCTCGAATATCCGGGTTCGCGTCGCGTTCTAGGAGATCCTCAGCTACGTCTCGTAACCCAAGGAAGGCCGCATAATAAAGCGGAGAACCGATGGTCTTCGGATCTCTACCAAATGGATTCACCACGTCGCAGTTTAAGACATCCTCGAAATCGCACATGATCATGGCGCTCCGGAAGTATTCCTCTGGAGAGAATAGCTTCGTGCATGCTTGTCGACTTAGTGACGTGAAGTCGGTCGACGAAGCTGCTCTCATGTGTTGGAGCCAATGAGCGGAAGCGTAATGCAGAAGGGGGTAGTCATGATGAGCGTCTCTCCCCCTTCGCAAATAGGCAGGATCCTGCAGGCCAACGCCGATGAAGTAGGAGCAACATCCCGCTGCTATCGCCTCGTGTGCGGATTCTTCAGTAAAGGAGTAAAGCGCAGAGGGAGAATCAGCAGCCTTCCCAGATGTGAGATACTCCATTATGGAGAAATGGGAGACTTGTATATGGAGGCAATCCTTTCTGCTCTCAGAAACGGGATCGTAGTAGGTTCCAGGGACCAAGCTAAGTATGCTGGGACATAGTTTAAGAAGGTCCTCAGGGTCCCACAGCCGTCGATCTTTGTCGAAAAGCTTGGATGACGGATGCGTCTCTCCAGTCACCCGACCTGTGGCTGCGTTCATGGTTGTCAAGTTGAGGGTGGGCAACCAGCCAAGGTCCAGCGCAAGAAATTCTGCTAGCTCCTCGAGCCGAAGCGGGCGATAGGAAGACCCGAGACATTTCAGGATCACCACGACTGCTTGCTGATTCCGGCCCTTAATACAACCAAGCAGTCGATCATACACGGCGTCTAGCCCCAGCGGCATCTCATTTAACGCCTGGACTACATCGCTCGTGGAGTAACAGTCCCTCAGATTGTCGAGCATACAAGCAACCCATTGAAACCTGTTTCAATAATCATTAGCCGACGAATTCCGATATCGGGCTAGACATTCTATCAATTTGACCTACATCCCGTGAGCTCCTTGTACAAGCTTTTGCTGGACTTCGTTTCGGAGTTGAGGTGGGATCCTTCGAAAGCCCTTCTCATTTGAGAGCGTTGAGCTAAGAAATATCGAGATGTCAGCGTCGACAGAACTATTCTGGACGGCGAGCTGACGACAGCCGAGATTCTCGAGACTGTTCTCGACATGCGGCACTCTGCGACTTGTGACGAGCATATGGACCCAGTCGAAGCGCCAGCTCTTCACATCAACTAGCCAGTTCTCCAATTCTGCATAGTTACTGCACTCGTCCAGGGCGTCGACGACGAGGTATACCTCTCGTTGGTGCAGCTTCAACAGCTCCTTCAGCGTGATAGTAAGAATCGACAGACTTGGTCTTGAGCCGTGGCATGATGGTTGACTTTGATACGTCTTTTCAAGTAGTGGCAATGCTGTAGCAGCATCAATTACGCATAGCTGCACTATAATGGAGCCTAAAAGGTTTGAGACACTCATGGTTCTGTCATCGTCGAAACGGAAGTAGTAGTATGCAACAGCCGAATTGACCGTCATCGTCTGTCTGATATGTTCGATAACAGCAGAACTAGCCGGTTGAACATTAGCTTTTCGATTGATGCCTTGAATACAAATGAGATACTGACATTAAGACTGTCTTGCCACAGCCAGCTATATGTAAGAGCCCTTCTATTAGTGGATGATCTGGAAATGAGCACTGGAAAGACATACGGATCCCGTGAATCCAGAATACTGATCCGGGGTTTTCCATCCATTTATCAAGCTGCGGATTTTCCAAGAGCCAAGTTCCTGTACCGCTGTGATGCTTGCTTTGAGCCTGGCTGTGTTGGTAAGACCAGTCATTTGGGAAGAACCATCGGAATATTTTCCCGTTTGTCGTATCTAAACGCGTTAGTATATTGTCCCAAAATTCTATTCATTTGGAGAAGGGAGGTCTACTCTGCACTGATGATACCAATGAATCCACCTGCGTTTTGACAGTTTCCATAGTAGAACGCTGTTCCTCAGATGAGTTCCTCGTGGCTATGTTAGCTGCGCATACTGTCTCAGGAGGAATGGCCTCATACTGACAGATTCAGCACTTCTATTGCGAGCTGCAAATTTTGTTTCATCTCGGCCACGGTTTCCCTCAATTTAGCAAGTGTGCTCTCTCTGAAGGGATATGCTAGAATCGCCACAGTAGCCCTGACCCGCCGCGATGACCAAACAGAAGATCCTTTCTTTGAAATAACCGCACTCTCAGGGTCCCGAGCTCCATCTTGTTCCAAAGGTTCGCTCATCGAGAACTTGGCAAATTTCTTTTCCAAAACTCGGAGCGATTTCTCACAACTATTGATGGAAGACTCGATCATTGTCTTCTCTTCATGTGAGAGTTTGGCGTCCGTGATGCAGCGCTCGATCACAATCAGTATATCCTGAAAATTTTTGATTGAGGAAACGGTCGGTTGGATCTGATCGGTATAATCACAGGCGGAGCCGTAATATCTTAGCAGCAGCCTGCAGATGTCGATGGCGCCGACGAGAATGCCGATTGTGCCGGCTGTGAGGGAAAAGGGATCCATAACTTTTGAGCAGCCCCAGAAAGTGGGAGAGGAGATATAGAATGTATCGACGCAGATGGAATTGTAACGCAGGGATGGGCGTCTCGTCTATCTACCGTCATCAAAGGGATATTCTGGCGTCCTCTCCTGCTCATGTTCGATTTAAATAAAATAATAGCAGGTGTCGGTCTGCTTAGTGCGGTGATCGTCATACGATTTCAAGTCCTGCCCCACAATCTAAAACTATTCGCTCAATCCACACCCAAGAATCCCTGCACATGTGGTAAGTACGTACTTCTGGGCTGGTGGTGGTGACTGCCGTTTCATTTGGGACCCGATTGGGTGTTTCAAGTATTCACGTAGTACAATTTTTGCGTGACGCCACCAGTATGTTATTATATTTTGTACGAATGTACAGAGTAGTTAATAATCCCAGATCAAGGAAGCCGTGACGCTGCTCGAGCATGTTGTCGAAATCCAGGGCAAAATACTTGCCGAAGACCACCCGAGCCGGCTTACGTCGCAGCATGCGCTTTGCTGGAGCGTACTAGGCCAACGGCCAGGTCCGCGAAGCCATCGCGCTACTCGAGCATGTTGTCGAGGTCAAGGGCAAAACGCTTGCCGAAGACGCAAGCTCTGAAGGATCGGGTGTCAGTGTAGAGCGGTTAAAAAAGTTTAAGGCCAGTCCTATTTCGTTTTCCTTCGTCTCTCTTGTTTCTCGTATCTTTGCTGGGGTTCGGGGGAGGGATTTTATTTTAAGGTGTTCCCGGCATTGCCTCCCGCTTCTGGATTGTTCCAACCTCAACCCCAAGGAAACTTGAAATGACAATATGTAGGACAGGTCATTTCGCGCACAAGTAAATAATCAACATGGAGAATCCAGGCCGCAGAGGTGACCAGACATGACCTTTCCCGCTTTAGAGGTAATATCCAATAACGACCTAATTTTACCATCTCAATAGGCAGAGTTGCTGCGGTTAGCTATATCGCCACGTGTCACTCTATTGTTTGCTAATGCTAATATCAGTCCACACCCAAGTAGTTAACTTGGGTGATAATCAGCTCGTTCGGGGTGGCCAGGTGTGGGTGACGGGAGTTACTAGACGGGCTAGCCCAGTCACCCAATAATTAGCGTACATAATAGCTCATAGATAAGCTTTGCTGTGGTGACCCGGCAGCTGAAAAGAGCCCCTGTAGCTCGGGGTAGCTCGTGATGCCAATGTGGTACTGATATTTGCACCAGGTCAGGCGAGCGGCGCAATGAATGGGACGGAGTGTGGGATGATTTTGGCGATTCCTCTGGAATCCGGATTGATGACAAAGTAGGCAGCCAATCTTGTGTCGGACATTGACGCCGAAGCCCTGGGAGATGGCAACGTTCCAGCTAGGTAACACGTCTGCTGGTGATTCATGGCACCTGGAGCCATGACTGTGTTCCTTCTTGGAGAACATCTACGGGGAGATCTGGCCCATGAATCAGGTCGTACAGGCTTGTGATCGGCCACCTCCATCCCGAGGCCAACTAACACACAATCGAGCAGCAGTTGCACCCTCAGCACCTCGCAGCAATCCAGCCACCAAGAGAGCCACAAGAGCCTAATAGTCAGTCCCGATGGCCAGCAAACGGTGAGGCATATTGGGGATTGGCTGCACCACCCATGCGGCTGAAACGATTCCACTAATGACAAGATATGCCTGATGGAAAACCGTACGGGAGCTGAGAAGTGTGGTCATTATGGCTCGCATTTATCAGTATATGCCTCATTGACAAAAGTGTTGCCAACCTGAGCACAGTAAATCCCATTTGTGGAGTATCAGGGCATAGGTGGCTTCGAAATGCAATGTGTTGGAGGGCGATCTATGGGAAAGGGCAACAATGTGCAGTATTGCCTTGACACGCTCGCATTTCCTTAGCGTTCCCAGACAGGCTGATGGTTCGCTCGTCGCATCTTTATATTTAGGTCGTCAAAGAGCAATTATGGACCTTCTTTCACACGCTCTGCTTGCTCCTTCTGTTTGACAAGGATATCCCAATGGCTGACTATGATTGGGAAAACGTCAGCGACCTCTCGCAGGCGCTCTTCGCCATGCACCTTCCGGGAGCGTTTCCGCCAGATCCAGACCCAGAGTCTGACAGAGTGTGTACGCCACAGATGCCTGGGCCAGCGGTTTCGAAGCCCCTTCTGCCAGAGAGACCCAGAGAGGAGGCTTTATGCAAGCCCTCAGCGATTGAACCCAAACCCGCTGAAGGTTTCAAGGCTATTTCAGTATCAACTCCAAGTTCCAAGTATCCAGAGTCTTTCCAGACAGCATTCCCTCCGCCGGAGGGCCTAGCGATCGACAGTCCCATTGATTCTATCCCAGCTGCATAGAAGAGTCGCTAACTTGCGAGGTATCGAAGCTCTCCTAGATAACAGTCCTTGAATCACAAAGAGCAAGCTAACAAAGGCTGACTTTTCCTCACTAAATGGTGGCATGTTACAGTCATACCATATGCTCAGCCGCATGACACAATAGATGGACCATGGCTTTGCTCACCACCAGTCGCAGCATTTTCATCACAATAAACCATATCATTCAAATTCAAGCATATTAGCGTAAGTCTACTAAAGTAGTCTATAATGATCGTCAAACTTTAATACAGTTGACAGCCTTTAATGAAAGCACTACTTACCTGCTTCGAGCCGCTTTCAGTTGGGTAAGTCAGATCTCGTCAAAGATCTCCTAAGTTGCTGCTGAACGTCTGCCGTATCTCGCCATACGGTGCTGATTCTACGTACTGATCTTGTGATAAATTCCGGATCTGAGTTCAGATACAAACTGTGGACAAGACAAGTTCTGCACTATCATTCCCCTTCAACTTCTCCTTGTGCATCGGGCTCGCTGGTGGCTGGGAACTAGCGAATGTGGCGCACTCTAGACATCCCATGACCAGTAACGGTCAGTCCACCCAGGCTGGCACCAGACAGCACATTTGAATCAGTTGTCAGGTTTTCACTTTGCCATTTCTGCGGCTGAGCTCCCCAAGCGACGTTAAAAGCGGCAGAAAAGAAGACCATTTTCATAGTTCTAGTAAGACCTTGTCGACTGGGAAATCTCACTTACACCTTGTGAAATCTTTCTCCATATGATCAAGAAATACGCTCAGGATGTCACAATATCCATCTGGGGACACCGATTTGTCCCGATGCAACTACAGGGACAACGGGCAACAACAAGCAGGCCTCTTAGCACAGGACCGCTACACGACCACCTCCAGAGATAATTCGAGACAAACCCAGAGCGTCTTCCTCCTCATCTTCCTTTCATTTGGTCTTGTCTTTCTAGTGCTGTGCCTCGGTAGCATTCTTTGGTTAGCCATCCATGGACAAGTGCTAGTGCCCATGCAGGACACGCGACTGACAAGCATTGCCATCTCTGCCGGTAGTAAAGTTGCCACTACTATCATGGGCATCACCTTCGCGAGATCCGCCTGGGCATCAGCTATTCCCGATCTTGTGGCCGGGCGACCTGTCAATACGCGGAGGTTGGTCTCCATGTGCAGGACGTTCATGTCACTGGGACAATATCAAAACTTCTCCGCTTTGCCCTGGTCTTTCAAGTTCCATATTCTCCTAGGTTCTATGACACTCGCGGCAATGGTTGCGACATCTTCGTCTTTCAGATACGATTCCCTTCCGACGTCTGGATGGGTGACGGCACTCGTCTCGGACGTTGCGTTTGCATGTCCTGCAGACAAGGTAGCCGATACGAATCTCTTCATCTGCGACCAGGGCGGTTCGAATGCCAACATCCTCACAAACACCTCAGTACACGCTTGGGATTACATTGGAGAAGTGAGCACAGGAGGTCAGAAAACAGTGGCCAAGTTCGGGGACTTTGGAAGCAAGACAGTTGGGGCTAACGTCACCCTTGCGGCACTACCTTCAGGTTGGTTTCCTAGAGGCATGAACAACCTTCCGTGGATGGCCATGTGGGTGACTTGTGACGAGCGAGAGATATCAGTCGATTTCAGCGGAAGTGGGTATGAGACCAACACAACCGTCTACCTCGATAACAAGATTGCCGCTATTCTCGATATTGGAAACATGCCTCAGTGGGGATCCATTGTGCACATATTTCTACGAGTCAACGAGTCCGGCCCCTTCAGTAGTCTCGGCGAGTACGATGTTATCATGCTAGGCAGGGACGAGAACGACGGATCCAACATGAGAGGTGTCTCGGAAGATTCTGTTACCAAGCTTGGAAGTACATACATGGACCTCAAGGGCTATGGTGCTGTGAAGCAAGGTCTTCTAGGAGCTGCCGCAAGATGCACATTCCGGGCGAAGACTGGGGGAAGCTGGCAGGATGGGCTCTGGCCGCCGCTGAACCATACCACGAACACGGTATGGGGAGAGATCGTGAATGACCGACCGACTCTCGCAACCGCAATGCTCAATTATGGTGCCAGCTGGCAATACACGTCAGTCTCGGAGAACTCCTTGCCAGGCGGCTCGGTCTCATACATTGGCAACAACACGGGAAAGGATGCGTCCTTCCCAGACCTTTTCGCGTCGTATATCCGCAATCAGTGGGCCTTGATGGCATACGCAATTCCGAGGCATACGTATCGCAAGCTCGAGCAGCCATTCTTTGGTTCTGGGCCCAATAAGCTCTTCATCTCCGTCACGCTTGTTGCAATCGCTCCTTGCTCGGCTTTGGTGGTTGGAATCCTAGTTACATTAAGGGCATGGTTCACAACAATAACAAACAAGTACCTGGTCAACCGAGTCGAGTTCGAGAGCTGGTGGCTTGTCAAGGCGTTGAGGCCAGATTTATATCCGCCAGGGTTCTGCAATGCGACCGAAGATAGTTTCAGCAAGGCCACCGATGAGGTTTTTGTTTGGTATGGTGATGTCAGACCAGCTAGCGAGGTTGGTCACTTGATGCTCCAGCCAACATCCAGACCAAGCGGTAGAATAAGCGGTATTCATAAGGGCAGGGCATACGGGCTTACAGCATAGGACGCACTAATGCCAGCGGTGTTATGACATGTCATGTAGCTATTTTAGTTTTAAGGGGGAGTCTACTTCTTTGATAGAGATTTGATGATGTCTTGACCTTATTCATTCATGGCATATGATCCTCAAACCAAGTTATTATTAGATGCGAGTATCTAACGAGGACCATCTTAGATTCAGCGGGTATCCGGAACTCGCCTTGTGCCTGGAGGCCCTTCAGATACTGTAGAAGAGGACTTTGATGTTATTTGCCTGCTGAAGTACTGCTGGCTGCCTTTCTTGCTAACCTGAACGGGAGTGGGGAGGTAATTAGTTTGAGCACATGGTAGGTCGTTCATGCTCCCCATGGCGTTATTACCAAGTCGAGATTGCCTTTGGCCTTTCGATGATCATGACTATCCTCAACGATCTATGCACCGAACTGCATATATTTAGCTCTACAGAGTTCGGCACTGTCGAGCTAGACGACTCCCACTGCAGCACTAGCAGCGTCTTCCCCCAGAAGAAGAATCCATACGCGCTCGAGACGGTCAAAGGAATGGCGGCCGAAGCACAGGGATGGGTAACACATGCTCTGGCACTGTTCCGCAATGAGCGGACGTGTGATCACGCGACGCGCAGCTTGGGGGGTTTGGGCAACATGTGCAAATCGACGGCGGGCATGTTGAGGCTAACAGCGGAGGTCCTGAGCGGGTTGACCGTTAACAAAGAGCGCTACGAGGAATTGCTCAGCAAGGCCTGGGTTACGACTAACCAGCTGGCGAATTTGCTTATGATGCAACATGGGCTCAACTACCGCACCGCGCACGGCGTTGTTGCGCGGCTGGTCAAGAATGCTTCAGTGCGGAACACAAAGAGAGAGGCTGTCACAGTGGAGATGTTGCAACAGGCGGCAGAAGAGATGCGAGCAGGTCAGATTGAGATGACTGAGGAAGAGTTCAAACTGGCATTGGACCACACCAAATTCATCGAGAACTGCACGAGCTTCGGTGGGGTGACCCCGGAGCAGTTCGATAGGTTAATGACGAAGAGCCAAGACAATCTGAAAGACCATGGCTCCTGGGTCGAGGCCAAGATCGTGCATCTGGCTCACGCGGAGAAGGATTTGGAGGCAGCAGTGGCAGACCTTTTGAAGATTGGTGGATGTACGTAAGAACTACGCCGGGCCTCGTGGGATGCGGAGGCTAGCACAACTAGGTCAATAGAGACACAAGCGCTTTGCGAACGAAAAACGGCCTTGTTTCATGGCATTTCTCTTCGCCTAGTTCGTTTGGAGATATGGCAGGTGATTAAACGGCACTACGAAAGCTTCTGCGTAGTAACTGGGAGTTATGTTGTCTGCCCCATCCAGTTGGTGACTATGTCTAACACCAGATTTGACATGTTCGGCTGATAAATGGCAAGCAACACGAGATCAGTCCCAAGAGTCGATATGGTATCTGCCACCATGAGGAGGTCATACGGCGACATCTCGGCGAGATGCAACTAGATGCACCTGCGCCTTACGATGGTAAGCACAAATGGATACTGACCAGCTGAGTATCCGCATTGACTGGCGTCACAGTTCCTGCTCTACCATGACTTTGGGGCAAAATTGGCCTGGAAAGAGTCCCAGGAGCGGGAGGACGTATACCCTTGCGTCTTAGACGGATGATACGAGCCACCTTATTGACGACCGCCCTCAGGCCCTGCCAGTGCCGTCCTCGCCGCTTTTAACGAGCCTATTTGACGGCACCTAGAGAATTTGCAGAAAGGGTGCCGTGGACTGAAGCGCGCGGGTGTACATTACCAGCGTGCTTGAGCAGGAGCTCACACGCCCACGTGCTTCCAGTGCGTACCAATATGGACTGATGTATTTCTCTTCCAACTTGGAGTTAGCTTCGAGCCCGTCGGGGGTAGCCCTACCATCTGGATCATGCTGACAAGGAAGAAAAATTAGCGATCCAAATGTTCTGGGCCACGCCACGCAAAATTAAACCTTTCACGGGGCGATAGCCTAAGAAACACCACATATGGACCGGAACCAATGAACGGTCACTGCAAGGGCTGCATGAGTCGGTGCAAAGTGCCACTGCAGAGCGGAGGCTGAACCGGCGTCTATTGTCTTATGGGTATCAGGCAAAAGCTGAGCCATTGCCTCGACATCGTCTGAGCGTCTCGTTGGGATAAAGACCCATCCCCTTAACTGTGTTAAACCTCCGCGAAGGTCACTGTAGGGGTGTTACGGGCACCTCTCACCGTTACGCCACAGGGCAAAAGATCGGGCATTGATCGCAATCGTAGCAATCAACGAGGTGCACCAGCTGCCTTATAGAGCCGCTATTATGGGGGACCAAGCCGTAACATTTCGGTTGTGTTATTGGTGGTATTATTAGTGGTGGAGGTGGAAGTGGCCTCTTTGCAGGCCTTTTTAGTGGTGTGGACGGTTGCATTTGTGCGCGCTGTGGCCACTAGAGCGCCTGCCTGACAGCGAGAATTCATTGGAATGAGGAGAAATAATTGTATGGCATTTGCCTATCTAATTAACGGGTTTCTCCATGTACCGCGGTCCTGACAGGGGGACCTTGTGGGCCCAGTGACCTTCGCAGAGGTTAACACAGTCTTGAGATGATCACAGCGGCTTTCGATGACATCATTGTCACGCCATTGGGTTATGAACCCTTCCTGCGCTAGCCTCAGCGGCAGGAAACGGTCTGGACTGCATCTGAACTTCTTCAAGTTTGCGCATCTCTGGGACCAGTCCGCCCCTCTTTTTTTTTTTTTTTCCGGGGGGGGGGGGGTTGATGACCAGATATAGCAGCCTGCTAGAACATCCATCCCTTTGAGGTCCGTTCAGTTGCGAATGCGATCAAAATGGCCTCGGATGATGCTGGTCCCAGGCTTGTCGCTGCTGTGTGGATTCTCGCTGTACTTTCTGCAATATTCCTAGCGCTTCGTTTGTACTGCAAACTCGCAAAACGTCGACCGTTATGGTGCGATGACTATGTTCTCCTTATATCCTGGGTAAATATAGCTTTGCGCCCATATGGGACACATTCACTGATGTTCCCTAGCTCTGTCTGCTCGTCAGCGTCGCTGTCGTCACGTACCTTGTCCGGTTGGGTTTCGGCAAACATGTGCAGGATGTTCCTCCCAACAACCTATGGCAACATTCCCTGGTCTTTTCGATTAACCGTATTTTCGCTGTTCTTGCGGTGTCCTTGAGCAAGACTTCCTTCGCACTTACTCTGCTGAGGATTGCAGGGCGGTGGATGAAGCTCTTCATTTTGGCCACTATTACAGTGATGAATATCCTCTTCGTAGCCTATATCTTGCTTCACTGGCTGCAGTGCACTCCCGCAGAGAAATTATGGCATCCGGAGATACCTGGAACCTGCTTACCCAATCACACGTTGCTCATTTACACAATGACTGTTGCTGGTAAGTCAACCCCCTCTCCACTTTTTCCTCCGAGTGTAAATAATCGACTGTTAACTGCTTTATAGCATTGTCAGGGGTAATGGACTGCATTCTTGCCTTACTGCCGTGGAAAATCGTTTGGTGGGAGGCTCAAATAAACGTCAAGGAAAAGGCCGGAGTTGCATTAGCAATGAGCATGGGAATTTTGTAAGTTTGGGTCGACCTTGATCCCCATACCGTGATCACCCAAGGGCTGACCTGCCCCAAAGCGCTGGTGCTACCGCGTTTGTGAAGACGGCGATGCTTATGACGCGGGCCAGCACTGATTTCTCGTGTAAGTTGGCAAGCCCAGTAGCAACGCCAGATCCAGGCTCCCTGACCTAACCCACCCTGGGCAGACAACGGAGCCAGGTTGTTGATCTGGGGCTCGGCTGAAATTGCGGTTACTATCATAGCAGCATCCATTCCCATATTGCGCGTTCTAGTCAGCGATATCCACTCAAGCGCAAATAAGTTCTCCAGCCAAAACTCGAAACGAACAACTACAAACCGAACAAAGACAAAAACGGTCATCCGCTGTCAGCGACCGGATGATGGAAGTGAGAGAAGCATTGTCGCTGCGACTCTGCAGGGAATCGTTGCGATAAGTGAGATAGAAGTCGAGTCTCAGAGAGCCGGCAATGATGCAGATTCGATTGGATATGAGATGGAGAGCTTTTGAACTAAACTCACTCAGCTGAGGTTATTGTTAGCGTTCTGGTTAGGCAAGGAATGGCTTTTGCAAATCAACGCACGGTTGACTGCCCATGTATTGGCCGCCGGCCGGATGGAACAAAGAGTAAAGACAAGGGACAAGGCAGAGCAGGCGGAGGAGCTGCTCAGCGCAATCTTCCCATCACTACCGGCCGTCATCGAAGAAGGAGGTACCCGTTCCCGCCGGACGGAGGTGGACATGCCTGATGAAGCAAAAGGGTTGATTGAGATTGTTTAAGGTCTAAGTTCAGTAAATAAATCTGTGACGAGCACAGCTCAGTCCGCTACATGGTATCCACATCCCAGCCACCAGCAGATCGGACCATCTCAGTCATACGGCCCCATCCTGACTTAACACGTCCACCATCCCTTGTATTCGTTCGTGGGTCCACTCGAGAATAAACCGCGAAGGAGACAGGCCAGAAAGGGGATCCACGAGGAGACTCCTTTACACTCCTTTACACTCCTTTACACTCCTTTACACTCCTTTACACTCCTTTACACTCCTTTACACTCCTTTACCTCGTGGCGACGGAAGCGGGACGCGTCGCGCTGCGCACGGGACACGCCCTTAGGTAGGATGGCGGATCCAACAGAGCCGGAAATCGTGGTCGGCCCTGCCTTAGGGACGAATTTAGCAAACAACAGAAAGTAACACGAAGCATAATCAATAACTAGCAAAAGATGATCCGAGAGTTACAGCAAAAGCTCGACGAATATAAGAAAGAGATGTAGGACACAAAAGCCCGGATGGCAGAAGAGTTAAGGCAGGTCCGAGGACATCTGGATACCATCCTCAAGTGTCCAGCAATGTCCATTTCCATATAAACAAGTCTACAAACATCCTACGCCGGAATTACCCAGACGCCGCCCACAAGCCAGCCTAGCAACGTTCGGACCCTTTCATTAATGAATAGCATACCATCAGCTTACAACAACTCATTATTCTACACAATCAATATATCCAGAGTAAGCAAAGAAGAAGGGGATAAGATCACAGTAAGCACAGTCAGGAGTGCAGTAGAAAGAGAGATGCATACCTCGGACAACGCCAGTTAGAGGTGCCGCGCCGTAACCGTAGACCTAAAAAATCGAACCGCATCAGGGTCGCCTATTAGAATGAGGCCGAACACTAGAGAGTTAAGCAAGCGGTGGAGAAGGCGAAGCTTGCACCTAGAGCCCGCGTACTGCGTAATAAGCTTTACCCGATCAAGGTGGACAATGTCAATCGCACAGCGGTTCTAGACGAGAACGGTAAGATCCGAGTTAGCACAGCCGAAGCCTTCGGGCAGGAGAACGAGACCACGGTGGCCAAGATTGCATAGTTAAGCAGGAAGGACGCAGTGAAAGCATATGGGTCGATAGTTGTGTACCTTACCAAGGGCGCCGACACAAGGAGACTCCTGACAGAGGGCTTCTTCCATGCCGGCAGAGAGTCAGGCTACACCGGAGTATTTGAGCAACGGCCACGACCGGAGCAATGCTACAACTATCAGGAGGTTAGCCACAAGGCCTTCAAATGCAAAAACCGCCAGAGATATGCCAGATACGCTAATGGGGGACACTAGCACAATAACTACAGCAAGGAGATAGTAAAGTGCATTCCCTGCAGAGGCCCACACGAATCATTCAGCAAGAACTACCCGAAGCTCTACTCTGTCTAGAGCGAGTACGACAACGGATGCGATAATATTCCCCCTTACAATTAGAATAATGCGTCCCTATACTAAGCCTGGCCCTGACTACTGGGGGCCAGGTTAGTCAAAACCTAAACAATAATAGCCAGAGTCTGGTTACACTAGGTATCACTTGTCACATCTATTAACTGTTAAGACTGAAGACTAGTCTCAAAGGCTCGGATCTCTAGCAAGCCAGTCTCGAAGACCCGGATACCTTGGGATCCGGTCTGTTACAGGCTTGGCCTGGGGTAGGAAGCTATTGAGTTGACCGCAGAGACACCCCATCTAGCTCGCGGCGATCTCGCTGCTTAGCCAGGCCCAAGAGCGATATCGCCAGAACCTAGCCCTAGACTAAGGGCTAGTAGCCCTAGCTACAGACCTATATAATAGAGGCTTGCTATGACCTAGTAGTGACCTTACTATACAGAATTATAAAAGTCCTAAGTTAATAATAATGTAAAACGAGCACTTTCAGTAAAAGCGGGAGAAACAGTACAGCCATAGAATGCTAAATATAGCATTATTTAATCAGTTACTCTAGGAGTTATGCTTATAAGTATCTTTAAGGTGCTCACAAGCCGATAGCTAACAATACAAAGCACTCAATGTTCGTTTGAATAAACCATGGTTGAGAATGAAAACCGCCATGAAACCTTCACACACAAATTCACTTACTGTGGCGCATAAATAAATGCAAGCTGATCCATTTCGTCACCATCCTGGCCCATATATCCCACAATCTGCCATCCATCCGGCGCAGTAAAGGTAGAGCAGTCGCTGGTTTCCGTACCAGAGGAGAGAGTCCGGCCACTACTCATCGTAGCCAGTACATAGAAGTTTCTGGTCTTTCCACTGTACTCACCCTGGCAGAGCTTTGCAGAAGTCCAGTACTCGGAGCTTCCCAGTGTCAGGCTAACTTTTGTTCCGCCCGTTCCGCCATGAGTCAAGGTTGTTCCAGACGTCAGGGTCAAAGCCACGGAATCCAGCCGGGAAGCTCCACGGAAGGTTATCACGGACGTCTTGGGGCTGGTCGGGAGGCTGCTCAGATCATTGAACCAGGTCCCGTGCGGGCCACCCCAGAAATCCGACTGGCGTCGTGTGGAACCCATCTCCCAGTACATGTTGACGGTAATGGGATTGTGGTCGCTGAGAACGCTCCCGTCTGACTGGAGGAATTTGGAGCTCTCATAGTTGAAGTACCTGGCGTCGAGGCCCGTAATAGAGCTGCCTCTGTATAGGACTTTGTCGACAGTCTCGCAGGTGTTGATCAATGACGGGTTGTCGCAGACTGTCTGGACTTCTGGGATGGACCCGGCATGTTCAAGGACAACCCAAGCGTCCCAGAGAAGGTTCTGAGTCATTAAGACGCGGATATTATCCGCGGAGCGAGTATAGCGGGAGTTGGTGTCGCCCATGACAATAACGGCATTGCCAATAGACCATGTGTCTATGTAATCAGCAACTTGCTGAATGTTGGCAGTTCGCGCTTCCTCGTCGCCATCCTCGGTTCTAAGTTCTTATCAATTTCGAATAAGCCGTATTGTGATTTTTGATTCAACTTACCCAGCATCGGCGTGGATGTTGTAGACATCAACCCAGACTCCCTCTTGGATCCGCACTCTCATAAAAGTGAATCCTTTGGGCGTGAGGCAGTCCCAGCCAGAAGCATTAGAACAGTCGTCCCATGTTGTGCGACTAAAGTCAACCCACGGGAAGTTTGACAAGGTGTTGAGGCCAGATCCAATCCCAGCCCCGCCCGAAGTGGCGGTGCGGTAGGGGTGATCATCCGTGGCATAGATGTAGGCATGATAATTGAAATCCTTCGGCTCTCGTCAGCTGCCCATCTCCAACAGTGCACATGCACATTGCAAATGTGTTCACCTCTTGTACGTGGATGATATCATAGTCATACGCCGCAAAATAAGACCCAATCAAGCCAGCATTTGTTGCCTTGTCCCCTGTGACATCGTTGGAGTTGAAAATGGCGGGCAAACCAGCCACATTCATGGTGAGAAGACTAATGATGCCACTTGTAGCAGCGACAGCCTGCTTAACATAGGCGACCCCAGAGAGGGCCAAGATAAGGGATTTCATAATGACGATGTATTGGCAAGGACAAATCGCACTCAGGATTGCAGTAAATGTAACTTGGTGTGAGTCCATCTCAAGGGACCTCTCATCTTTATATCATAGTGCTCTCCACTCCATATACACTTTTCTACTTGACAATCTTTGCTAGGGCAGTTCAACATATTGATTACGATTATAACTCACTCTTCACTCGGAGCAATCCCCGATCGACTTAGGAAGGGGGGGAGGACTCACGGTCCCCCTAAGGCGTCGGCCGATCTCTGAAAGCGGTGAGGTCTCTAGCTTCTGATGTTATTAAGGCCGATACTAGGATAGACAAGGTGAGATGCCCCGCCCGAACGCCCCGCGTCGTTCGGTCGCAGCTATAAATGCTATAGTACAAATGTCATGTGGTTGGGGAGATTGTTTTTAATGGGATAAGCGCGATACATCCAGCAACTTACGTATCGTACAATCATACCTTAATCGGACTTGGTGACTGAACCTGGCCTCGGTCAGTTTGACGCGTCAGCAGCCCTGATTCGGGCGAGCCGAGGTCCCGTCTTGCTTCTTTTAGGCTGAGGTTGTTGGATTGATTCCTCGGGTGCCGGACTAGGGCCCGGCTAGAAACAACCCTCTGATACATCAATATCCTGTCTTAGTGTTACATTATAGCTATATAATACACTAGGGAGGTTATTCAGGTATTAGAATACTAGGATATCTGTATCTATAGCTAAAGATAATAATAAATCCCTGCTTAAGGGAAAGTGAAGATAAGAGTCAATGAGAATAAGTAAAACAAGAATAATTAACTAAATATATTATTAAGAATTAATATATATTTATCTGGCTATTCCTAATCTTTACTAAAGACACACTGCGTATCTAACAATTTTGTGGAATTCGGCAAATTACATCGAGCCCTTCTTACTACAAGTAGTAGGGGAGAAGCTCCGGTCACATGACCGGTAGCAGTAGTGCATCTCCCCGTTGAAACGTCAATCAATCCGCATTTCAGAGATTAATGCAATGGCTATAGGCCAAGCACCGGGGAAGGCAAACAAGGATCCACAAATAGCCTAAGGAACCTAGTTGTGCTATGTGCAAGCTCTTCGATTCGAGCCTTCTATTAAGGCTCGCCAATAGGCAGCATTCGGACTTCCGGGAAGGGAATCCATTCACTAGAAGCATTTTCTTTTCAACTCTGTGCGAATTGCCTCAATGAATAGACAAGACGAGATTATGGACGACGCAGAACAACTTTTCCGAATACGCCTAGCGAAGGCTTTACCCAGCCTTTCAACTTCCACACAAGCCATCCACGCGGATAATGTCCTCAACAATGTCGACGACGTGACACCGCCAATTCACGTTGCCTCAACATTCCGTTATCCACGAGCTGCGGAGCGCATGCGGGAACACCACGAGAGGCCTTCGTATCCGGTCCTAGATGTTGGGGAGCACTGTTACTCAAGGCAATCTACGCCGGGACTGTCGCGCCTTGAAGCGGTGTTGTCGTCGATCCTGGGACAACCGTGCATCGCCTATTCGTCCGGCCTAGCTGCATTTCATGCTTTATTGATCATGTTGAAGCCGAAAAAGGTCTCTATTGGTGCCGGTTATCATGGGTGCCACGGCACCCTCGAGCTCTATGCCCGAGCGTCCGGCACCGAGGTGCTCCCACTCGACTGTGCCGTCGACCAACTCGGTCCAGGCGACCTAATTCATCTCGAGACACCTGTAAATCCGACAGGACGAGCATTCAATATCCAATATTATGCAGACCGAGCCCATTCTCGGGGTGCGTACCTCAGTGTGGACTCTACATTCGCACCTCCTCCACTGCAAGACGCCTTCCTCCACGGCGCGGATATCGTGATGCACTCTGGGACCAAATATATCGGTGGTCATTCCGATTTTCTATGTGGCATTTTGGCGGTCAAGCGCCACAGCCGCGGCGACGACTGGTTACAGCAACTCCATCGAGACAGGCTGTATCTTGGGTCGGCCGTGGCGGGCTTCGACAGCTGGCTTGCGACTAGGAGCATCCGCACCCTCGAAATGAGAGTTCTAAAGCAAAGCCTGTCAGCGGAAACCATCATTCGCGCATTACATGCTGGATTAATGGGGACTCCTCAACCATCAGCATTAAAAATTCTCAGTGACAAAGATGTTCAGATCATCCAAAAGGTGGTGAAAGAGATCCACCATGCCAGCCTCCAGGACGAGGCCAATACGGAAGGAAGCTGGCTACGAAAGCAAATGCCTCGAGGCTACGGGCCGGTATTTTCCCTAACTCTTCACAAGGTAGACTTTGCCAGGAACCTTCCGTCTAAATTGCTCCTCTTCCATCACGCAACCAGCCTCGGTGGCGTGGAGAGTTTGATCGAATGGAGGACAATGTCCGACTCGACCGTGACAAAGGACTTTTTGAGAGTTAGTATCGGTGTAGAAAATCCGGAAGATCTCTTAGCAGATCTGCTCCAGGGCCTGAAAGCTGTTGTGGCTGAAAACTAGTTAAGACTACTTCATTTTACCTGAATATACTCTCAAGAAATGACCACGCGTTAACCATATTGCTATCGCCTATTCCAGCATTTGGATTCATGAGGCGGGCTAGAAATGGTACTTGTACGATTCATCTTATGTTGTCGTTCACTCTCTCTCGTTCTTGCATTCAATGACTCAATACTCACATGCGATTGGTTTCGGTGGATGTCTGCTTTGAAGCTATCAGCTTTTTGTCACGGGAACCTAGGTACCTTTGTTATTTTGATACAACGGCACAATAAGAAAATGTAACAATTGGGAACCAGCCACGAGATTGAACTGTTTGCTTGATTTCCTCTAGTTACCATAAAGTACAGGGATTACAGATTTCCGACTTCCCATGTCCCCAAAAAGGGGCTGCCAAGGTCTTGGAATTGGAAGAATGGATCGTACGCCATATCCAAAGACATCGGCAAAGACGCAGAAGGCGCAGGTCCGGTGAAATGTGCATCAAGCTCCGGCATAGGCGAAGCGGGAGCTGGCGACTGCATAGCTTGGGGGCCCTGGTTGTCTTGTCCTACTCTATTTCTTCGCTGGCCCGACTGTGGCGGTAATGCCTGTCCATTGGATAAAATCACTTCGACAGTGGGGTTATAGAAATGATCCATTTCGACGATGTCTTCCCCTTCGTCGATGTTGTCTTCTGGAAAGAAAGAACTTCCATCAAAAAGACCCCCCATTTGGGGTAAAGTCGTTGTGCCCCTGTAAGCAGCAAAGTTATGAAGGAGTATGTCCCACATTAAACGCGTGTTGATTGAAATGGTCCTCGGCGTTGGGCTTTCTTCTTCCTTTCCTTGCGGATGATCTACTGCGAATGCTGATCGAACCAAAGCTTGGAGCCTTTCATGCTACTCAGAGATTAGTGTTTTGGTGAAGGACAGGTCTGTAATGTTTCTGATACTCACCAACCATCGACATGAAGGCCAAAGCAATGCCAGCTCTGCTAGAAATGCGACGCACCTCGCGAGTCTGCCCAGCGCCGCCTCTCTGGTAGTCTTATCGGCAGCTCGGCAAAAGTAGATTTGAATGGTCGCTGCGATTGCCGTGCAGTGGCCGATAAACGGATCGGAGACGTGGAACGCCTTGCTTGTGACCATGTCTATGAGCCGCGCAACCCACGCACTGTGAATAAAAGCAAGCTCTGAGGATGTTTTCCAAAACGTGTTAGGGACACCTAGTTGAGCCGACTGATGTGGCCGCGATGAATATAAAAAGGGATGGTTCAACATGTTGTGTATGGTGTGGTATGTGAATTGCAGATACAACCAAGGACTCCAGTATCCGCGATTATCTTGGAGGTGCTGATTATCCTGGTCGGGAAAGCGTGCGAGGTCGAACCGATGGCGGGCCGGCAATTTCGTCTCTAAGTCCATGAGATGGGCGCCGATGACAGCGTACCCAGATTCGATGGACCAAGGGGGTGGTGCACTGTTGGTCTGCTGAGCCCATTGCTTCACGTACGTCCGAACCTCTCCCCATAGGGTGGACAGCTGGATCATGTAAACCCATGTTCCATTCTTCTTCTCAGGACTTGCCGTTCCGCCGCTTTGAGTTGATATCTCTTCGCGAGGTATACCTGGGGGCAGCTCGTTCAAGTTCTTCCGCGGCTTTACGTGTGTCGCGACATATTGCGGCCTGGAAATGTCTTCTAAGATGTCGGTCGCGGAGGCCTGGTGCCCGTACATCTGTTGTAGCAAGTGCAAGCTCCAAAACACTCTTCTCCGCGACTCTGCACGCAAGCCAAAGTCGGTAAGAGAACAAGTCTCGAAATCGAGATTGGCACATTTTGCAAGTGTCGCTGCCATGCCCACATGCAGACACACCAGGGTTGGGTTGTTGGCTATACAGCTGCTTCAGTACATACTTGGTCAGATTTGATGATATAGAGCCGACACTCACCTTGTATATTGGCAAGTGCTAGCATGCAGAGGTTTTGGATCGTCGATAGTGAGACGTTGTCCTCTCCGACACTCTGCATAATTCTCTCTCTTGCAGCCTGGGAATAGGTCTGACTCAGTTCGTCCAACCGGCCCTGAAAGAAAGGGTGCTTCGAGTGACATGAAGAGAGAGCCAGGAGGGATAACAGTGTCTCTTCGCGGCAATCTTGAATTGAGGAAAATTCTTCTCGGTCAAATAGCCACAGAGGCTGCTTGTGACAATATTGAAAATAGGAATCCACGACATCCTCTAGGGTCTCCCTTGGAGGCAATAGACTATGGACAGTCAGCTAAGGACATAATCCAGCGGATCAAGATTTTCGAACTTTCCTGACCGCTGAAGTACCACCAATCTCGGTGCGAGGTGACAGTGGCAGTTGCCAATCTTGAGATGCCCGTGAGTTTGCCGACCTCCTCCTCGTTGTAGGAGATTCCGTGTCGCTGCTCGGGCTACTAAAAGGCAAGGCCAGCATCGTCAGCGACTGGGATCTGGAGAAAAACCTAAAGAGATGAGAAGTTTTGGTTCGTACTCTCGCCTTTCCATCATGCGTATCCTTGCTTCAAGTTGGGCCAGACGTCTCTCCTGTGCAGCACCAAGTCGTGAGTTGCATACTTTTGTGTCGCCCGGACGGCTCAAAGCATACTGTGTCTATTGAACCACCTCCATGTTGAGTTTTTGAGGCCAGAGCTTCTCCTCGAATCTCTGGGTATTTGCAGGGTTTTGAAAGGCGAACGCAGCTCGAACATGCCGGTCTCTCGCCGGGACATCGAGTTTTCTTCCTCCTGTCCGTGTCTGGTCAGCCAGAGTACCGCTCGTAGCGTTGCCATCAAGCGCAACAGTTGCTGTAAAGAGAGTAGGACCTACCGACAGTCCTCGCACGCTTGGTGCAGGCGCTTGTGCGGGCGACCATGCATGTCTGCTCGCAACATCAAGACGAGTGTTTGGCCGGTTGAGAACACCGATATCAAAGCTCACCAGAGAAAGAGGGGTACGAAGCGCAATCTGCCATCTGCTGTCACGAGCCCTGATTGTGTGAAGCGTCTGATTGGGTGTGTGTTTATTCTGAGTTCCATATGATCCCCGCTCTTAGTCCCTGTCCATCCTGTTGGATTGACCCCTTGGGTGCCGGCCTAGGGCCTAGCTAGAAACAACCCTGTGATACATCAACCCCTTATAGAAAAAGAGGGGGCCGGAGGCATCCTAGATCATACATACATGAATACAATCATCTTTGGTCTCCACATTTGACCCTCATTGAAGTCCCTGGGATGGTTATGCTCCGAATGCGCTCTCCCTGTTGCATTTCAGTGGTGCTAAGGTCTGGCTGTCAAGGAAGTGGGGGAGCCGACCGAATATCGTGTAAGCCGGGGGTTGGGTGAATTTTACCCACTTACAGGTATCCGCAATGTTGCCCGAAGTCACCAGGCGTCAGGGGCAGAGATAGCACTTAGATAGAAGCATCAATTGCTATTGATATCATTAAATTGACACTACCCCAGTTAGTCTCTACCGTAACACGCACAGTGTACGAATTCACGGCTGATTCTACCGCTGGCAGTCCAAGAATCTATAGTGATGAGCAAAAGACTTCGTGCCAATGACAAAGTTCCTTGGTGAATTTGAAAGTTTACCACTCTATATCAGAATTATCGGCCTTGCACGCTAGCCCAGCACAGAAATTTTCATCGCCCTCTGTGACCTTTGAATTCGCCATGGGGCGACGAGCTGCCCATAACTCCGTCTTCTTATCCTCCTCTTTCCTACGATGCTCTGTCAAAAGCTGTCTCACTGTGTTTTGGAAGAAGAGTGGCGCGCTCTCTAGATCTGGGTGCAGCTCTCCATTGGTGAAGACGCCCGCCTCCAGGTTCTTCTGGACCGCATCGCACAAGTACTTGTCTTCTCCGAGAACTCGTTTGAAGAACGAGTCGACCTTCTCGAACTCTTCATCCGTAGCATCTTTATGGCGATACACCTCATACTCCATGGAACATGTACCGACTGATGTGGGCACGCATCGCATCATGTAGAAGAAGTGAGGCCTAAAACAAGAAAAGAGAGATTAGAAGTGCAAATTCATAGAGGAAAGGATTTCGACTAACGAGACAGTCATGCAGGCGTTGGGGAAATAGTAGGTGCTGACAACCTTGATGTCGTCTTCCTCCTTTCCCTTCTTCGGCCGCGAAAAGTGCTGAATATAGCCGGGTTTCGAGACCGTGTAATAAAACGTCAAGTCGGCTAGGTTCCTAACGTCCGGGTGTGCGACTTGGCAATGATAGCATTCATTGTAATTGTCGGCAAGCGTTTTCCAGTTGTAATTGCCCGGCATGCCCCAGACGTGATCGAATTGATAGTGAGAGAAGTCGAAATGTTGGAATCGTTCCTGTGCGTCAACCCCCTCGAAGTCGTCCGTCCATTTTACTTCAGGTTCTGGGGACGCGTCCAAGTTGACCCAGACGAAGCCCACGGCGTCCACATGCACATGGACCGGGAAAAGGCTGTGGTCCTCCTTCTTAAAGGTTGGCACGGTGTCAAAGCGAGGCGCCTTAGCAAGCTTGCCACTTATACCGTATGACCAACCGTGGTATTTGCAGGAGAATATCTTGGCGCTTCCGGAATCTTCAGTGACAACAGGGAATGCTCTGTGCCGACAAATGTTGTGAAAACCATTGATGGTCTCCCCATCCTTGTCCATGCACAGCACAAAAGCATACCCGGCCTGTTCGAAGCGGAAAAAGTCTCCAGGCTTGGTGAAGCGCAATTTATGCGTGGCAAGAAGCCACCGCTTGGAGAAGATGGCTCGTCGCTCCAGCTGATACATCTCATCCTTCCGATACCACGATGCGGGGAGTGCTCGAGGCTCTTCGTAATCTGGTTTCCTCGGCAGAATTGCATCTCCATTTACACTCGGCATGGCGAGCATGGAACCAAATTTCGAAAACATCATGTGCTCCAATGACTTTCAGATCTGGCGAACTTTCAAATGCAGGAAGAAGTGGTGTGAGCGAAGCGCTGTGTTTCCTAGATATCAAGTCGCTGCTTTACAACACAGCAATTGATTAGTGTAGATGAGACTTGAGGAAGGAAGCTCTGATCTGCCTTTTCAATTCTCCAAGCCTACCAACTTGCCGTTTGTGAGGGAACGGTTCAATAACCCTTTGGGGTTCACACTGTCCGGGCTCCCCGTAAGCTTCTCCGACCCTCCAAGTCTGTCTCTATTTTCCTCCCTCAGGATTCTGAGCAACGTCGTATGGTGGCATATTCGCCTGTCGCGTGAACGGCGGTGTTCTCCGGGGCGTCCTGCACGCCCTCCCTCCGGTACCACTAATCATGAACAATAGGAATGCTTGGTCGGTGGCTCCCCGAAGCTCCCCGCGGCTCCCTCCCCCCTCCCCGAAGGGGGGCCGGTCACGTGTCCGGGTCGTCGGTCGAGACGGCCTTCATTCCTCAATAATCAAACGCTTTCTGATTTGCAGAGGCCATAAAACAAAATGGAGTGTGTGGATCTTCTTCTAATCACTTGATTCGTGTATTGCAGGGACCGCGTTGCATGTACCTCATCGGCTGTCGGGGCAAGAGTTCTACGCCCACGGGGAAAGTGGGTTTTGCCGCCGTTCCCTGTGCACCACTCCGCGCTCAATGGACTGTAATCTTGATGATCAGGCTCTTCCTGATTCGTAGATTAACGAATGAAAGGGTGTGTGGGACCTCCGCTAATTACATGAAGATGGGTTGATTCAAGCAATGGCCAAACCATGCTCTCTGTTTCCCCTGTCGGAGGTATGGATACCATCGGTTCACGGTGAAATTGCGGGAAATTCCCATCGCCGACTCGGTTCGGTTGAAGATAAGAGAGGCCAAGCCTAGAAAAAGGGCTATAGTACGGAGTAATCTGTACAGCCCCCAGGGATTTCAAAAGTTAGCGCGCGAGTGTAGCGATTTAGCGCTAACCCCCCACCCCCTGCAAGTACCTTTTGGCTGCTGTCTTTATATATGTTAGTGCTAAAAAAGTGACATGTTTCTATAGCGATATTTATCAGCCTAAGAGAAGAGGGTTGCCTTCCTATTTCGTCAATATCTATAGCGCTAACCTCGAATTATCGTTAGCAATCGCTTGTTTGAAAATATCGTTATAGACATGGTTGACTGGAGTCAGGTGTGGGAACTTAATAAAGGAGCTCAGGCTCCAAGTCCGACCGAGAGTTTCCACACTTATACCTTTTATGCAGAGTAGCCTTTGGCCAAACTATTTCCCTTCCAAATCTTACGTGATTATAACGGATAAATCTACCTCGCAATATTCTGCCAACATGAATCAGCCATCGGATAAGTCTTCAGACCGAGAGCGGTATGCCGGGCTACGTAGTAGTGGCGATCGGCCTGGTGAATCTTTGAGTTTCGAGGTAGATGATCAAATCTTCTCCATGCGTGAGATCGACCCGGTTCTTGATGCGAAGATGCGTCTTGTTAATAAGGTCTGACGAGCCCCGGCCCTTTACATTTGAGAGCAACCAGACTGACTGAGCCCTATGTAGACGATGGATGAGATCGGCTGGACCAACATGCACCTCAAGCTGTTTTTCCTCAACGGTTTCGGATACGCCGCTGATTCTCTCATCCTCGCGCTCCAAGCTGTAACTGCCAGCCAAGCTGCTCTAGAGTTCCGCCCTGCATTCCCGTATGGTCTCAATGTGGCTGTGTATACAGGAATGTTGGTTGGAGTGTTATTCTGGGGACTAGGTAGCACAAGATTTACCCTCCAGCACCCTCCAGTACCGTAGCAAGGCTTTTACTGACTTACTTTTCTCCTCAGGTGCGGATGTCATAGGTCGCCGTTTTGCTTTCAACATTTCCCTCTTTTCCTCCTCCATCTTTGCCATCGTGGCCGGGACATCACCCAGTTGGATTGTCCTTGCTACCTTTGTTGGTCTAGCTGCGTAGGTTGACACTCTAGATGCCGCAACCTTGCTACCTGGACTAACACCGGGCCAATAGATTCGGCGCGGGCGGAAATCTTGTACTCGACACCACCGTATTCCTCGAGTTCCTTCCCGGCAACAAGCAATGGCTGATCACGCTGATGGCATGCTGGTGGGGTCTGGCCTATGTGATTGTTGCAGCTTTCTGTTGGCCAATCTTCTCGAATCCAAATTATACTTGCGCGGACGCTGATACTTGTACCAAAGACAACAATATGGTGAGTGCATTTCCATACCGCGCCCCTGGTGTTTCGACACTGAATTATCTTCAAGGGCTGGCGATATATTTGGTATGGCAATGGAGCTCTCGTCCTTATCTGCAGCGTTTTACGCGTCACCGTGATTCGACTCAAGGAGACTCCCAAGTATCTACTCACCAAAGGTGATGATGCTGCGGTCGTCGACATTTTTCAGGACATTGCAGAGAGATATCAACGACCGTGCAGTCTGACCCTCGAAAGATTGGAATCTCTCGGAACCATCAATTCCACTTACGGTAAATCTAGGTACGGCTTCGGCGAGTTCTGGGCGCATATCCATGGATTGTTTGTAACCAAGAAGCTCGCGATCTCGACCCTTATGATTTGGTTATCATGGCTTCTAATTGGTACGATTGACGCCCTCTCGCTTTCAGAACAGGGTCATCGCTAAAACGCAGCGTCTCCAGGTTTGGCATATCCACTCTTCTACGTCTTCCTTCCGGATTATCTTGCCACACGCGGCGCTCAAACCGGAGAGACAGGACCTTATTACCAGTGGAGGAATTACATGCTCAGCAGCATCGCTGGAATCTTCGGGCCTGTGGCCGCTGGGTTCATGTGCAACTTGAAGCTGCTTGGTCGCAAGTACACGATGGCAATCGGTGCTCTCATCACCATGGCCTTCTTTTTCGCCTACACCGCTGTACGGACTCCAGCTCAAAACGTTGGTTTGAGCTGCGCAATTTCTTTCTCGTTGAATATCTACTATGGTACTCGTAAGTCGCTCCAGTCACTCGGATTCCACTGGGAGAAATAGCTAGACCCCTACTAACAGCGGGTCTTCACAGTATATGCGTATACTCCAGAGGTTTGATCAGTCAGTGATAGGTTTTCGGGATAGCGACTGACAAGACATAGTCACTACCATCAGCCCATCGTGCGACGGGTAACGGAATAGCTGTGGCGGGCAACCGAGTCATGGGATTGGTTTCCTCGTTTGTAGCCGCCTACGGTAATACTTCGACGTCAGTGCCAATCTATGTGTGCGCTGCGCTCTATATCGTGATGGTAAGTTGCGCTCCTAACAAGGGCGACCGAAAGGGCTGCTGATCAAGAGGTTCTAGGCGGTTGTAGCAGTGCTGTTCCCCTTTGAGCCCTATGGCAAGCGGGCTATGTAGAAAGTAGGATTTCGAGGGTGATCATATGGTCCCTTCCGCCTCATAAAAGTAAGGCGGGACTGAAATAGGGAGAGGAAACAACAGGACGTCTGAAACGACCCAGACTGTGACAATGCCACGATGCGTGCGTGGCGGCTTCGGCTTAGCGAAAGAAACAATGCCTGTCAAATGTTTGAGGATGACGAATTGACTACTGTGATTTGCGTGGTCGTGAATTAAGGAAGTATTTATTTTCGGAGCCTTACGTGTACAAGTGTCCAAGTAGTTCACGATTCCTAATTCTGTCCTGGAATCACGATCTCGCACGGATTGAACTTGGGGTACTGATGGTGACGTGGAAGTAGAAGGTAGAAGAAGGGGTCATCACTCAGTAGTGTCACTTTAAGTCCTACACTAAGTGGAAAGTAATACTGGATGCAGTTCAACCGAATACCAACACCAGTTCTCAAATCACTTGTAAATATGCTAGAATGAGATTCTCAGAAGAGGCGAGTCGGCTTATCTAAGAAGGATGCTATTCATGTATTTTCAAATGCTAGAATTTACTTCGAACCAGCGACTGACTCGACGGAACGCCAAACTTGGAGAGATCTTCCGTCGTTCTTCCATCAATAGCTAGTTCAGCCATGACACGGCCAATGACTGGTGCAAATTTGAAACCATGACCGGCTCCCAAGGCAATAAGGATGTCGGGATAATTTTCTAGCGCACTGAGTATAAACTGTCGGTTTGGAGTAACCGCATACTGGCAGGTTACAGTGCGCAGAGTTTCAAGCCGTTGATCTTCTGAGATGAAATCATTCATGAAAGTGGTCAACTCATGCAAGAGTTCCGGAGAATGGATGTAGGACCGCTCTTCCGGGGTCATGTGGTTGTCTGACAAGTCGCGAGCAGCCTTGATAGTGGGTTCGCCAAAGGTCGGAAATCCGTAGAATGTCTTTCCATCAACAATCCTGATCCAGACCGGGAACTGACCAGGGTCGAAGGATGATGGATTTTCCGGCTTGAAATATGTTACTTGTTCTTGCATGACCTTGAGCGGGATCTGTGCACCGAGGGGGGCGAGCAGTTTGTTGATCCAGGCGTCTGCAGCGAGAATGACCTTGCTTACCCGGAAATCGCCGTTTTTTGTCTCAACGATGACTCCTTTGTTGTCTGGGCCTTGTCCAATAGGTACCAATCCGGTAACGGGTGTGCTTTCTTTGAGAACGGCGCCGTAGGCGCGAGCCACGAATTGCATCGCCGTCACCGACTTGGCTGCGTGCGCCATGCCAGTGTCAGCGGTGTACACCGCATCCACATCGTCTCCAAGGTCGATCTGGGGCCACCGCTTCTTCACCTCCTTGGCACTGAGAAGCTCGTAGGGCACGTTGTTGGCGTCTAGACTCGCTGTGTAATCCGTGACCTTTACGCCGGAAGACCAGGAACGATCATTTGCAAGTATAACAATGCCACCGGTCACGGTCAAGAGCTTGACACCCGCGGCTTTCTCCAGCTCAGCCCAGTCTTTGTACGCGGCCTTGGCGAGCGAGACGTATTCTGGAGCATCATACGCTGTCCGGACAATGCGAGACGTGTCGTGAGATGCGCCACGGACGTGTCCAAACTCAAACTGTTCAAATGCCACAACCTTGGCTCCTTTTCGGGCAGCTTGCCATGCGGCTGCGCTTCCAAATGCACCAAGGCCCACCACGGCCACATCGAACTTTTCCATTGCGCAGTTGGTGTTGCTGTTGTCGTAAGCTCTGTGGTCTGATGTGTACCACCAAAAGACGATGACGAAAGGAAGCGAGGAATGATTTTAAGTGCGTGTTGATACACCAGAACCCCCAGCTCTGAATACTGAATCCCGGCCGGTCATGCGGAGGACGTGATCCTCATCGAACCGCAGAGGCTAGCCTCGAAGCGCTGAGTGAGCCGTGGAGGCGACCGACGGTCGGGGAGCACACTCCCCGGCCGACCGCCGTGCACCTGTTGACTCCACCTTCGGCGTGACAGCAGCTGGATTCACTTCCGCAGACTAGAACTACGGAGGATGTTTAGAGTGTTGTAGAAGCGATGATGAATCAACCATTTTCAATTGGGTAACACCGATGTTACCTTATCTTCCTGCGAGTATGAGGTAGTTACTTGAAATGCTTACATCTTTTAGGCTTCTAAGAAGCTAACAGTGGAAAAGGTTTAGCTTAGCCATTTCAAAATGTGGTCATTACGTGCCAATTCAGGCAGTCTAAGCGGACAGTAGCTGGGGATCCTCCGTTCCCCACAGCCGAGATTGATAATACCCGGGATGCCGAAAAGGTTTCGGCTACCCGAGACTGTGATGCAGAGCCAGCTGACTAAATCCCGAATGAGCAATCCCGCCGCTTGTATTAGGTAATTAGATAATGGGAAGACTAATCTGTTTCTTTAGCTCTGCATCAGCCGGTGCTGAATGAGATTGAAAACCCAAGACATTCTGTCGCGCCCTTGTAGGGAAACGAAGATTGAGCAGAGGGATCAGCGGAGTGGAGGCAGAGAGAGAGATAGAGGTTTGCTCATCTCGATAACATGACCTTTTCCGTGGTTGCGGACATTCGGCACGTAGATAAATGCCATCTGCCGGCCCGGTGAGGGGGGTCATCGGCGTTACTGACAGAGCCCCCATGAGAAACATTAATTAGGGTCAAGGCTTAACGTGACCAAGGTTTAGGAAGACATGTAAGTGCACAGTGGCCTCAATTATTTTCATCAGCGTGCTCGCCCAAGCTAGAAGGTCGATATTCGCCGCGCAAGCCGCCAAACAGCCTGATCTTAGTTAACAATACGCACTATGGCTCCACATAGCAATACGTCCCCTGCCGAACAGGAATGTTTCGCGCTGCCAGTCATCAAGATGCCTGCCATGGCCCAAGATGGAGGATATTTGCTCCATCGCTCGCTGGAGTTCGAGCCGTCTTTGGTCGAGTTCGCCAAGGGAGTCGAGCTACATCTGGCCGATGGCCAGGTTATCATTGATGCCTGCGCTGGGGCCGCTGTCGCCACGATTGGCCACAGGAATGAGGAGGTTTGCGATACCCTCATCAACCAGGCTCGAAAAGTCAGTTACGTCCACACACAAGCTTACACCACATTTGTGGCCGAGAAGCTTGCCAACTTTATCCTCGACCAAAACTCCTTTGGGCTAGAAAAGGCTTTTTTCGTTAGCAGCGGGAGCGAAGCCGTCGAATCCGCCATGAAGCTGGCTTGCCAATACCACTTCGAAAGGCATGAAACACAGTGGCTACATTTTGTGTCAAGGAAGCAGAGCTACTACGGCAATACCATGGGTGTAATGTCGGCGTCCTATAACGTAAGCCGGAAGATCCCGTATTAAGGGTTTTCCTACTCCCATGTGTCGCACGTCTCGCCGCCCTATGCATATCGATATAAACTCGATGACGAAACGGACGACCATTCCGCTACACGGCTGTTGCGAGAGCTAGATGATGAGTTCCAAAGGATTGGCCCCGACACGGTCGCGGCATTCATCGCCGAGCCTACCATTGGGGTCACGGCTGGATGTGTAACAGCGCCGAATGGATACTTCACAGGGGTACGGGAGCTTTGCGATAAATATGGCATCAAGTCGCGGAGAATCACGGCGCCAATGATGTTCGAGCTGCTGGAGTGGTTGTGGCAGGTGCTAGCTTCCCCTGTTCTCACCTGTTTGAAGGCCGAACAACAGAC
This sequence comes from Dactylonectria alcacerensis, assembly GCA_029931735.1. Taxonomy (NCBI): domain Eukaryota; kingdom Fungi; phylum Ascomycota; class Sordariomycetes; order Hypocreales; family Nectriaceae; genus Dactylonectria; species Dactylonectria alcacerensis. Next base: position 779,531 of record JAPMUZ010000015.1, on the reverse strand, counting down.
GGACAGTGATGGTGGGAGTCCACCATTGCTTCAACGTATTTGGTGGGTTCCAACCGGCCCTCTGAGTTCTCTTCCAATCCACGCCGCGGGTCTATACAAAGCTGGCGGACGCTTCGTGTCCTCTTCGTCAAGAGCATGCCTCTTCGACACTGTCGTGTCGTCGTATAGCCCGTCAATCAAGGCGTTGATATTCACCAGAAAAAACATGGCCCGAGAAGAAGGAACGCCGCCTGTGTCACCCGCACCTCTCCTCATCGGTATGCGCGAGACACCAGGATGTACATCGCTATATCATGCCAAACGCGAGGTAGAGGCAGTCCGTGTAAGTCTGGCAAGACTCGCGGCTGAGAGTAGTGAGTCTCAAGCAGACGCTGTGATCAGCAGTCATGCCACGCCGACCGTTCTCCACGAGCCTGACAAGGCGACAGTCCTGAATGGCCTCCGTGCCGGCCCAACTATCGTGCACTTTGCTGGACACGGCCGGTCGGACCCAACGGACCCGCTGCAGAGTGCACTTCTAACACGAGACTGGCAAAGCGACCTGTTGACGATCAGAGACCTGATTCATCTGAAAATGCATGAAATCGAGGATCAAAGACGTCCCATGCCGTTCCTGGTCTACCTCTCGGCATGCTCGACAGGTTCCAACCAGGCTGACGACTTGCTGGACGAGAGCCTGCACCTCATGAGTGCATGCCAACTGGTTGGGTTTAGACACGTGGTGGGAACCCTTTGGGCTGCGTCGGATAGCCACTGCGTTGACGTTGCGCGGTCCGTCTTCTCGAGAGCGGCAGCTTTTGGGTCGACCGGGTCGGACGCCGAGGTGCCGCTTGGTGTGCGGGATGGTATAAATCGACTATGGCGTCAGGGAGAGACACATGAGGAGCAGGAGGAACATGAGAAAAATCTGGCTGAAGCTAACAGAGATGGCTTCAATGTCGCTTCTTACGCTTCAGTTCAGTCTTGGACAGGGGTAGATCCCAGGCTATGGGCTCCTTATCTTCACATCGGTCCCTGAAGGTCGAAGGTCCCCGTGACTTCAACCCCATGGGGCATAAGACAGTAGTGGTCGCGCTTTGAGTTGAGCTAATTGCATTCCCTGATCCAATATTGACTCTCTAGTAAACTAGCACGTAAATACAAGTCAATGACTCTACTTCTACTCTAGGCTATGAAGACCATAATGCCTCATTTTATAAGAAACTCTTTAAAGAGGTTATCTGAATATAATCTTAACTTCATAGTACTATACAATCCGGAATACTTAGCTACTGAGTCGTGGATATGCTGTCTTTGGGGACATTGGTCATTTGATCAGATCCTTGCCGCGACTAGGGCCAAGACTGCGGCTGCTTCCTTCAACAGGAAAGGCCGTACCACATTGGGACCAGTGGCCTGACCCATTGGGACAATAAAAAGAGGAAGCTTTTGGTGTTAGTAGCTAGGGACAAGCACAAGCATCAAGCAGACATCAACATCATCATCGCGGAGGACCATTCTAGTAGGCAATTACGACTTAGGTTTTCAGTACCACAATATGAATTTCCAGTCTTCTGTAGATTTATTGAATATATATTTATATTACTAATATATTAATGTATTCACTTCGCCTATTATGCCTATATTGCTATTACAGGTCGTAGTTGAAGTAGAATCCTCAACCGGCCATTATTCGCAAAGCACTATGAGTATTACACTTTCCTCTAGACTAGTGTGTTGGGCAGGGGGACAAGAGGGGCACCACCACCTGAAGTGACGGCGAGCTCGACCCGAAAGGTGGGCAAAGGACGGCAAGATAAGGCCTAGGAAATAAAATAGCTAAAAATGCAAATAAAATCATTGGCTAAGCAGCTAGCTAGAAAAGGAAGAATGATATTAGTTAATTAAGTAAATAAAATAGGAAAATTAAGGCTAACAAAATCAGAAAAAATCAAGTAAAAGAGAGGAAGAAGCATGGTGTTTCTATCTAAGTCTAAGAAATCTGCTGCCTCTTATAGCTAGCTATAAGTAATGTAACTATCCCGGTCCCGGGTCCCAGGGCCCTCAGCCCTGACATATCCCTCCCCACGCAGTCAGCGCTTGCCCTCTAGCAAGCCCGCGAGACCGCGCCAGCCCGGGCCCGAAGACCTAGGCCGGGCTAATAGGGAAGCCCTAAGCAACCCAAAGAGGAAGGAAAACATATAGAACCCCAAAGAAGAAAAACACACACATAACCGGCTTCCTTAAAAAAAATCCACATCCCCTTAGTCTCTAAATCTCATAGACTAAGGGCTAAAAAGACCGGGCCAAGACCTCGCCAAGAGGTTAATAAATAGTCAGCGAGTCAGAGGGTCAGGGATCGGTTAACCAACCTGATCCTTCCTAACTGTTAGGACTCAGAGACCTAGGGCTAGGAAGACCGGCAGGGAGATTAAGTCCCTCCCTAGCTATGAGGTCTTAAGAGACTGATAGCTAAGGAGACTAAGACAAGACTTCGCTAAGAGGTTGTTAAATAGTTGGCGAGGGTCAGAGACTAAAGACCAAGTGATCAACTAGACGGAACGGTTACCATCTCGATGAAGCACAAAGTCGTATTAGTCGTGTGATGACTTGATGGAGCCGCTCACAGTGATGGTGCTACGACTTTGAGGTGATTAAAGATTGTAGGAGTTTCCGACTACACTGTATCAGTCAATGACTCTTGTCCAGGGTTGTTGTCAATGGATGGAGATATCTACTGAAGTCACTTTCGACTGGTACGTCATATACCAACGCCGGATAGATGCAGGCCTAAGATTAGTCCGCTCTTTACTTGCGTGCAATCAGCCCCTGGTGCTTACAGCAGCAATGAGTTTGTCCATAAATCACTAACCGCAGCTAGCTGCAAATATGTTGTGTTTTGTATCAATAGAAAGACTACGAAATAATTGTCTGAAGTCAGATCATACATCTTACAATGTAATTGACTCCTTATACTATCTCCATATGCGTTTCAATTGACTTCTCCAGTGCGCTCGCGTTGCTCCCATTTCCTTTGTTCAACTTCTCATGCAAGAGAGCCATACGCTTCTCAAATTCTTTCTCCTCGTCCCAAGTGAACGCACTCTTACTAGCAAACAAATAGTCTATCTCTTCCAATGTACGGCCAGCAGTTTCAGGAAGGAAGCAGTACACTAAGGGAATGTATACAAACATGGCACTAGTAAAAGGTCAGCGGTCAGTGTCGGACTGATAAGAGGCTACTCACGCTCCAAAAACGTAGAAAGTCTGCAAGCTAAGTTAGAAATAAGAAATTTGTGGGTTATTGGGAGGATTCATACCTTTTCGTTAATGCCAGAAAACATGACAGGCACCAAGAGAGAACCTCCGCCGTAGCCAACGGCCCATCCGGCCACACCAAATGCGTTCCCCTTGGCTCGGAGCCAGGTTGGAAAGATCTCGGTCGGATATATGAAAGGGATCAACAGCCAAGAAGAACTGAAGATCAAGAGGTAGACAAAAACCATGGTTGCGGCTGCCGTGCCGTACTGAGTAGCCTTGTCTGGGTTGTCGATGGCTCCCCGAAAGAGGCCGCCGATAATGAACAGGCTGATACCGAGGGCTACGGCACCCCAGTAAAGGGTACGTCGACGGCCGACCCTATCGATGGTAAAGGCTGCGATGGCAGTACCGAGGATACCAACCAGCATCAGCAAAGCGGACAGCCAGCCTGACTTGACATTACCAAAGCCGGCTGTGCGATAGATTGTTCCAGAACTACAATACAGTTAGCAAACCATCTTATTCAAAGACACGTAACTCACTATATGACCACAGCGGCGATTCCAGTGCCGTATTGCATGAGCACCTGGAGCCAGAAGGCCAGCTGGATGCGGCGGCCAAGGTGAATGTCTCCGGATCCGATACCGAAAAACATCTTGAAGTAGTTGGTTTTGGCGTACTGAGACTCCTCTTCCACTACGGTCACAATCTCTCGATATTCCATCTGCGCGTCGGGGTGTTCGGCGTCACCATTCCCGCGCAATTTTGCAATAATTTCCAATGCTTCATCAGGTCTCCCGGCTTTGACCAGCCATCGCGGGGATTCCGGGACCAAGAGGCTCAGTATGGCCAGGACGATGACGGGAATGATCTGAATCGCAAACTCAAACCGCCAGCGAAACTGTCCACCGCCCGCCTCAGTAAAGGACGTGCCGAAGCCGATCCATGCTGCGAGGGCGATACCAGAGAAATTGGCCAAGAATGTGAGAGCGATTTGTTTGCCTCTGTGTGATGCAGCAGAGAGCTCGGCCGTCCACATAGGCGCAATCACAAGGATGAAGGCCACACCCATGCCGGCAACGAATCGTGCGCAGAGCAAGTGTGCGAGGTTGACGGCAGAGGCTTGTAGGATGACCCCGGCCATGCACCAGAAGCAGGCCATCCACATGCCCTTGATCCGACCGTAGTTATCAGAAAAGCTGCCAGCCCAAAAGGCTGCGAAGAGAGAGCCACTTGAATAATATTAGAAATTGGTTCTTCTCGGACAGACGGAACTGGATACGTGCCAGTAATATATAGCGGCGATACCGCCCTGCAGCATGGGTTTGACAACTTCGTTACTATCGTTAGTATATCCCATACGCCGCCCGAACTCGGGTGCAACGGTCACAGCGCCCATGACGCCCTGGCTGATGCCTTCGTAGGAGATGGCGACGGCGGAGGCAGCTGTAACAAGTCTCAGCAACTGCTGTCCGGACATAGACTTCCAGCTCTGGCGGTTCCACATGATGCCGATCAATCAGTATCGTAAGATGGTTGTGTTAAGATATAACTGGTTCTGTCCAAGTATGACTGATTGTGAGGGGTTCCCCTTTCATAATGTTCAAGATGCCCTCATTATATCTGTTTCTTCTCCAGGTAAATGACAGATAAACTTGTTTCAACCCCATGGGGATTTAGTCACGGCGCTACCCGGAGGAGTTGAGGAATGGTGGCGAGCTTTGCCGTCGTCTCGAATTGCCAACAAAGGTTAGTTTCAAAAGTTGGGGCTCCGGTTTTGTCACGTCATGGTGATGGATTAGCTAGGAAATAATCCGTAATAGAGCAATCTACGATGATTTAGCGTAGAGTTGGACCCGTTGTACTGTACTGGTAAGTTCGGAATAAACAGGATGATCCTGCTCCCCCGCATCCTTCGTCTCGAATTCCTTTTCCTACTCTCACGATCAACGAACACCCCGAAGAAGATGGGTCGGATGCGATCTCGTAACGGCTGGTCAGTCAGATGAGCCGGTGCTCCAGAAAGATAGCTGACATGGAACAGCTTGACGTGCCGAGAACGCCACGTCAAATGTACGTCTCCAACGAGACGAGAGAGAGATTCTTCATACTGACTTCACAGGCGACGAGAAGAGGCCGACTTGTGGGCAGGTATGCTGAACATATCCTATCCTATTGCCAAAACATCAAGAAGATAACGGAGCCTGGTACAATCAGTGTCTCAAGCAGAAGCAGCACCGACCGTGCCGCTGGCACGATTCATCCCCTCAGCTCAAGATTAAGCGATACCAACCGAAGCGGATGGATTATCCGGTCTCTGATGAACAATCCCCACCACCGCGGGAAGGAGATGATTCATCAGTGACAGGGCTCTCATCCCCAGGCGGGTCTGGCTCTATACAACAGCCAGATTCCACTTGGTGCCAACCCCAGGACCTGACGTCACCGCCTACAGCTATCTCCATCTCCGACCCTAGTCAGCATGAATCTCCAAACCGGTATCCGTACAGTGATGCCTCTCCCATGAGCGTAGCTTGGATAACCCCTAACGTGACCCTGTCTGCGCTTACACGCCGGGAGGCTTCCTATTTGCATCACTTTTCAACTCACCTGGCTCGGTGGCTAGACTGCACGGATGCATCACGTCAGTTCACGCTTAATGTGACTGTCCTTGCTAAGAGCTCACCCATTCTTCTATATGCTGTCATTTCTTATGCTGCTCGCCATTTAGGTGATAAAAACACAGCTGATCAATTCCAAGAAAAGTCTATAGAGCTCCTCATTCCCTTGCTGAGTACCGAGACCATTGGCAACCACGAGGCCATCCTCTGCGCCATAGTCATATTGCGGGTATGCGAACAGCTGAGTGGTAAGTTCCATCACGCGGTAGCCTTCCTCATCTAACCCTAACCCAGTCACCGTCATGGGCAGTGATCAGGAGAGGCATCTAGCTGGGTTGAGTGCTCTACTCAAGACATCTCAAGGACGACAAGTAGACCCCTCGACACCTACACTCTCCCAAGCCGCCTTTTGGGTCTATGTGCGACAATGCCTTTACAACGCCTGCGTCAATCAACAGCCGCCGAATTTGGATTTCGAGTTGGTCTTGATACCACCCCCACCCGTCGTCGACGGCCAGGCTGTCGACGTCAAGTCAGAGACAGCCTGGGCAAATACCATGACATGGATTTGCGCTACCGTAGTGCATTTCTGTTTTCGCGGAAACGTCTTGTACTTGGAATCATCAATAAGGATGCAAAGGTGGTACGAGCTGTCCGAGGCCGTTGAGAACTGGAACAGGATGAAGCCGAGTACGTTTGATCCGATATGGTCTGGTGAACCAGAGCTGGGAGCGAACCCGTTTCCAGAGATGTGGTTTACAGCAGATTGGCATGGTAGGCACAGATCAGATCCTTGAACCATTCTGAGGTAATTCATGGGACCTAATATTTATCAGTAATGGCATTTGGCTTCTACCACCTCGCTAGGATGCTTTTAAAGGTCTATCGTCCATCTCCGCGGTTTGCCGTTCGGAATATTCAACGAGCCATGCCGGAATCCGATGTGAGTTCATGTCATGGACATACAGAGTAACTTGCTTCAATTGAATTGACATCGTTTTAGAAGTCTATCATGGAGCATGCCCGAGCCCTTTGTGGAGCATGCAAAAGCTCCCCAGGAACTGTGCCATCTCTCATCACATTATGTCACTCTACATTTATTTGTAGGTCGCATCGTCTTATTCAGATTCAACATTATCTAACTTCTAAAAGGGGGCCCCTTGATGACAGATGAGCGAGAGCAAACAAGTCTGATAAGCATGCTTGAGGATCTCGAGGCATCGCATGCCTGGCCAACAGCCTGGATAATCGATGCTTTGCGAGAGGAGTGGTCAAGATGCTAGCAGTACAGTATTTTATGAGTCTCAACGACCGTGGCTGAATGATATCACGGCATGTTTTCCATCCCTGACCCATCCCATCCCCGGTGCCTCCCGGTTAAGACTCTCGAGCTTTTGCTCACTCTCTATCCCAACGCAAGTATCCGACTTATTTGTTCTCAAGGCGAGGACCTTGACACCACTTCCTTGACCAAGAGGACCAAGCGAAGACTTGAAAAGCGTTGTATGTGGCCAGAGACCGTCTCTAGTCAATTTTCGATAGTTCAAGTCTCCTTTCCATATAGTCAAATGACTGTCCTGTAGACGTTGGAATAGCTCAGGTGCCTCAACGATGATGTCCTGAAATGAATAAGCCGTCGTCCAAAACGGATCAACCTCGATACGCATCAAACCGAGCCCAAGATAGCTCTTGATCTGAGTGGCCAAAGAACTCAAGCCTATTGAGCGCAAATTATCGAGAAGGAAGTCCATGTCGTTGGTTAAAGCATCACTAACAAACCATGGAAAGCATTTCGCGTGGAGACTGACGCTCGTTCCAAGTCCTGATTCGATGAGGTATGCCGCGTAAAGAACGTCTGCAAATAGCTCAAATCCAGCATTGTCCAGGATGAGGTCGATATGTCGCTTCGTTTTAGTCAACTGCGTCTTTCGCAGATAATCCCACACATCCAAAACATCATTGTCGACAATGTTCTCATGGCTCTTCTCAATCGCCGCCCTTCCTTGTAACCTTTGAATTTCCTCCAGACTGAGGTTGGTCAGAAGGGACAAGTCTGTTGCGTTTCCCCATAAAGCCAACTCGGTCATTTCAACAAAGACAAGTCTTGCTAGCTCGTCGTCCAAGCTTTTGAATGGCTGTCCTGGATTTGTCATGACTTGGGTGAACCTGCTCGCAAGTTCCTTGACGGCCTTCTGCGACTTGACAAGGGTAGATTCCTTTTGGCGCTTAAACACATCGTACCCTTTCCAGGAAGTCGAGGTGGAAAATAACAGCTGTACCCGCCTGAAGAAGTCAGTACCATTTGGTGTTAAAGAACAATGCCAAGACTGACCTATACAGATAGCATTCACCATACAACCACGGACAGTTGAGCCAGGTCAACTTGCCCATATCAAGGAGCATCCGATTGTACGCCGCAATATCTGCTGAACCGTCATCTTCGAGGTGACTGAGCTTTGTTTAGTCACGTCCCCACAAGACAATCTCGTGCGCAACACTCACCGTAGCTTGTCATCACTAATAATCTCCCCTTTGAGTCTTTGGAGCTTTCTCTGTATCGACTTGATTTCCTCAAATGCAGGGGTTGGACCAAGTTCTGCGCCGGTAATACAGACATCATCGATCATGCCCTGTACAAGCTTAGGCCAGCGAGACTTGGCCGTCTCCTGGGCCATGGTGCCTTGGTCGGACGTCCACACAGACGGGACGATTGTGATTTCTTTATGCATACTTTTTTGCTGAATTTCCTTATTGCCAAGTAACAGAGTGAAAAAACTCAAGATCTTTGCGATGAGGATAAATTTGTTTCTGGGCTGGTCCTGATGCCCGTTCTTAGGTCTTTTATCCGTCAATTGCCTTGATAACTTTCCGATAACTAAGTTAGATCTGGGCCAAACTTAACCGCCGGAGACAACCCTCCGTCAATTGCCTTGATAACTTTCCGATAACTAAGTTAGATCTGGGTCAAACTTAACCGCCGGAGACAACCCGGAGATAATCAAGGTTCGCGCCTCGAGTTCACGAACCCAGCGTCGAGACGACTTGCTGAAAAGGGCAATTCGACTCGAATGTGATTAAACTAGTGGCAATGACTAACAAATTACTATCTCCACCGAGAATGTCACTGGTCGCTATTGCTCTTGGCAGGTACTGTACTGCCAAGATTGGGCACCACGTCGTCACGAAGCTCCAAACAAAGGATCCTCAGTACAGTTCGCATTGGGGCGGTGTCAAACCCTGGATCACCCATCAAGCCATATTAAATACACATTCAAGGTCCGCCAATGGTGTCCCAAGACTTTTCAACCATCTTCTTCGACATAGTGAACATAACTTATCATCCCACCATGACAAGACCCCAAACCCAGCAGAATGGGAGCCGCTCCGTTACCAACGGCCAACCACATGAACCCCATAGCAATGGAAATGGCCATCATCGTTCATCTACTACTGGTGAACTTGATTTGACAGTACTGGGAATGAACAGTGGCACTGCCATGGACGGCATTGATTGTGCACTAGTTCGATATTACCAAGAAACACCGGATGACGCTCTACACATGGAGCTCATCAAAGTATGTTTGCATTTTGCGATAATATATATCTTTCCGTCTGTTGCTGACCAGATAATTAGTATGATGAGATGCCTGTACCTCAATGGATCAAGAAACCCGTTCTCACAATGCTTCGGGAGACCAAGACGACTCCCTCAAAGATGTCACAACTCAATGTACAACTTGGACAAATGTTTGGCGACGCCGTCAGAGAGTTTTGCGATAAACACGAAATATTGATTGACAGCATCGATCTCATCGGGTCACATGGGCAGACCATTTGGCTTCTGTCCATGCCAGAAGAAGGGGAGACACGTTCTGCATTCTGCCTTGGGGAAGGCACAGTTATCAGTGCCATGACTGGAATCACAACTGTGACAGACTTCCGAATGGCAGAGCAAGCTGTGGGTAGACAGGGTGCCCCATTGGTTGCTCTGATTGACGGCCTTCTGCTTCATCACCCGATCAAGTGGCGTGTCTGTCAGAATATTGGCGGAATTGCCAATCTCTGTGTCATCCCTCCTGATTCCGAGGGTGGAGTTGACTCAATGGTCGACTGGTGAGTAATCCTTTTACATGGCGCTCTAATGGGCCGACTAACGAACATCTATAGGGACTGCGGCCCGGGCAACATGTTCATTGACAACGCCATGAGATATTTCACCAACGGCGAGATGGAATACGACAAGGACGGCGAATGGAGCTCCAAAGGCACCGTATGCCAGGACATCGTCGACAAGTTCCTGGATACAAACAAGTACTGCAACCATGTTCCTCCCAAGACCACAGGACGGGAGACATTTGGTGACAACGAAGGCCAAGAACTTATTGTGCAGTGTCTTGCTGCTGGGTGTGACAAGTACGACACACTGGCAACCATTACTCGGATCACGGCCCAGAACATCATCAAGCAATACCGCACATTCTTACCCCGCTTTGGCATTAGCGTGGATAAGATTGCAGAGGTGTATATGTGCGGTGGTGGCGCTCGGAACCCGACCATCGTCAACTATCTTAGAGAGCAGCTTCCGGATACCAAGATTCGGGCGCTAGATGAGACCGGAGTTCCATCAGATGCCAAGGAAGCAGTTTCCTTTGCCCAGCAAGCCATGGAGGCTATTTTAGGGCGACCGGCTCTGGTTCCAATCAATAGTGACAACTTACAGCCTAACACAATCTCAGGCAAGATTGCTCCTGGTAGGAGATGGCGGGAGGTCATGAAGTCGAGTATTCAATTTGGCGAGGGTCGCTCGACCTTGCCCACAGTTAAGGAGATGATCGTACAAAGACCTTACACTAGCTGGAAAGCCATGCAGGCTTTTGATTGAGATATTAATACCGACTTGGACTAGTATAATGTTAAAGATACTCGTGGCATACAGGTCTCACAGCATTAAGAGTCTCAATGAGAGGCTTGTGAATTTACTGACACACAGATTGGCGAGCATATAGCCGGAACTGAAGGTGATTCTGTAAATTTAGATCCTTGTAAGTCATGAACCCTTTGTACAAACTGTTATCAAGCTCAATAAGTGTACAGGTTGTAGGGTTCGACATTCTCTACTATTCCAGCCTGGCGATGTAGGCATTCCAATGATCTTATATGATGAATGCCTACTCAGTAATGCGCGATGGAAGTGCGCTGCACTTCTCTTTTTGAGCCAATCACCATCCTTACATCTCTACCCCCGATTTGCTCTTAGAAATGCGCTGCACTTCCAATTCTGACGCGTTTAGCTGGGACGCGAAACGTGCTACACTTCTCTTTAAGAGGCCTGTGCCATCCTTATAGGGCTCATTTAAAGACCATCTCCTCCTTCTTCCCCTTCTCCTTTTATCTATCTAGATTAAATAAACAATATCTCGTCTTCATAATAACACCGTTTATATCGCAGACGTCTTCTGGGCAACGACTTTGCAATTGCTTCCGCATGCTGCCTCCATCCGGTATCTTCAACCTCAGACTCCTTAGGCAGAATCTGTCGGAACGTTGATGCTGCATTCGCCAGTGAATCGTATCTTGATGACCGCCCCAACATCTTGTCCTGTGCGCTGGGTTCCTTTTCGGCAACTGCTACCACATCCATGCCACCTCCTGTCGTCTCATATCCCTGCTCTCTCTCCCGCAAGCTTACATCATTACCCTCTTGTCCGTTCCCAGCTGACGACGAGCAGGCTCCCCGTGAGCAACCGCTTCACGTGGCTTCGCCGCTAGACTATCCATCCTGCTGCTACCTTCTCGACATCGATGACTCCGGGCGAACGATAGATCGCAAGGCTTGCGCGTCGGATTCTCTTTAGTTACACGATTTTACTTCTGGATGATGATTATGCTCCTTAGTATGACATTGGTTCCTCCATCTACAAACTTGCCTGTATGCCTACAACCCAGACTCTTGCTCAACTGCCGACGTTGCCCTTTGTGGCGCCGCAACTCCCGTCCTTTAAATCAGTGACACACTTAAGCTGAAACCGTTGCTACCCCGATATCAGCTGATTCCATGTCGGCACTTAGCCTTCATTCACCTGCTTCACAGAAGATGCCACTGCTCCACCCCCTATAGTCACATCTCACTTCTGACATTTGATATACCTCACTTTCGATGACGTCTCTGCCGCCAAATCGACCTTGCTCATGACCCAAACCCCTCATTTTTTATCTACTTGAAACCTGAAGCTTCCCCGGACCGTCCTCTGAGCTCTGATCTACCGAACCCCGCACCCTGGGTGCTGCGGCTCCCGAGAACTACCCCTGCATCTATATCCATATAGAGACCAAGCCATCGTCATCTTGCTCACTTCCTATTCTGCTCTTCCCTACCGCGGCATCTACCATCGTATTACCTCTAGCGTTCGCCTCGGGTACCCCTGGCTCGTTTCTAGCAGCCACTGCTCCAAGTGTATCATGTCTCCTCCCGCTCCCTTCCCCACTGGCCCCTTGAGCCCTCGCAAACCTCTCGAGAGCCAGACAAACACGGGCAGTGACATGTCCATGATGCTTTTCGTCCAGCCAGACTGCCCGTCTAGGTTTGCCTATCAGGACCAGCATTGCATTAAGGGACTTAACGCAGAGGCATTGGCAAGGGTCTTCCTACCTGCCCCGTCCTGAATTTTGACTCCCGAGTATGCGCAACTTCAGTCAGACCTCGACAACCCCTCCAGCTGCATCTTCTTCAGCCTTAACCTTTCTATCTATAATCAGCCAGTCGTTGCGTCAGATTAGACCAAGCAATGGTTCTTCATGAACGGTCGTGTTCACCCGTACGCCCTGACCTAGGAGGTTGAATAGCGAGATGGTCTAGAGTCGGATACTGGCGCCATCACACAATACACCATTCCGGCTCTTATCATCCGTGATCAGGGCTACCAGCCGTAAGCATGCTGTATACAACTGACCTTAACATTCCCCCCTGACTCAAGTTAAAGCATTCTCCCCCGAAACTTTGCCTCTATAGACCACTTCCCCGCTATTCCTCCCATTATCGCGTTCACTGGCCCTATTATCAGTTCCGGCCTCACACTGCTACGAAAGGGGTCTATTACAGGACTCGACGACATCCAGTTAAAGTGCTGCGGCTTCGTCCAACTTTCTACATTCATTACTCCCAGAAACCCTAACAAGGCACCCTTCAAAGGCTTCCATCCATTCCAGATCTTTATCATCTTCCCCATCCATGCCAATCCTTAGGCATCTCTATGCAAGAAAATGGTCGAGAGACAGGACACCCAGTTTCACATTAACGCACTTTTCACTTGCACGGGCAAAGTTGTCGGCCTGCTCGACCACAGCATCATGATGCACCCGCCTGGCTTTAACCGGGACTACGTTTTCATCGTCGTACCAGATACCTGGACCTTTCTCGACAGGACCACGTCCAAATTAGCCTCCTTAGCCCTACCACTCTCTACCTCACCGAAACAACCGTCCTCTGACCCCATGGCCTTTGGGGATGCGAAAGCTATGTTTGCCTCGCCACCAAAACCAACGGTTCATCAATCTCCTCCTGCCCCGTCCACTCCTCCCGCGTCTGCGTCGCTCAAACCGAGCACGCCACCGACGAAGCGAACAAACTCTTACTGCGACCAGACCCCTACGAAAAAACGACGCCTGTCTCCGGCCTCTTCTAGCACCATTCCCTCTTCTCAGAGCAATGAGCCTATCAGATCCCTCACCTTTTCGGGTTCATCACAAGATGAGCTTGATCTATCGGAGGCGGATGTTGCCACTACCTGTCATCCAGATCCGCCCGAATCCGATTCAATCACAGCCTTCACGTCGGACTCGACCGCATCGCAACCGTCATCCCCCCAAAAAATATCACGAGGTTGAATAGGAACCCGCTTGAAAAGTCCCCTTATTATAGCAACATATAGTCACTTCGCACAGCAACAAATTGGCTGAGATATCTGTTGTCCATCCGCCAGTGGCGACCAACAATATCCCCTGAAATACACAAATGCTCCTCGCCCACATCGCCCATCCCTAGGCATGCAGACCTTCTTATGAATCTTCTACTTTGCCCTTTAATGCTCCCTCCTACAATAGCCCCAGGCCGTACATCGCCCGCAACTCTTGATGCCTTCTGTCTTTTACTATAAATACCTTACAAAAGCGAACTAGGCATATGATTCTACAGACGCAAGGTCATCTCTCTATTGCACGACATTCTCAATATTACATTGCGTTTCATGACCCCTTACTTCCTACACCAGCATACCCTTAAAAGGAACCCATCTCCCGCAGATACATATATAACCAACATCACCCAATCCAAAGCCAATATTTGCATTTAACGTTTACATTTCCATCTAACACATCTCAACTGGCCTCGAAACTGCCATAGCCAACCTCGTTCCTCAAGGCTCTTTGCGCAAGCCGCGACCGGCTTGCCTCTCCTGTGTTTACTAGCAAGAATACTGTAACCATCAAAATCATGTCATATTAGTTCATAAGTTCTGGCCGGGATCCTGTCGCCTTAAAGCCCCGATAGCATTGGTCATCTTGACCAAGGGTCGTGTCAGACGGACCGATAGGAAAGCTAGCTGTGCATAAGGCCGGATCGATATAGTGTTTTCCTTTAAACCTAGAAAGAGACTTCAAACCTAGTCTACCCTTAACAACCTAGACAGACCTCAACAACCTAGGTGACCCTCAATGCCTAGATAGACGGCTTGCGACGGCATCATCGGCTCAAGGGTGTCCAGATCAGCCGGATCCCTAGGGATAAATAGCTAGCTTTCTTCCCCCCTAGACAGAGAAAAAAGACAAGATCTTCCATCGTCACCAAGCTGTCTCAACCATTCCATCCTGTCTGATAGGTCGGTTCGCATTTGACAGGGGGGCTGATGAGATTATATAAGCGCCATCGAGGTGCACGGTCCCCATTCTTACTTTTAAGGTTAATTTGCAACTTTAATAGAGCAGAAAGTATGCACTAAAGTTTATAAATAAAAATGAATTAGTGAGTTGGATTAAGTGCAGTGTTATCTATTGCGCAATGCTATTTTTAGGACTATTATTATTATGGTTAATCGTTGCTGTGCTGAAATGTCTATTTGGAACTGCACTTGAAATTTTACCAAGTCCTACGCGACACAGCGATAACCCACCCCTCATTTTCTGAGCTGATATCTCTGATTTGCATCCCCCTGGATCCTATTCCGCTCCTCGCGCGGGGCACTGCCGGTTCGCAAGTCAATACCAGTTTGCTCCTTAAGCCCACCTCCACAGCCAACCCAAAGTCCCATCCTCGATGGCCATCTTCAGGATCCTGTCCTCTCGGTAGACCGACACGCGCGTCCGTCCTCTCGGGCCATGTAGAAAGTGTCGTAACTGCGGCCCGCCCACCCAGCCTTCCGTCGCTTCCACTATGTGCCGCACCCCGCAGATTGTCAATTCTGTTTCGCGCTACCTACCTCGTAAGATCTCTCTTGCGAGGCCGACTGTGTCTCGCAGGAGTTTGTCCACTTGCATCCTCTCTGTATCCAGAACAGCCGAACAACGCAGTGTCGGCCCTCCTACTAACCAAGGTGCCTTGCCGTTCTCTGTGCGGGTTCAAGAGTGCCGTTCCTTCTCGTTCGTTTCGTTGTGACCGTTCACACTTCCTGTCGCGCATTCGGCGCGTCTTGGTGCCCTTACAACAGAGCAGCCCAGAGCTTCTAATTTTAAGAATCTAATGCGCTTGCGACACCCAATGCAAGGAGAAAGGTTGGGTAGAGGCATAATGGGAAATGTAAATGGGCCTTCTGGTGCATCGCAGGCACAGGGTCTCCCACCCTATCGCAACCTACTTCGTAGTACATGAACTCCCTGGGAAATGTCATGCCCGACCTATCATTCTGGATAAATTCGACGTGTTAAGGGGTTGGAGCGGGGAAACCTGCACGAGAACGGCTGACGGGCTGACAAGATGTGGAGATTGAGGTGGTTAGTTGGTTCAGAGGGCTTGGACTGGCGTGTAACTTAATCTCTAAAACTCGGCACTAATACAAGTAAAGTCTAATGAGCGCTTATAGTGCGCCATTATGTGTGCCACTCATTTCCAATCTCATAGCTGGCTTTAGCTCATGCAGCTTACTTAAATGGCTCTGGCTCAGCAAGGTTTATCGAATTGTCCTAAGGGTATTTAGTAAACACGGTCGCTAAGCATTCGCCCTGGATTCTCCACTGTCATTACTCTGGCCTTCCTGTCTTTCTCTCGGTTCCGATTGCCCAACATGCGTTTCCTCGCACTCCTCGCTACTGCGTTGCCGCTCGTTTATTCTCTGCCAACAGATCCCCCACTCTCGTTGAATCCTCCCCTCGAATCCATTGCAAAGCGAACAGTTTCCACGGAACGATCCTGCGGCCTTGTTGGATACGACCAGAACAACCCAGCCCCGTTCTACACCAAGAGCTACAAATGCAATGTGGCTGATTGCCTGGCTCTCTGCCTCAGCAAGCCCGAATGCAAGAGCTATGCTACCAGCAGCAGCGGCTGCTACTTGTACTCGGCAGCTGTTGCTGGAAACTTCTACGCTGATGCCAATTCACCCTTAAAGTTCTATGACAAGGCTTGCTCCGCTGGGGGCGCTCTCATCCGTTTGGAAAACATGGACGGCTCGCTGTACGGCTATATGTCTGACTTCTTCAACATTTTCGGAGAACGCACTACAGCCGCATTCGCCGACGCGTTAAAAGTTGATTATCAGGTGTCCAGCTCCATTGCTTCCCAGTTGAACCTTGTTACGGTCAACTCTGAGGCTTATGTCGACCTCGAGTATCTATCTGGCATTGTGGGGTTTGGGAATAGCAACTCCGATCTTGGACCGGGTTCATACAAGTAACTATTTTCTTGCTGATTTTTGTCATCGTACTAATTGCATATATAGTTACCTGTACTTGGGTGCATCACTTGCGAGTAAGTCTCCAGCCTTTCCCTAACATCAGATCGCTACGCAAAATATTGCACCGGCAGAGTTGTCCAGTGGCGCACTACCTGTGCTGGTAGATAGTGGGAATGCTCGAAGATCTCTAGATCTCGTATTCACGCTCCATCTATCACCCTAATTTTGTCTTCCTTGTCGTACTAATAATTTTTAGCACCACCGGGAAGCACACCACAGAGTGGTATTGACAATAGTTTCACCAGAGCAACAACTCTCGCGAAAAACGTCGAGTCTGCACTAGTAAGTTTAGTCCATCGTATTGGCAAAGCGATAGGGTGATGCTTACTGCCATAGTGGAAAATTGACCTGAACACTCTTGAATTAACCCCCCAATGGGTTAATACGGATGGATGTAAGTTATTCCATATCTCGATCCTTGTACATGAGATTGCTCTACAGGCATGCTAACAACAACTTACAGCGACTCCTGCTGTCTACGTGGGTTTTGCACAAAATATAGTGATAGTAACAGGTGACATTACTGCATTCATGAATAGATTTGGGAACACTGTTCAGCTCAAGTTGAGGCTGGAGCTAAGCACTTAGAGTTACAGGTATTGTGATGGTACTGATAGGCACCCCGGGGTTTTAGTATAATTGGGCCATTTCTGTTATCCAGGGCTCTAATTACAGAGTAGCTCTGCCGAGACTTTCGCAGGGCATGCTCTTTCTCTTCTTTAATCTCAAGGTCACCTTTTGTCTTGACTTGTTTCCTTGTCCTACAGTCGCAGCAGCTCTTGTCGCTATATTCTATTCGCGAACCATGCTTATCAAGAAGCACTGTGTCAAGTGTTCTCAAGAGACTGGAACCTTGTGCCACCTCTCAGTGCTGCCTAACTTGACTTAATCGTCCTGGGTGGTGACCTCTTCTGTGACTTGGTGCGTGTCGCGTTAAGTGCGTCTCCTACCAACAAGTTAGACACAACATTCTTGGGTAAGGAACAAAGTGTTAGCTAGACTCTAAATTCCATGGGCTATGCATTCGAGTTTGTCATTGAATTCCATCTGAGTAACAGCAAATGTGTCTCCTGATGCAGCATCTGGGAGCGATATGCCCTGTAATTGAGTGATTGAGTGACCGTTAGATGCTTGTTGGGTTCCAGCAGGATGTGGACATTGGACTGGGTCGTGGATGGCATTAAAGAAGCAATAGGAATTAAATCGGCTAGTGAGCTTATTCGGGTGTGTTTATTTAACTTCTAGCCTCCTTCTAAGTATATATTATAAAGGACTTCAACTTAAATAAAGCATTTTAAAAAGTTAGTTAAAATAATAAAGCTTATACTTTGATATAATAGAAACTCTAGTTATTTTAAATTATTATTAATTTAAGCTTAAGTTTTAAGCTTATATAGTATTATTCTTTTTATTACTTGGGGTTTTTTTTAGCTATTTAACTTCTAGCTTCTCTTTAAGTATGTGTTATTAAAGACCCTAATTTAAGTAATTTAATTACTTTATTAATATACACTTTTAGTTTATCTTTTTAAAACCTGTATTTAACTTTCTTTATACTTTATATAAGCTAGATTAAATATATAACTGTTACACTTTATTATATTTAATTTACTTTATAATATCTATTATTTTAAGTATAGTATTCTTTTTATTTATTTATTTAATATAATATATAAATTAAATTATTTCTTTTTAATTATATAAAAAAATACTGTAATATGTATTTATAAAAGAGATCTTATATGTATTCCTTTTATATAAATATCTTATTTACACAGCCAGCTATTCAAGTAGAAGTCGCTAACTTTCTCCTTACTCTTATTAAGCCATTTTACTCTACCCATGCTCCAGGCATTCTAAGGTAGTTATTGTCTCTATGTACAGTATCCCAGAATTCGCCCGCAAGCTTCTCAATATCAACACGCCATGAAAATGCCCAGTGCTTCAATGCACCACCATATTCAAAATGAATGAGACAAACTGGCAATGTCTCCTCAACTCGTTTTCGTCTCGTTGTAGACCAGTAACTCATCGTCATCTCAAAATCACCATAGTTCACATAATCCTTTTTCCAATTATAAAAAGCCTCCTGCTCTCTTTTACCATACAGTGCCAGGTCAATACCACTGTACTTGATGCGGTGAAGCCACTGGTATATAACAGATGACACGGCCCTCCGCCAACATCGAGATCCATGTCTTGCCGCGTCTCTGTGGCACACGGGGAAATGTTCCAGGAAAGCTGCGCGCAAAACAGACATAAATGGCGTCCCGGTCCATTCTGGTACTCGAAGCAGTGGGTCGATTCTGCTTGTGGTTTCAAGCTGGACGTGTTCCACGAAGTGGAGCTCATCCATTGTTGAGTTGCGTATGATTAGATTAGATATCTCGTTCCACCGTTTCAGGCCTTTAGTATATCTCGGCGCTTCGTAACGTCCTAGAGTATGTGGTCGGTGATCTCGATGATCACGAGCGAAGCCGATCGCAATTGTGTGTAAAAGACATTGCCTGGATTCTGTCGTGTTGATGATATCTTCAAAACCATGTGTCTTCCTTTCCCCTAGCAAAAAAGTCATAACGTCCGGGCTTGGATGTTGGCCAACTTGGCTTTCTAGGACGTATAGTCGAACAGCACGTATAAGTGCCTCCAAGGATTGGTTGAAGAAGTCGGGAGCTGCTCTTCGCTGGAATCGTGATAGAGTCGCTACGTTGTCCGGCCCACGGCATAGGCCAAGCCAGAAAAACGAGTCGGATGTATGATAATTTTGGCCGCCAGAACGGCTCTCAAACATCTGGATGATATCCTCAGCCAACTTTTTAGGGCCAGCGTGGTTGAATAATGAGCCCCAGAGACCCATTTGTCGTGGGGAACTATTGTAATAGTCAGCCATATTACCCAAATAATGTTGGGCACTTCAGGCATATGTAGCCATTTCATATTTCGAATCTTAGAAAAAGGGACGCCTACAAAATATTGTTGTCATACTCGTCGATGCATGTATCGAGGCCTAGATCCAATAGCTTTCTGCAAATCAGGGGCTGATATGCGGCTGATGCGCACTAAACACAATATACTAAGTACTGTTATCCGATAAATATGATACTTGTACTCACGTGAAGTAGAGAATACCCTTGCTCATTTCGATCAAAGGGGGTTGCAACTCCATTATCAAAAAGCTGAAACATTTCGTCAAGGTCACCACTCTCCACGACTAAGAAAATCTTTGAGCCGCTAGCTCGGACGTTGTAATTTCTGAATCTGAACTGGTTTAGGATATTCGGACCATAGTGATATGTGAAGGTCCATGTTGTGGTTAAAAACCACTTGGGGAGGTTGACGGCGGACGATGTCCAACCTTCATCCCAGGATTGTTGCTCCTTCCTCAGATTGTTGTGCTTTGAATCCGTTTCAGCATTCAACGAAGCTTCGGACTCGCAACTCGGTGACCTGAATACCGACTGCTGGTTGCAACTCATGTTCGCTTGAGGGTAACAAATCTCGTTTGGAGGATTCAGCGTTGATTGGATATTGTTGATTTTGTTTGACATGGGTACAGTGGCCGTGGGAACTCTTCCATTCCATACTTGTTCATTACCTGCATTTTCTTGCAATCCCACGTTGGTTGGGAGCGGCTCGCCCTCGTGCACACTGCCAGTGATAAGTAAGTATTAAAGCATGTTGCGGGACAACTAACCTTGAAAGATATGCAGCATACCGTTGATGCCTCTCTATGCTCTTGTGCAGTTTCTCCAGACGTTCTTCCAGTTTAACCAGGTCATGTGGGGTCTTGACTAAGCAAATAAGCCGCCGGAACTTGCTAGAGGCAGTTATTTGCCTAGAGAGGCGATCTACAATGCTAGAGGCTAGTTCCAACGATTCCAGATACCAGGAGACGTAGTCGGATGGCGAGGAATTATTTTCTAGAAACGAGGCGAGGGCAGTTCGTCTGTGACACCGTTCAAATTGTTTTAGTACAATCTTCAGCATATGTACTTCATGTTGATATCCCTGGATCTGGTGTGCAACTTCCTTGGCGAACTGCTTCTTGTGATTGACAAGTTGAACGATTTCATGAACAACTTCCGTAATAGCGATAGCGCTCGATATGATGCTGATGATTTCAGCCATGGAAGAGATTCGACCTAGGAGGATGGGGTGAAAAAATATAAGGCGACAGTTTTACCAGCCATAAAATGCGATGCATAGGAACGACAGTTTAAGTAGTGAAGATCGCGGCACAGCCGAGCCTTGCGACATAATAGACAGCCCGTCTCAAGAGCCTCAGAATTTGCGTGAATGGGTGTGGGTGTGAGGCGGCTAGATGTCGGCGCTTAGACGTGGGGCTGGATTGGGCTCATGGGAGGTTGAAACAGCCACCAGGGCCTCAAAATGGTCGCATGGCCCCATTACCTGAGGCCCTTGAGGCGTATTGTAATAACGCTCATATTCTATTAAAAACATACCTGATCTTTACATGGGGACGCAGTTCCAGCCATGCCTGACATGAATACGGAGCACTCGGAAACGAGTGTATTGGAGCAATTCATGGGGATGGGATCCTCTGGGGTTGAAATGGCGAGTAGTGACAGGCAAGGAGGAATGAGATGGTGGAAGAGGGAAGATGAGCGTGGAAATCAGGCCGACGTGGCACGTGCTCGGCCATACGGAGCTTCGCGTCATGTCCTTGGCCAACAGGGCGGACAATAGGGCTGGAAATGGCGGCCCAAGACACATTTCCCTAAGCTGATGAGGGAAGCCGGCTAAGCCAGTCTAAGGATAAAGGCGTGGAGAACGTGATCGAATGACAAATTGAAGGCATGGTAGCTGCTGGCGCCGGGCATCACAGGTAGGCGCAACTGCGTCACCACTGTTATTTTGAGCGGGATCCCATGTAGTCAAGGCGGTGAGGCTCGTTTGTGCTCAAGCCTTGACAAGGCGCGGCCACATGCGGGCGTATCGACAGACACTACTGTCTCCTTTGACTGTTGGGAACGCTTGTGGAGCACACAAAAAGCAACAACAAATAGCTTTGCACCAGTCATCTCGGAGAAGTCCCAAATCTGCTCCACAAGCGTTTAACAGTCAAAGGAGATCGAACACCCTAACTAGCGGCGACTAGCACGTCGCCAGGATGTCAAACCGATGGCTTCTGACCGTTAGGCCAATGGTAATCAAGCTCACCGGGCATGTCAAATGTCAACGTCGCTTCAATAAATATTCGGCAGCAGTTGAACTTACCAGCGCATGCATTCAACGGCAAGTCGGCAATGGCAAGAACAGAAGTGCTGTATAGTTCAGCTAGGGCATGCCGGTCCTTTGTACTTGGCCTGAGCACTCCATCATTCTCCACTCACCTTGTCAAACCGACCTCTCTCTCTTTCAATCATCCATCACATCCAGCAATACACGAATTAGCCATAATCGGCCATTAGACCGCACCCCCGCACCCCAAAGGTCAAGATTTGGAGGAGAAACGTTGAACTACTAAATCAGTCTGTCCATTTCCAACCGTCTCGTCTCGCTTGGCGGGGAGACTGTATCACACACTCAATTCCGATGAGAAAGTTTCGAAGATACAGGGGGGAGGGGGAAGAGGAATTAACCCGGTTCTGAGAAATCCGGACTTGACCACAATGCTTCTTCAAACGGCCGCCGCTCTGGCCGGTTAAAGCAGACTCAGTCCATGTCATCATCTTGTTTCAGCCATGCATGGCTCAGATCCATCGGCCTGGTTTGTCGTACCCCTACCTCTCGGTGGGCCATGGCTGAGACAGAGGCCGCACACAGACCAGGTTTTTTTTATGGAGCGGAGCCGTCGCCACCTCTCGCGGATGATGGTAAACGAACGTCCGAATCACGCCGTGCGTCCAATTTTTGCTCGCATAACAAAAATGTAAATAGGCGTTATGGATGCGCGATGCGCGGGACTCTCGACAGGGGGCCGCGAGGTGGGTCGCCTTGGCAAAGCCAGAATCTTCTTCGAATCTCCCAACCACGAAAACAAAACAGGGGCGACCAGGTTGTGACCAACAACTCCAACAGGGGTAGTTCCTGACTCGTGACGCGGCGATTCCCACTTTCGTCTGAAGTACGAGTTCTCATGGTCCAGTCGTTGTTTGTTCTCTCGCATTAGCCGTTCGTTGCCTTAGAACAGATAAGGGCGCTAACAAATTATGGTAGATGCTGGACGGTTGACTGTGAGCGGTGCTGTTGCGATTGACCCCATTTCCACCGTCATGGCCCAACCCTAACAATTTACGTATGCTGCTCAGTAGCCGGCAGAGTTCAGTAATCTAACCACAGCACCCCTGCGCACACAGCTTGGATACTCGTCATCCCCTGATGTCTGACGTCATCCCTACGTATTCCAGTGGCCCAATTCCGTTTCCATCACGGAGCCCGAAGAAGTAGCTTATTGAGGCTACCAAAGCTCAAGGCTGATCGCGACCGTAACTGTCTTGCCGCCTCCAACATAGGTCGGCCGCGGCTGCTTGTAGCACCACCACGAACAAGGCACAGGTCAGTCATTTTAAAATAGCTAGAAAAGCGCCTAGTTAAACAATTTTTCCTGTTGAATCTTTGCTGCGGATTGTGGCAAGGCTCAAAAGATGAAGGTTGCAGCGGCAGATCCGGGCTTGGGCGGCTGATCGAGGACTTCGCCGGTCGGGCTCGTAGGAAGAGGGCATTTTCAGCCGAATTAGAAGGGAACAGACAGAGGGCAGGAAATCTGCAATAAAATTGATAGCCATACAATCTAGAAAACAAAGGTCCGGTGATTTCCGGCTGCTGGATGGCCCCGTCCTTTCATAGCTGTTGAAGCTGATGATCCTATCTGAACGAATTGACCTTCTAAAAATCCTCTAAAAATCCCCTATTACTAGGGAGTCAAATACCTAGTCTCCAAATCCTTTTCAGACCCCTGTGCAAACCGTCTCGCATCATTGTATTATGCTACTCGACATCAAGTCTGGCAAACATACTATTCTTACAGAGCGTATTGGCAATGGCAAGACATTGGGCAGTCTAGAATTGATCAGTATCGTGAGTTTGATAGCTAGATAGAACCCCTCGATAGTTTGCAATGTGAAATTCATTGACAAACTTCACAAGGTTCCTATGATGGCTACAGTAGGTGCAAAGCGAGGCTAGTCTGGCGCGCTGAAAAGATGTAATTGTGAGGTAACAAATGGAGGCTATTCCACTTTCAATGTTTGCCGTCCATTTCTCCGCCGCACCCCTGGGGTAACTAGGATTAGGACAGGTCTCAATTTAATGAGCGAGAACGGTATCAGCATGGATAAAATCCTACTTGTTTGTCTCTGGTTTGCACGTCCAACCATAGTCGTGAGCCAGAAAAGTTGTTTGCTGCCTCTAGGAGTTTAATTCGAATTTGGACGGCCAACTCAAGCATGGGGTTTGAAGGCTCATTTCTACTTGCCGAGGAACTTCACTGTTCAAAAACGGCCGAGTTTGAGGAACTTATAACCCATCCAGGCACTCACATTTCCTCGAAGTATTAGACTCAAAAGTCACGGCAGCAATCCTCCTCGAGCCCTCAGTTACTTAGCTGTTCAGTTAGAACCATCAAATTACACCGTCAAATCACCAAACAAATCTCAATCATGGGCTTTTCCAGCATCTACGTTCTTCCCGATGCCCAGCATGAGAATTATCTTTTCAGTCAAGTTCTCTTCCATGTTGGTTTATTCCCAAGCTTGAAGCTTCTTCTTGTATGACTCGCCCGTTCTATACTCAGGAGAATATCACTAAAATTAGCAGCAGAGTGGTCATTCGGGACTGTGGACATGTGTCAGTCATCCCATTATATCTTTGCTCATCCGCTTTATATAATAACTTCAATAATTGACAATTCAACAGTGCAACTGCGGTCGTGGTTCGATTGCTACAAGTACTCTTTGTCCAGGGTGCAACCACCC
The DNA here is from genome assembly GCA_029931735.1 of Dactylonectria alcacerensis. NCBI lineage: Eukaryota > Fungi > Ascomycota > Sordariomycetes > Hypocreales > Nectriaceae > Dactylonectria > Dactylonectria alcacerensis. The sequence goes on along the minus strand of JAPMUZ010000015.1, from coordinate 754,793 downwards.
CAAGTGCGCAGAATGTGTGTAATGTGGCCACTATATCGGACGCATCTAGATAATAGAAAAGCTTGGGTTTGAGAGATGATGATTTATGAAGTATTTCATCTATAGAGTCATTCTAAATAGATATTCCAATAACAATCATCTTCTTATAGTCAATTAATCCAATAAGAGGCGAAAACTACTTCATTCTACAACTAGCATTCTGTTAATTGTTACCCTCTTATCTTAATTAATTAAGGCCGCTGTTCTTATTTAAGTCCTAGACTAAATGGCTTTGAAAGCCAGCGTTAGATAATCAGTTTTAATTAAGAATTCATCCGATATTGACCCTATTTCATTAAAATGACTCCTCAGTACCCTGTGTTGTATTCCGCTGTAAACAACGATAATATGTAGTTACTTTACCGCGCACCTGCTTACCTCCCATCGAGCTAGCAACAAATAAGACCTTATCTTTGGAAATACATGCTTTGTTAAAGATCCAGGCTGTCACAGTCAGTATATGAGACTCGGAGAAAAGAGGGGGCGCTCATAATGCTATAGGAGCGTAAGGCGAGGCCTCTTCAAGTACATGAAAAAGAATCGGATGATATTGCAGTCATCGGGCTGCGCCCTGAATATCCGCTGACGGATGTCGGGCACGAAATAATAGGTCAAATAGGGCTGCATAATTGTTAGACGGAAGAGGAAGAAGGATCGCAATTTCGGCTCGTGGAGGGATGTAATTAGACTTACACGTGACATCGGATTGCGGGGCTCCGGGTCAGTCTTAGCTACGCTGTCGGCTCCGGCCAAAGCTAGCTACCCTGTACCTTGGTTTCTTTAACTGTAGACCCCAGCCTAGCACGTCGTCTTGCCCATAAGGGATTCTGTGGATATCTAGATGTCTTCACGACGGTAATAATACAACAACAACAACTTCAAGTACATGAAAGGCTCCAGTTCTTGCCCGTCAAACAAATCGTCTCTTCTGCTAAAGCAACACGGCAACGGGCGTACATTTCATGCGATGCGTGTCGACCGCATAAAACCCGCTCCGTGCCGGCTGTGACGGGCCAGCGCCATTCCTGCTGGCGCTGCATCAATGCTGGCGGGTCTTGTCAGTTCTGGAATCCCAGAATCGTCAGCGGAAGACGAACGACCCGAGACTGGCTGCCCCGACGAAGGGGTTTAATAAAATCATGGTCGCTATCTACTAGCCAGGAGGAGCCTGTAGCAACAATCTAACACGCGAAGGACAACTCCCTTTTCGACGAGCCAGCCGCGTAGCCTGTCCAAGACCTCCTACCCCTCGCCGCTGCTAGAGTGCAGAAAGAGGCTGCCGACCATGACACATAAGGAGATCCAGGAGACAGAAGTCTCAGTCGCCCATGCCTATCGTCACCGCACTCTGCAAACACTGCTAGAGAGACATGGCCCTGGCCTATTGACGTAACTGACTAGAATAAGTTCATCCTATTCAAAAGGGGCATCGTAACAGAGCTCGAGGCTATCGAATATCTCGATTTTTACTTCTGCGTCCTCTGGCCCTTGCGCCCCATGGTTCATGCATTCTATCGCGACAGAGCTAGATATGATCTACTTACTGTAGAAGAGCCCTCGCTGCTGACATGTCTCGTCACTCTGGCATCTTATTACATCCTTTCGGGGGTGCGAGGCGAGATCAGGTCCGAAAGGATGTACTGGCAGGCATGGCCGCTCCTCTAGAAATACCTACAGTTGGTTCTCTGGGGGTCTCTTGTAACTCGATTTCTTAGAGCTGTTGTAGCCTTGCTGCTAATGACCGAGTGGCATGCAAAATGCTCAAGTATGTTCCTGTGCACTGTTGGCAGTTCGTCATAGGTGCCAACCTGCATCTACTTAAGGTTAGTACCCCGGGTACGGGAGAACATATCAGAGGTGTGCTGACAGCTATCAAGGCTAACACTTTAGCTGCAGGTATTGCAAAAATGCTGGTCCCTGGCTCCGAGGAACTCCAAACCCTACTGCGAGAGGCAGCTGCTGACCCCGCTATCAAGGATTGTTACATTATATCATCCCTTTTATCGCATACCTCAAATGACACTCGCTGAAATTCAAGCGTCTTTATACAAAAATCTTCACCTATTGAGAAAGTTCTTGGCGATGATCTGTCTTCAGTTGAGCGGCAGGGACTCGGTCATCTGCTTCCCGGCTCGCAAAACGATGTAGACGGGCCCGTACCCCGGGATGAGGCCCGCCCAGTCAGCATCCGCGACAGGGTTGTTGTCCTGCTGGCCCGGAGAGCATAGGTCTCAGCTTACAAGCCTGTCAAACGCTGGAATAGCCCCTAAAGATATCAGAACATACATACGTCAAAACACCACTTCTATTGCAATTCAGCAAAATATCCACAATGGCATTGCAGATACAAGACGAGATATTTGCGAAGGACAGAGTACATTCAACGCACTTGCCAACCAACTAGGTCGAGAAGGATTCTGGAACCGAATACAACTAGGTACAGTTAACCGAGTAACAGCTGTCCTGTTCGCCCACCCAAACTCGCTGGCATACCTCCAGGCCTACCAAGATACAATAATACTGGACTGCACCTATAAGACGAACAAGTACGGAATGCCGCTCCTGGATATGACCGGAGTCGACGCTTGCTAACAGTATTTCTGCATTGCGTTTATATTCCTAAGTGGCGAGACTGAACAGGACCACATTTGGTCCTTGGACCGTCTGAAGTGCAACTTCTCAAGGCGTTTTACCTGCTCCTATCTATGAATGGTACTAACTGGGTGTAGGCTGATATCAACAAGGTCTACGTCATTAGAAATCGACGATTTGTAATCAAGATGCATACTAAGACATAATCCAATATTTTAATAACTGTTGCTGTAGATGTCTGCCTGCGTGGCAGGGATGTCATTGGTCACTTCAAGAGCAACATTATCTACGTAACAGGGGCTATTCATATATTCAGACGCAGTCTGGAGATTCTCGTTAGAAATCGACGATTTGTAATCAAGATGCAAACTAAGACGTAATCTAATATTTTAATAACTGTTGCTGTAGATGTTTGCCTGCGTGGCAGGGATGTTATTGGTCACTTCAAGAGCAACATTATCCACGCGACAGGGCCTATTCGTATGTCCAAGTCGCAGTCTGGAGATTCTACCTGATCTCAATGAAAAGCATGAGGGTTATTCTCATACAGCCATATGGCGTCTTTATTAACAAAAGGTATATATAGACACGCTTCCCATGCTTCAGAACCAGATATCAAAACCACAAGGCTGAATTCCAGTCCAACAAACGCCAAACGTTGCACCGATGCCCGCTATGTCCTTTCCCTATGAGCCAGACCTCGCTGCCGGGGCCACCGTCCTTGTGACAGGTGTAAGCGGATTCGTTGGAAGCCATATCGCAGATCAGTTGCTTTCCAGAGGTTACAACGTCCGAGGCATTACTAGGGATGCTGCGAAAACTTCGTGGATAACTTCGCTGTTTGAGAAGAAGTATGGTCCAGACAGGTTTCAACTCTGTACTATGCCCAACATTGTAGAGGCTAATGCATTTGCTGTTGTTCTGAAAGGTGCATTCTGGAAGCATTTGGTATCATACTCGGCTGCTGATTTTTTTATAGGAGTTTTGGGCATTGTTCATGCCGCATCGGACATGACGTTTGATTCAGACCCAGATCAAGTTATCCCTCCAACCGTTGCCATGGGCTTGAATCTCCTTCGTTCAGCGGCGCAGAATCGAGATATTAGGAGATTTGTGTACACATCATCTTGCGCTGCTGCAACGACTCCGAAGCACGGGAATTGGCCGAGAATCTCAAGCGACACGTGGAACGAAGAGGCGATCGAAGCAGCCTGGGCCCCGCCTCCGTATCTTGCAGACAGGGGGTTTGCAGTCTACGCGGCGAGCAAAGCGCAAACTGAGAGAGAACTGTGGAAGTGGTATCACGAAAACAAGCCTGGCTTTGTTCTCAACACAGGTGAGCCAATCGTGGTAGTTCACCGGTAGTGGTAGTTTGGGGCTTCTGAAGCTAACGAAGGCTCATATACGCAGTGCTTCCAAGTATGAACATAGGCGAAAGCCTCGACCTGGACAACCAGGGGCACCCATCAACTTCTGGCCTCATCGAGGCTTTATTCAGGGGCAACCACGAGTCGGTTAATGCGGCTCATCAGTGTGAGTAGATATTTCATGACTAATGGTTAACATAAATGCTAAAACAATATCTGCTTTAGTTTTCTACGTCGACGTGAAAGACACTGCGCGCCTTCATCTGGCCGCCCTTCTTCACCCTAACATATGTGACGAGCGAATCTTTGCTTATGCGGGGCCATACACTTGGCACATGATTCAAACAGCCATGAGAGGCATTTACCCCGAAAAGGAGTTCTCTCCTGATTTTGCCGAGACTGGGTTGGATCAGAGCCAGATTGTACTGGCCCCAAAGGCTGAGGGGTATTTGAAAGAGATGGGCTACAAGGGCTGGACAGCTCTGGAAGAAAGTGTGAAGATGAATACGGAGGACTTGGTGTGATTTTGATAATGGACTACAAAATGATCTACATTAGGCTGCAACCTTACAGACTAACTTCTCTGCACTAATTGGTTTCATCTGAGGGTCTTCCCTATGCTACTGGCATTCATGCATAGAACCCGAACCAAGTAGGGCACATCCATCTGGCACAATCCTCTTCAAACCTCCTGGCATCAGACGGACTGGGTTTCGCGGCAAGCGTATGCTGCCCAGGTAACTAGTTGCAAAAAGCTGAGGCGCTTGGAGATGTCAGCATAGGGTGCTAACCCTCATGGAATTGATTTGTGACCACCCAAATACCCCACTAGGCTCGTCAATAACGAACTCATTCCAACAACTTTGCGCTGACGTACTAATCTTTAGTACCAATCTCAATGTCGGCTGCCCCATCCTTCTCTAGCGGCGGCTTCGATCACCTCAAACGTGTTTGAGAGTAGTTAATATACGTGATTAAGCTTAAATCACAGCCCCCAACTCGATTTGTATGTAACTTCATACACGCATGTCATGCGCTACCAAAATCAGCCAATGAAGAATATGAGTGATGAGAAATTGGGGTAGTGATAGGAGGTAAACTGTTTACTCGGAGAAGAATCAAGACCGTCCTCGTGCGATAAATCTCTTAAGGGGTATTATTGAAGAATTTCAGTGTTGTATGACTTGTATCTGTTCAAGCCGTGAGGAAGACATGGGAGCCCCTTATAGCCCTTGAGCCCACGAGAGCGCTCTGTGGGCAGGTAGCTGGGAATTGCAGCCATGGTAAGTACGCCGCTGGTATTCGAATGCGACAAGTAGCCTCATCACCAGAGGAAGTTGAGAATTGAGCAGTGTAATAACTCGCCGAGCAAAATCTGATTCGCTCCTGACCGTTGGAAACGCGCAATGCGCTACTTGGCAAGTTGGATCCATCGCGTAAGGTATGCATCATCCATGGCAAACGGACGGTGGCGTTCTTTCCCGGACAGCGAGGTCATCCTGCAGCCTCAATTTCATTGAGCATGAAGCGCAATGAACTATTTGTAAGACTGTAATTCGCCGCAGGAGTGAGCGTCCATATTGCTGCTAGCGGTAATCAGCGTGCCATGTGCTACTTGGATGAATTGCAGACAAAGGGTAGCGGCTTACTACGAGTCCATGGCGGCGAGGCTGAAGCGTAATGCACTATTTGCAAGGGTTCTATTCGTGACAGAAATGGTCGCTGCATACCTATACGTCTTTCAATCCAGTGTCTTTCAATCCAGTGGGCATGATTGGGCAGGGTCTCGTTGAACTTGCAAGTTGTAGTGCACTCAATCCTAACCCGCCCATTGGATAATCCAAGAGAAGGCACCCTCATGAGACGCGGGATGTGTCGCAGAGCGCGTGCTTCGGGACGGTAAGCTTGTCATGCCTTGCTCCCTTGTCATCTTGCCGCCCCATATCCTCTTATTGGCTGGGAGGATTTACTGCACTCAATATGATAGGCTCTCGGCATGCTGTGCACTCTGTATCTGGCGTTGTACAGATGCTGGGCTCCAATGGGCTAAGGTCGCGTCACGTAATAAGGGGCCGCAGCAGTGTTAAGTAAATATAGCGCTATGCGCGCTTTTCCTTTATAATAGAACAAGGCTCTTTCAATCTCTCTATCGAATGCTCTGTTGTGACCTATCACGCTGTTCCTTTGTGACATAGCTGCGCTAATTGCGACATCTGGTGCCCTGCTCTTTGTGGCATCCTGCATAGTCCACTGCTATTCGACGAGAGACGTAGTGCACTTCAACATAATTGGTGCTGGAGTCTAGTGCACTCTTACGCACCAAACAGAATCGAGGTCCAAAATAGCTGTTATTTTCAGAGTAGTCATTGGTTGAAGACCATGTCCGAACCGGTGTCTGAACGTAGGCCGGATTACGGGTCAAGTATATCACGGGGTGTAGAATGAGAGGGCAGAGAGGCGCAAGTGTGATCGGTACGTTAGTGGCTTGGTGTTCGCTCTAAGTGGAGAGTAGCGAGTGCTACGCTCAAAGAAGCGGCAGTCCCGCTGATATCGAGAGTTTCGGTCCAACGCTGCCGCATTGAGTTGAATCATTAAGTAGCGGTTTTCCGCATTCGATTCTGAAGTTTACCAGCGTCAAGACGCGGGTAAGTTGTAAGCCTCCCGCCTGGTGGAGCCGTAACCTGTCGATTGGTGTTCCTGAAAAGTGTTTCCTTGGAAGCGATTGCCCTCTCAGAGGCGACAAAGGCGGGAACGGTTGAGGAAAGCCGTAGGATTCAGATCCTTGTCACCTTATGCCGCCCTCCTCCGAGCATGTTGACCGATGATCAATGGATTGCATGGGTTCACATGGGCTGCTATCGAGAGATGCCAAGGGGCAGGCATGAATACAAGCCCACAATGTTTTACACACCCTAGTCCTTTGTGGGGGTTGAATTGAGTTTCCCGGCTTAGCCTCAAGGAGGTTGTGGTGCTTTGAAGCTTCAGTTTCAGATTGGCCCTGATAGTCTCTCTCATAAGTCTCACCACCTCAACTGCACTGCGCCCAAATTGAGGGGTCTTATGGATCGTAAGTACGCATCAGCACCTAAATTTAACTTTAACTTCATTCCTATCTTGACATAGTGCAAAGGTTGTCCAGGTAAGTGCTCGGTTGCTGGCGGGATAAGAATTCGTCAAGGTCGGCGACCATTGGGCCAATAGGAATCGCAGACACATATCTACCATCGGGGTTTAATGTAGCTCTGGCTCCCCGTGAGCAAGTAAAGATTGCCCTACTGCGCCATTAAACACCTAGGACGGGCGTCTGAGACCCACGTAGGGACACGGCAAGGGTGATCCTTCGACTTACTATCTCGACCGCATACATCTCAACCCTTGAAATTTCCATGCTGGGGAAGCTAGCAGGGTGACCCCGTTGGCTACAAACAGACGGAGTGTAGAGAGAAAACCCCAACTTGTAGTGGCCTGAGCGACGGACGAGAACGGGAAAAGAGCCACGGTAACATAGAGACGGGATATGTGTGGTTGTATTCATCTGTGTGATTCAGGAGCCGGAGCCAATATACTATCTTAGGAAGGTGTCTCAGGGACCCTCAACAAGAAGAGCCGCGTATAAAAACAATGACATCGCCAGTTACATCTTGAAAACATATTCTCTTAACTCAGATCAAGCAAACTTTCTAAGATACAGTTCCCAGCTTTTTCTCCCTCACAGTCTTCACAGACCGACCATGGCCATGCCCAAAGTTGCAGCTCTCTCCATTCTTGGACTGCTGGCACGAGTGCAATTCAGCAATGGAGCACTCATCCGTCGCGCAAGCCCTGACTTTGGTGTCTGCACCGAACCTACCATCATGTACGTCGAAAATCAAGATGGCATGTTGGGTTTTGGGTACAAGCCCACAAACAACGACAACTTTCCTCACGGCGCGTCTCCCGGCATACGCCCCATCACCGACTTCATATGCTCTAACCTCCAGAACGTGTGTCGAGCGCCCACTGAGTCCGTTGATGTCTGCAAGACTGCTGCTGCCGCGGCCGACGGCAAGGAGGGCCAAGATGCAGCCGATGCTTTCAACAACGCCATCAATGCATCTCCTGCATCTGTGCCCTCAAAAACCGGAGAGGCTTCCTCTCCATCTGTGCCTTCAGACGTTGAAACGGCCCAATACACCATTCACCCAACCCTGAACATGAAATTCTCCAAAGAATACGTCGACATTGAAGGCCATATAGACCCCGTATGGTGGATCAACGAATACTTGAAAGCAGACGGACAGCCTGCTCTCTGCGATGAGACGCCCCACCGCATGCCCAATGACCTGTACATCACATTCTCGTGTGAAGGCGCAGACCCCCGCATTGTGCCTATGATGAAAGAGGCGCTCATTACCGTCGTGAAATCCACGATCGACAGTGCTTCGCTCTCAGATGAGGAACGCATCTTCAAGCACCGCCAAGGATTTTGCTTTGATGCTTCCATGAGTTCATGCGAGAGGCAGTATGACGATAGACTAAAGAGCACTCTCTGGCCGCAGGCGGTCCATGTTGCTACAGCTATCGATATCTCTGGTGCCGGCGGTGCGCTCTCGGGGAACCTCCGGTACACCATCTCCAAGTCCGCAGGTGACAACTGCAAGATGTGCGGCTTCTTAGCCACTTCTGGAGGCTCTGCTTCTGCTATCGCGAGTATTTCTGATATTGTCTTCGGTACTGCCTCGCTAATTGCCCCTGGAATTTCCATCCTGTCAGCATCGGTTAGCTTTGCATGCATGACCTCTTGTGGGTAGTTAGGAGGTTGGTTGTTCTGAAAGGTAGTTATAGGCTATAAAGAAGGGGGTTTGTTTCGTTCGACGATTTTTCCAGCCTTCAGCCATTTAGATAGTTATACCTTATTAACATTGTCATTCTTTTATAGATTGAGTTAGTTGAGAGCCTGCATTTAATGCAATGTCATAGCTAGCTTGAAACTTCTTCGTTTAAATAGAAATATAGATTTATTGCAGTGTATGCTTAACTAGGTTCCGTAATCTCTTATTAGTCTAAGACCATCTAGACGATTATCACAAACCCTCCTGCTGGAACACTACCGACTAAAACCGCCCATGGAACCCCTGTACCTGCCGCCTCACTATCAAAGACAGCCCTCCACGTGCCATTCTTTCTCCTGTGCCTGCATGAACCCAAAGAGCTGCTTGCCGCTTTGGCCTTCGGCCTCTTGACCTTGTTATCCTTGTCTTCTCACACGGCGAGTTCGCCGCTCGATCCACCACACTTGGCGCCCTTGTCGCCACTGCAGCGTGAGTCGCACTGAAGATCATCTAGCTTCTTGTCGACAGGGTCTAGGTTATTATGACAGTAGCACTCGTCGCCGTTGCGGAGGGCCGCCAAGTCGAAGCCCTTCTTACGGCATTCGTCCTGGCATATCTTAGGTGTCAGGTCCTTGCTGCCAGACAGGCTCGTCATGTTGGCGCTCCAGGGAATGGGGGAGCCATCATAGCAACCTATGAAACCCCACATGTGCTTGATGGCGCGGGGCATGGTTTGCGATTCTGTGAGCTTGTCTTCGGGGGCTGGGGTTGCGCTGGAGAGTAGCGGCATGAGGCATGCTGCCGCTGCGGCGAGGGATTGCGGCTTCATATTGTTTGTGTGTGTGTGTATGACAATTTTAACTCAAATCCAAGATCGGGCCGTTGAGGATGTCTTCTTTTAACAATTACAGAATCAAAAGGACTGCAAGGGTCCCATGAGGAGGGCTCATATCCAACACAGCTATGGCCAGCGTGGTTCTCTTGGCTACTCTCGGTTTATCAAAGTAGGAAAGAAAAAGGCAATATTTTCAATAATAACATGTTGGCCAAGGAAGAGATTGGGCGCTATACGACCTGAGCAGCCAAGGCGCCTGGAATGTTCGGTCTCCGGTGCCCGGCCCGTGGACCCAGTACAATATATTCATTAGAAAGAAGTGATGGCGCTACGGCAATCGCCGAACGATCATTTTGCCCACGGGCTATGCTGCAAGGCCCATAGAGTTTCAGCCATGGCAATATTTGGAAGGTGTTGCAATAGGGAGACGCTAACGCATCCTTCATGCAAACCTAAACTTACATTAGGTAGAACAAGTCCGCGGGGTCAATCGGTCTCGAAGGACCTAGGGACCTACTCAAGCTCTTAAGATTATAGGAGAAGAGATCGGAGAGCCTCTCGTTCAATATTGACTCACCTAGTAGAGCCGGGAATTTACCTCTCTCTTCAGCTGAGAGGCGGCAACTCAACTTGAAACACTGCATAGCCTCAATCCTAAAAAGGCAATGGGTCTGGTGATATTTAGATTGGCGGCTGGGAATGGGCTCCACTTTCCTTTATCGCAATAGTATATTGTATCTAGAAAAGGAGGGGGAATTGAACCAAACCCTCCCTGACAGATACTGGTGCAACTACGAACGGGAATGGCACGGGTCAACAGGTATCTGCACAGGATAGGCGCAGCAAGACAGACACATGCGACTGCGGCCAGGAAGGAGTGTCAGACGGACCGATAGAAAAGCTAGCTGTGCATAAGGCCGGATCGATATAGTGTTTTCCTTCGAACCTAAAAAGAGACTTCAAACCTAGTCTACCATCAACAACCTAGATAGACGGCTTGTGACGGCTTCATCGGTTCAAGGGTGTCCAGATCAACCGGATCCCTAGGGATGTTCACTGCGATACTATAGTAGACTCGGCTCTTCTTCATCGAGTCCGCATTTAAGAGCGAGCCACAGGAGACAGGGGAAGTTAACGTCGACGCCGTACTTACATTCCAGAAGGAGCATGCTACGTAGATGTGCATCGGCACGCATACGGTGATAAGTACTATTATCGGCTGGATGGCGTATGGGAAGGGATGGCGGCTTAAGATGGGCGGCCAGCTGTCTATCCGGTGGGCCGATGATGGCGAGGTAAGTAAGCTCTCGATGCGTGGAAGATGTGGCTGGTATTATGAAGTAAAATAGATGTTCTTTTATAATCTGCCTATATATTTTGGGATATCATAACCCGATACTCTATCACCATGCTGCTTCCATATAGGACGATGGCTGAGTCATCACAGGTATCAAAACTAATTAACTAGACAGTTTCCAGAATTTTAGGCAGATATCGTAAGCACAGCTCAATTACTCATAGCCATCATCTTTTAGCCCGTCCATACTGAGTCCAAGCTCAAACCTCGCACAACAGTTGTTCAAAACCTAAGTCTATCTTGAAAGACCTCTTTATACCCTGATTCAAATGGGTAAACGTTCAAAATCCGGGCCCCAAGGTGCCGGCCAGAGAAACGCCGCTGTGCTGATATTCCCGCCTTTTCTCTACCTTGGGCCTTGCTCGGCTGCCTCATCCTCGTCGTTCTTGACATCAAACGGCATCATCGCAGTCATAAGCATCGGTTCTACGCCATCGGAGAAAGTAGACGGAGTCACCTACCACCGAATCTCCATGGCGGATTCTCCATCGAGTTCCATATCCGAGGCTATCAAAACAACGAATACCATAATCGACAGCGTGGCCGAGGCAGACGGAAAAGTCCTGGTCCATTGCTCCGCTGGCATATCGAGATCCCCGACCTTGATTGCCGCGTATCTCATGAGCCGTCAGGACATGTCGCTTAAGGAGGCCTTGGGAGCAATCGTCTCAGCAAGACCTGCAGTGTGTCCGAATCCGGGGTTTATTCGCCAGCTACGCGATCTTGACACTGAGTTGTTTGGTCAAGATTCTCTTGGTGCCGATGAGCTTCCGAGGAGAATGGGCGATCGACTCGCTCTCTTGACGTAGTATCGCTTGCTGGGGGTGTTCGGGGTGTTGGCAGAGCTTGGTTACTAGCACTTCTGAATACCTCTTGTCGCACTTTTTTCGGTTCAACTGTCCATCTCAACATCGATTGAGTCAGATGTTTCGGGAGGGGACCTTGACGCAACGGATAGTCTCGCGTATCTAAAGATGGCAGTCACAACAGGTTTAACAGGCAAACAATAACGTACTACGATAAATATAATGAAAATTCCACTGCTCAAATGACCAACTGTTATCAAAGCATGATAGCAAAGACGTCTATTGAGCTCGATCGAAAATGCTAGAAGCCCCTGTCTCGTCTAAGGAGCCGCTCTGGAGAATGTCTCCACAGCAGCAGCCTTATGCTCATCCAAGAATTGGTCAAAAGTGCTGAAAGGAATACCTTGCTTGCGCAATTAGTCCATATCGATCAACTTGTAAATCTCGCGGGTAAGAACCTGGCCACCCACGAAAGGGTTTTCCTTTCTAGTGCGCTTAAACACCTCGTCTGACTGATAATTTGTCTTGAGCTCCTTGCTACTTGCGGTCAACAACTTCCGACCAAGCTCCTCAGGAGTCAACAGCTCATCTGCGTAGTCGATCTCCTTAGCATGGAAGGCCGGTGGATTCGGGATTGGCGCGCCGCTGAACGCGCCGTTTGTCTTAGGACACAAGAAGTAGAATGGTGTCACCCCTGTAGGCCGTATCCAGGATGCCAGTACGGGAGAATTCGCCATACTGCGAGATGTAAGGATCAAGAAAGATGGATGAGGTGCCTGCGATGGCTGATTCCAGAGCCTCCTCGTTGTTGAAGTCTCCAGGCAACAACTTGACGCCGAGAGAAGCCATTTCCTTTGTCTTAACACTGGATTGGTGTTACAATGAGCCTCTAAGGCTAATGCCGTCTGGAATCTCCGCCAGACTCCCTGGACCTGGTTGTGCTGGCTCCCGGACAGAGATAAGAGATGCTGTACCAGGACAGCATGCCAAAGGCTATTCGAGGTATGAGGGCTAAATATGCCCGTGGTCAAAAAACCACTCACCTTGGACAGATGCTCATGCCTGCTGCGCACTATACTCGATCAAGAATAGATTCAACGGACCTGCCATTCTGCACTCGATCGAGTTATACGTTGATGAGCTTCTCTGGTCAGATCCTACCCCGACACTACAAGACCGCCTCTCTCATGCCCAGGCTCTCGTCTTATACCACATCATCTGTCTGCTAGATGGGGACATCCGCGCAAGAGCCTCTGCAGAGAGCCGGCTGATAACTCTAGAAGAGTCAGCATGTGCGCTTCTGCCATACGTCGACTTTGACAATCTCGCTTCCAAGGATAAAATCTTGCCCCTTTATCCGATCGGGCCCGCGAGGGCATTCTGGCACGACTGGATCTTACACGAGTCTGCTCGTCGGACATATCTTTTCTCACTGTACTTCATTCGGGCTTACGGGATTGTGTCTGGCCTCCAACCTCCTTACTGTGATAGTCGGCTCCAGCTATGCCGATCGCTGGCGGTGTCGACGCAGTTGTGGAACTCGAGGTGCGCGGTCACGTTTGCAAAGGCCTGGAATCAGCGGAGTTTCTTCATAGTAACAGACTGTAGCTTTGATGCTCTTCTGAGGGATGGGAAAGCCGAGGACATGGATACTTTTGCCAAGATGTTGATGTCATCGGCCATTGGCATTGAAGAAGCGGAAGGGTGGTTTACCATGAGACGCTCGAGTCTTCGAGCATAGCGATACGTGCCTATGAATTTTAACTTGATCTCCAGAGCGGTCTTTCGACGGCGGAGACTGAAGCAGCGGGATCACCCAGTTGACCCGCCGAGCGTCGACAGGGCGGACGAAGCACTTACTCCCCAAATGGCAAGATACTAGTCAAATATCTGTATTTTCACTTTGAATCTATCAGTTAATCCGCGCTAGTTGGTGAATATGTCCTACAATCTTCTCGACATACAGGCGCGAGCCCTTGGCCTCGCCAACCGCGTGGTGAAACCACTCCCTTATCCCGCCGTCACTGGCGGAGTTATCGGTGTACTGGGTCTATTTTACATAGTCCTTAAGGTATCTAGTTTCTTGTTTAGTCGATCTAGTGATTGGGACTGGGTAGAAGAGATCGTGCTGGTAACTGGTGGGGGTAATGGGCTTGGAGAGCTTATCGTTCGAAAGCTGGCCAAGAAAGGCATCAAGGTGATCGCAGTCGACTTGCTCCCTCCCAAAAGCCCGTTCCCCGAAAACGTCGCATTCCATCAGCTCGATGTAACGTCTCCTTCCGACATCCGGCGAGTCGCAGAGTCCATACGCCAGGCTGTTGGCGAACCCACTGTGCTGATCAACAATGCTGGCGTGGCAGCGTTCAAGCCAATGCTCGAAGAGTCCGACAAAGAGATTCAGCGAACGTTTGACATCAACATTGTGGCACATTTTTTGCTCGCAAGAGAATTCCTTCCACACATGATCCGCCGAAACCACGGACACGTCGTCACTGTGGCCAGCATGGCGAGCTTTGTAACTGTGGCATCCAACGTCGACTACAGCTGCTCAAAGGCTGCGGCTCTCAGTTTCCATGACCTGCTCTTCCCTTTGAGCACCAGCCCAACAATAGCCTCGGCGACATCATCCGACTCTAGCACAGGGTTCCTAAATGCGCCCCATTTGAAGACCTCTTCAAGCATAGCGGTGCGGACCCCAAAACGGGTGCACGATGCTTTTAGCTGATCAGCTGTGATTCTAGGGGGAAGTACTTGTTTTACCTCGTGCGAACTCGGTCAGCCTTGTAACTGTGCTTCAACTCCTGCCGCAGTCCTCAGTTGTTTATGCCACGCTATGGTAGTCTTACGGCGGGTCTTCGGGGCTTTCCGACCTGGTTCCATGACGCCTTTCGAGGTGCTAGGGCGAACGTGATCACGGCAAGCCTAACAGCTAGAGGGGAGTAGAAGGAATCGCAACGGCCGTTCTAACAATCAGGGGTTTGACTTCAGTGACGAACATTGTACTCCGTGTTGTCGTCCCTGGGGTAGGGTGGCCAGCGGTCAGATGCTGGGGAGATATGAATAGATACCGTTCACATACCTGTCAAGCTGACGATGTTGATGGTGTTCACAATGAAGATGAAGAGAACCAGCCTACGCGTGGCCTGACAGCGCATTTGATCTGCCCAAAATAGCACCCTCCTCCGGAATTTTATGCACGAGCTCTTCGATGTCCGCCTCTTTTCCATTCACCCTAATATTCCAAAACCAGGGGTCACGATGTTTATCTGCCTAACATGACGCAAGGCAGGAATCTCGACTTTTCCGGTAAATCCTGGTCCAGGGTGAAAACCTAACCTGATCCGTCCTTCATAAGCTACGGGACCGACATAATTACCTAAACTGGCGCGTCCGACTGATTAGTCTTTGTGGAAGGGCAATTTGGTCGTAATTTGATCATGCTTGATGATGATTAGTTTGGTTGTTGGGGGTTCATTGGTTGATATTTATTCCGTCCAGAGCAATTGACCTAGTTGGCCGTGAATTCCATGGGCGACCTGATTCCCGCAGAGCGCGTCACGCATCTCTCAAAATAGGGCGAATGCCGATGCAGGCCTTGCCCAAAAAGGGCTTCTTTGGTTGCCAACAATCAACGGTTCACTGATAACAGCGACCAACAGCGACCAATGGCGATGCGTATAAGGCCCTGTCACCTGCAGCACAGCCAGCGAGCGCACCATCCCGTGCCATACCAGATGTTGTGCTCCCAACCCTGCAGCTTTGTATACCATTGAAGTGTCGTTGCGATGTCCAGCTGAAATGTATATGCTGCCGTAGCTAGCGTCAAACGAGAAGTGGCGCAGCCGGTCAGACTGCAACATATCCATCCGTTAAAATACCTTTTCCTAATTCGTGTTATGCCATGCAAAGATCAGGCCATGGGTTGTGTCCACCATCAGTCACTGCCATCACCATATGACCGACAAATGAGCATCCAGACTACTTCCACGACGACCTGCGGGAGAATCCAATTGCGAACATCCAAGTGCCGTGGTGTCCAGCAGGTAGCACGTAATCTCGCCTTGCGCCTAAGGAGCAATTCCACAGCCAGGTGCTGGGTTTTGCTGCCTGACACCTGACTCGAGTGGAAAGGTTCAAGCTCTATCATCAACTAGAGAGAAAATTAGGTGAAGAGAGTGGACGAATTAAAGTCAAAAGACAACCTTATTGGAAGATGCCCATGCACTACGGACATATCCTCCATACAGCAATCTCGTTCCACTCATTCCCGACTCCCTCCACACCATTGCTCCGATCTTGATATCCCTTGCATACTTTCCCCCCCTCGATTCCTTTTATCCTCTCCGCAGCGGCCTCGGATAAGACGCACTATCAGTAGTGGCAGATGTGGCTATGGCTGCGGCCGTGCTACAATATTGCCAACCCCCCGCCCAGCTTCAGCCTGAAGTTGACTTCCATTTCCTCTTTCCTTAGATTTGCCCTTTGGAGGTGGAGGAGATCGTTGCGCCGGAGATGCTAGACAGTGAGAACGACCGCCCGTCGCAAGTGTCAACTGATCACTGTGTATACAATCCTGGGAGCATCGCCTGCTGCAATGTCCATCGTAGGACCCCGTCAACTGGGCAACAATCCCGCGGCTACGGTCGTTACTCAGATGAGAGTCACCTTCCCAAAGCTGATATTCGGCCTGTTGGCTGGTATCGGAGATGGCGTTCCTGTGAAGACTGACAATGGGACGATCCTGGTCGCTAATTTAAGCAAGCCAGAAGACTGTGTTTTTAAATGGCCAGGCCGACATCGCAAAGACCGGCGTTACCTATTTATGATTCAATACGTTCGAAGCTGGCTTCGGGTAAGAATCACAGCAGGGGGCAGTTAGTTGGCAACAGGAAAGTGTGATGCAACCCAACGAAAAATCCGCAAGCTCAATAAGCAGCTAGATCGCAACCCTTTTCTGTTTCAAATTGCCTGGAAAGGTTTCAAGACATCCAATCTGGCATTGTCTGTGGCTAGTACGGTAACGAGTCTGGGTTCGTGGCCTTGCCGCCGAAGCTAGTTATGCATGTTGGTCCAACGTGAACCAT
Source organism: Dactylonectria alcacerensis (assembly GCA_029931735.1). Lineage (NCBI taxonomy): Eukaryota > Fungi > Ascomycota > Sordariomycetes > Hypocreales > Nectriaceae > Dactylonectria > Dactylonectria alcacerensis. The sequence continues at coordinate 737,902 of JAPMUZ010000015.1, read as the reverse complement.
AAGCCCCTGCATGCCCAGGGCTTCTGAGACCCCAGCGAGTGTCTCCTAGCGAATCGAACAGCAGGGTTTCGCGCTCTGAAACTGGCCCCAACCTGTCGTTGGCTGTGTTGGCTGTGTTGGCTGTGCATGCGCCCGCTCAATGAGGCCGTCGTTCATCCCAATAAATAGGTAGCCACCCACTCTTCCGAAGAATCACGCCCTCAACACCCTTATTCTTCAGTTCTCTCCTAGCAGTCACAATGGAGGCGTCCCTCACCTCCGATGTCCTCAACCAACTCAACACGGCAGAGGCGAAAGCCCTGCACGACATTAGCGACAGCCTCAGCGCCTGCGGGGTTGGCAAGATCGTCAACCTCCCGCAGATCATCGTCGTCGGCGAGCAGTCCTCCGGAAAGTCTTCTGTCCTCGAGGCCATCTCGCATGTGCGCTTCCCCGTTGAACGGGGCCTATGCACTCGATTTGCGACCGAACTGGTTCTTCGCCAGGCACCCGAGACTCGGGTCAATGTCAGCGTGCGGTTTGCAGACAAGTCCAAAGCGCCTCAGTCCTTCCAGAGGAGGGGCTTCCACGAGGATGATCTGCCAGAGATCATCAAGGAGGCTAAAGAGTGCATGGGCTTCACTCGAGCCGGAAAAGACTTCTCCAAGGATGTCCTGCGCCTTGAGATTCAGGGTCCGGGGATGTACCCGTTGACTCTGGTTGATCTTCCCGGTCTCTTCCACGCGGAAACCGAAACACAGTCTCTCAACGGAAAAGAGACTGTCGATGAGCTCGTGGAGGGTTACATGCGCCAGAATAACAGCATCATTTTGGTCGTCATTGCGGCAAACGCTCAGCTCGCCAGTCAAGTGGCCCTCCGCAGAGTCAAGGAGATGGACCCGCAAAGACAGCGCACCCTCGGCGTCATCACCAAGCCCGATCTCACCCACGCGGGCCTTGAAGATGAAGAGACATATCTCAGGGTTGCCAAGAATCAGGAGGGCGCCAACAAGTTCCACCTCGGATGGCATGTTCTCCGCAATAGGACCGAAAAAGAGACCAGCTTGAAAGCGCGGGATGAGACTGAGGAGAAGTTCTTCAGAACTGGTGCTTGGGCAACGCTTCCCCGAGATGACTGCGGTATTGCAACCCTGCGCAAGAAGCTCAGTAGGGTGTTGTATAATCACATTCGGACTAGTCTGCCAGGAGTTGTCAGGGACATTGAAGGAAAGCTGGGGGAGCGACAGGAAGAGCTAGACAGGCTGGGAAATTCTCGGTCCACCCAAGAGGATATGAGATCCTTCCTATTGGGCATCTCTAGCGATTTCCAACGGCTTGCTCGAGATGGAGTCTATGGCCGATACAACGATGCCTTTTTCGGAGGATTAGATGACGACGACCGCAAGCTCCGAGCTCAGCTAAGGAATTTTAACCGAGCGTTCGATCACATTCTCAAGACCAAGGGAGCCAAGACGGTGCTGCCCGACAGTTCCGATTGGGAGGATATACTAGACGGCGAAGACATCCCGGAGTATCTTCAGGAGTTTCTTGAACGCTACGCCTACGACTTCCCCGACCCGGAGCCCATCCTGGCACGCGATCTCATCGCCCAGCTCGAGAAGCAAGCTGCCAGAAACCAGGGGCTAGAGTTCCCGGGGTCTCCAAATAAGGATCTCGCCATCCAGCTCTTCAAAGAGAAAGCGGCTCCGTGGAGGGACATCGCCGAGTTCCACCTCAGCCGCGTGACATTCATCGCCAAGGCCTTTGTGGACCAGCTCTTCAAGCATGTCGTTGGACAACCAGGCACAAACCGAACCACTGAGACTATCTTGTCCACCTGCGTGGACCCGTTCTTTGAAGAGAAGGAGAAGATGCTCGGGGAGAAGCTTGAGGAGTTGTTGAGACCTTATGTCGAGGCCTACGCACTTCCGCTAGACGCCGAGTTCTATCGTTCCTTATCCCAGCAGTCTTCCGACCCGAATGTAAGTCAATGACATTGCTATCAAGATCAAAACGCCCAGAAGTGCTTGGAAAGATACATGACTAAACATAAAATATAGTTCAAGGCGTCTCTTGGAAAGGGGATGCAGGATGGCGAATTCGGCACCGGAAGAGTCCTTGACATGATGCTAGTGTACTACAAGGTGAGAAACCACAAAAGCCAGTTGTTGTGTTGCGATTGCTGACCCTTTTCAAGATGTCTCGCCGCACGTTTACCGACAATGTGATCAACTTGGCTATTGAGAGTTGCCTGGTACGCGACATACCAGATATTCTCACGCCGACCAAGGTGCACCGCATGAACGAGGCACGGCTTGAGGAGCTGGCGGGCGAGTCGGAGGATTCTAAAGCTCGGAGGGAAAACCTCAAGGAGGAGATTGATATCTTGCGCCAGGGTCTGGCTCAGTGTCTGCGGTACAGGCCGAGACCAGTCACGGGTAACTCACACTTTTTCCAGAGTCTAGGTGAAGCTAACACGTGTATAGTACTGCCATCATCCAAGGCGAAAGCATCATCACCTTCAAATGCCTTCGTTGTGAGGGCCTCTTCTGCTCCCTCTCCACCAGAAAACCCCCCCAGACAGACTGGCGCTCCGAGATCTTCTCCCAGCCCGCAGCCTGCACCTTCGACGGCTCCTGCTTCAAATAAACAGTCTGCTAAGAAGCCTACAACTGCAACTACGAACGGGCAACCTAGATCACAGCCTGCAGCAGTAACCTCAAGCGTTTCGGCAACCCCAAAACCAGCTCCAGTAGCCTTCAATGACTTAGCGGCCTCTGTCAGCTCAAATGCCGCTGCTGCAAACCCCCCTCTGTCGAACGGCCACCCCGACGATCCGACCTCAGTTGAGCCAGCGGTGGCCAGTATATTTGGATCATCGAGCTTTGCTAAGCTTGCTAGCACAGCAACTGGTACGGGCGGACTGTTTGGGTCCAAGCCTCTGACCGCAACCACCACGCCCGTGAGCTCAGCTCCTGGAACATCCAGTGGCTTGTTTGGCTCCAAGGCCGCAGCTACGAATCCTCCTTCATCTGGCGGCCTCTTCGACAAGCCGGCGCCGGTTGCGCCAGCAACGTCAGGTCTCTTTGGGGGAACGAGCTCCAACAAGGCCACAACGCCCGTGAGCTCAGCTCCGGCAACTTCTAGTAGTTCTATTGGCTTCGGTAGCCTCTCTGGCGGTCGGGCGCCGACAGCTACACAGCCAACGTCAAATCTCTTCGGGGGATCGAACTCCACCAAACCTGCGAGTACAGCGAATGGTACGGGTGGACTGTTCGGGTCGGTTGCAAAAAACACGACGCCCGTGAGCCAGGCTCCAGAATCTTCTAGTGGCGGGTTTGGCTCATCCGGAAGCAGCTTATTCGGCGCTAAGTCGTCAACAACTGCGCAGCCAAAGTCAAGCCCCTGGGGGTCATCGATCTTGGGCAAGCCTGAACAGAGCCCGCAGCCTTCCGCGTTCGGTGGCTCTGTATTTGGCAGCTTGCCCAAGACCCCAGACGTTTCGAGCTTCCCGCCTGTCAAAGAAGCCAATCCTAGTGCGTTTGGATCCTAGCCATATTCAAGATACGAGGACTTGGGGCTGATACACTGAATTACAGTCGTCAGAGTAACAGAGCCGAAGTATTTTTGCTATGTGGAAAGGGATCCCAATGATACGATGATGTCGATTAACCAGTTTCAACATATATGCATTGGGCCGTCCAACTCGGACTATTCTCCAGAGGAATGGAGGCTTGAACACATGTACCCCGGTACTCTGAAGAGAGTCGACAAGTAGGTTAATAGCCCTAGGGCGTTCAAGAAATGGCTCGGATAGGCAGTCAAGAGCGTTATTCAGGTTTAGCGTGTATATCGCAGAATAGTAATATAAATCAGAGCTTATAAATCAGGGCTTCCTTGAAAGGGGGTCTCAAGAGCCGTGGTGATGTATCAACGATGAGTGGTCGCCTCGACAAGTCAAAAGTTGCCTCCTTAGAAAGTTGCTTGTTCGGGAACGTGGAGCACATGACCCCGCTGAGGGGTAAGAAGGCGGAAGGCGGAAGGCGTCGACAGCTACACCTTCCAAAAACATTTCATCTAACTCCCTCCAAGAACATCCATTGAACAATGATAAGACACATTTCCTTTCTTCACTTGGCGATTCATTCTGTAGCTCTCCAATCAAGAACTCGCTTCAACCTCGCCGAAACGGATACGTCAGTTGAACGATGGTTTTTCCAAGGAGCATCCTTGGGCGGGCTAGACAATACCCTGTCTTCCTCAGCAAGACGCCTCTTATCGAACGCCATGCAGTTTCTCTCATGGCTTGCTAAAGGATGAACATCTCGACCCGAGATATGACGGCAAAAGACCTGCAGAAGCTCAAGGTGTCCCAGAACCGCATGATGGACACACTGCATCATACCTGCGTCTGGACGACGGGCAGCAGATGGGGACCGTAAGACCAGCCTTTGATTAAGTTGAGCCTCTAACCATCGTCTAGCAAACCCGCAAACACGGGAATGACCCGTCTGTCCCTCCCAGATGACGACAAAAAAGTTCGGGATTGGTTCATCGAGACGACTGAGTCTCTCGGCTGCAATACAACAGTTGACTCGATCGGCAACATCTCTGCTGTCCGTCCGGGCCGTTAACAAGGCCCTTCTATCCTCGTTGGTTCTCATCCTGATATGCAACCGACGAGTGGACGATATGACGGCATTCTAGGTATATTAGCTGACTTCGAGAAGCTCAAAGTGCTCTAAGAACACAACGTGTAGACGGAATTCCCTGTTGGCGTCGTAAACTGGACCAAGTAAGTTCCTAGCTATAAGATAGTTCTTCTCTAACTCTTTTAGTGAGGAGGGCGCACGCTTTCCTATTAGCATGATGGCCTTGGGCGTCTGGGCGTGAGCCACTCTCCTTTAACGTGCTTACTTGATGAAAGAGGTTGGTGGGGATGCAACAGTCAAGTCTGAGCAGGAGAGAATCGGATACCTAGGTGAAATGCCGGCGAGCTATAAGGTTATTCCAATTGCTGCGTACTTTAAGCTTTACATTAAGCAAGGTCTGATTCTGGAGAGGGCGCAGAAGAAGATTGGCGTTGTGCAGGGCGTTCAGTCATACAAGTGGTTCACCTTGGCCGTCAGGGACGAGGTAAGTGGCCCTGTGCAGCAGGGATAGGCCAAGCTGATAAGTAATATGCGCATACTGTATCAACTCCATTTACCGACCGAGCTAATGCCATACTCCTGGCTGCACAGCTTATCACCCACTCTTACCGTTTAGCCACAAAACACAACGCTCTTGCTTCAACTGACATTCTTAGCCTCAAGCTAGGTAGCACCAACACAATCCCCGGCCATGTCAGCTTCACTCTTCATATCTAGTCGCCTGCTAATAAGACGTTAAACAGACTTAAGAAGGATCTAAGGCATAAATTTAAACTTCTGGTCCAAGGAACAGATGTTAATGGACTGCTTGCTGGATTAACGCCAAGTCTCCCACTCTCTCTGTCATAGCAGGCTGATACGGTCTCGAAAGCGACTAAGTCTCACGCGGACTGCATTCAGGCTGTCCGGAAGTCTGCTGAGTTAGTTCTTAGAACCTGGGACAGTGCGATTGACATCTCGAGTGGCGCTGGACATAACAGCGTCTACACCAGTTTGCATTGCCTGACGACGATGATCTTTATTCCCTGCAAGGAAGGTGTTAGCTACAACCCTGGGGAGTACTCTACCCCAGAGGAATGTGCGATTGGTGCTGAGGTGCTGTGCCAGACTATTGTGCGATATGGTTAGAAGAGGTAAAATCAATGCTCTCTATCCTGGGCAGAAGATAGGGTTAGTAAGCTTATTAGCAAACAAACGATCAACAAGCTGAGATAGCGATGTTTACTGCAGCATGACGATTGGATATGCAGGTGCCTTAGGCAGCAAGCAGTCTGCGGGTAATAGTGCATCGCCTAAGCTAATCCGAGTTAATATCTTCCCAACTATGGTTTGCTGCATGCAAATAGGCAAGAAGCCTCAGCCACCGCCAACTCCGCCGATAGTGAGACTCTGTTCCGAAATGCTCTGTCCAGCATGCCAAGAACACACTTCCAGCACAGCATCAACAGTCTCCCGGCTGAGGAGCTCGACGACACATTCACAGGCGGTCAAGTCTAGCAGCCGCGGTCAGGGACAGATGTTCTGAATGAAGCCGATCGAGGCTGTGAGCTATACGCCAGAATCTGCACTGTCGTGTCCTACATGCCGAGGTTTCGAGTTTCCGAGGGTGGGACGCAAATACGGCCGAATCTAGAGACTATTTGGTCTCTTCAGGTTGAAATTTGGCTAGATTTTAAGCCCGGCACCCAACAGCCAGACAAAATTCTTCTTTTGTTCCAGTCCCGTGACTCTCCTTCTCGGCACCTCGCTCACTCCTTTCTGCAGTTCCATCTACTTCAGAGTAAGGGTGAGTCGCCCAACAAAGGAAAGGAATTACTGAATTCATTTGTGATCAGAGAGTCTCACTCCTGTACCCTATCTAATAGGAGGCGAAACCAGCCATGATACTTGCTTCTGATTCTTCGTTATCTACTTGTCTTGGATCTCACGATACCTGTCGTCAGACTAGCAACGGATGGATACCCAGTCTTCTGATATAAATTAACACCTTTGACCGCATGAGGCTTATTGAGCGACATGAACTTCAAAAAAAAAAAAAAAAAAAAAGAACGTGGGCCGTGTTGAATACATTACACTTAGCCACATCTGGGGCAGCCAGCGATTTCTTACCCTTACCAAGAATAACATGGTCGACCTGATAAAGCAGATCGAGTTTTCTATGCTTCCCAAGTGTTTCCGGGATGCAGTCATGTAACAAGACGCCTCGGTAGTGAATACCTCTGGAAGGACTCACTGTGGTGGGACTCCATACTTTTTAATCTGCTTCGCCGGTCTCAAACTTAGTAGCATCATCCAATACTCACCAGAGGACTGGGCGACAGAGTCAGGTCTGATGCATCACATCTAATCAAACGGCATCTGCAACTTGGTGGCGAGTAATCAGTCCCCTTGGCATCAAGGCGTCTTCTGCACCCGCGATCCAGCCATTGGTGCCGCCCTAGCAGTGGATTGTTTCTGGACCGACAAATGTCATGACGAAAATACCGGCGTATATCCAAATATGTTTCACGTCGTCATAGAGCATGCTCCCCTCTATAAGCGCGGGTGGTTAACTCAAGAGCAGAGACTCAGTCCGCGGACGATCCACATGGCAGCGTTTCCCATAGGTGCACAGACAGGCCTTCTTCACACGATATCTGCACAGAGTATAGCTGGCAGTGCGCGCCTGATAAACTGCATCTGTAATCCTTCGGAGGGCTCCCGGAGACGTATTGGCTGGAGACTATCGAAGATTATAGCTTGTGCGGGCTGACCAAGGATAGTAATAAGCTGGTTGCGCTTGGAGGCGTTGCAAAGACCCTATCGCAAAAGCTCGGAAACCAGCGCTTTGAAAATAATTTATAAATTTATAAATTTTTTATTTATTAAATTCTTTAAATTAAAATACTCCAATATTACTTATTTTTAAAATTGAATAATTTTTAACTTATCAAATTTAACTAATTAAATTATAATTAAACCTGAAACTTAATTTCTAAATTTTATATTATTATAAAAAGTTATCGCCTTAATGAAATTTAAATAACTCATAAAAATAATATTAGTACGTAATAAAAGCATTAAAATCAGAGTATTATAACATGCATAACTAGACCCAGCACTCAGCTGAAAATAAGCTGCATATACTGGCGCTTTAGGAAAGTCGCGCATGACCACAGTGATTGGATACGGACAAATGTTCGGGACAAGGCCTAACGCAGTCTCACGCAGCAGATATGCCACCGTTATCACTCGGCTTCCCTTTTTAAGATGTGCAAATAGAAATGCACTTTTTTCCCTCTCAAATAAGGCTACATCCTAGCATCATTCTACCTCGCTAATTAGTCGCCCCCAAAGGATGTCGGAGCTGAACTAAAGCCACAGCCATTCAGACTTATCTGTTCGCCTGATCCCGGGATATAGCAAGTCAGCCGTGCGGCCCAATACTGTCTCGGGGTTGCCTTGTTGGCTCATCCGGACGCGTGTGACGTAAGTGTGAAACACGTCTGGCAAAGTCGCCATTATTTCATTGTTAAATCCGAGAACCCGCATTTACTTCAAAAGCTGGCAAGTTAAGAATTGGCACGTCTCCCCTCCTCCCAACTCCGAGGCTCTCTCTCAACCAAGATTTGCCCACCATTACTCACCAAGTCGTTTATTTTTCAACAGCAGCTTAGATTCTCGACCTGAGCCGATCATACCGGCTTCTGAAACAGGCTATCGGACATCACCTAATAACCAATCTCAAGGGGGGAATTCTTGGCATCTGAAATCCAGACAGCATCATCGCCCCCAATCCAATCAGAAATCATGGCGGAGATAATACACATCACGCCGGGCCCAAAGAACCCTGTGAACAATGCTGGATCAAGCCTCGGTCAAATTAAAGAACTTTCCACGACTGACGCCTCTTCTGCGGCGCCAAAAACGATGACCGATGAGAAGCCACCAAAGGGAATGGAGCTCCGACTGACTGGAGTACCGAATCACATGTCAATCCGCCAACTTCAATTAGAGCTTTCGAGGACTCAAATGGAGATTAACCATGCTTTCCTCGTAGTTCCCGAGATGTCCTCCGAACAGCTCTTCTGGAAATCCTTCCATCGTGCTCAGACAGACCTCAAAATGGCCGTACGGGTTATCGTACCCAACAGGTCTGATGGCTACAATCCGGCCGAGGCACTGATTGGCAAAACATTTACAGTGCCGTACAGCAACCTGCACCATAGTGGTATGGCCACACTTCGGGCGACCAAGATACGTAGCCCGCAAACGCCGAACCACAAGTACGAGGAGCTCCGAAAAACAAAAGTCGGTACGCAAATTGAGGGATTGCAAAACGGGAGAATAGGCGACATTCTCAAAGTCTCGTGTGGCACCTTCAACGGTGGAAGATTCGAGGCTGCCCACGCTTGGGTCTACGCATCAAAGAACAAGTTTAGGGAGCTGAGCTTCTTCGGTGATGCCAGGCCATCGAAATTCAGATTCTGTCTGCCGGATGGACAGCAGCCAACGCTGGAGTGGATGGATTTTCACGAACCTAATATACGTGGTCTGATCTTTGAGCAACCAAAGGACCAAACTCGTGGAGTGGTATACTTCGTTGTCGACAAGCCTCCGCAGTTCTACCAACGAGCTAATCCATTCTCCTCTGCTGGCGCGACTCACATCAGCAACACTAGCTCCAACCTTGGTGACTCTCGCATATCTCATCCGTCGAGTTTGCAAACACTTGCACATGATGTCGACCTTGATGTCTGTGGTGTTCCGTGGATCATCCAGTACTCTCGCGTCTTCAAAGTCGACTATGTCAAACGCCAAGACTTCAACCCCCAATCTGCCTGGCCATGTCTCCAAAAGGAACAGAGGGAACCATCGTGTTGCTTCAAGGATCGAGGCATTGAGCAATCCAAGCGAGCTGTCTCTGATATGGCCAGTACACTCAGGAGCAACCTCCAAGCAGTGTCGGAAATATTCCCTCCGTATTTGCAGGGGTGCCAACTTGCTGTTGTCAGACTGTTTTACAACTGCAATATCTCCGCGACCTCGCCCAACACGAGATCTTTTCTGAGAACCTTGATTCCTCGTGGCCTACCTCGTCACTCCCGGGGATTCAGTGAAAATCTACAACAAGTGTTTGTGAATAGCAACACATGTCACAGTCGGGCGATTCAACATTTCTCCGATCATTCGGCCTCAGAATATGGTCCCAGACTCTTCGATGAGTATCCCCAATCCCTGCAGGCCGGGGTATTTGAGCCGAAACAGCGGTACCGGTACTCATCTTCAGGCGTTTTTGAGATTCTAATCTATCCTTCTCACGTCGAGATCCAAGGTCCCAACGACCCACCGACCAATTCTGTCATGAATGAGTACCGACATCTCTCTGGAAGATTTCTGCGGGTTAGATTTGTGGACAACAACTCAAAGCCCCTCAGGGTTGTGGCGGGAGTTAGCCTCGAGAAGATTCTCGAGTCCCGCGTCTTACGGGTATTGGTTTGTCGAACCAACATGTTCCCACTCTTTCGAAACTTGACAGGCTTCGAGTTCCTGGGCTATAGCATGAGCAGCCTGAAGAAGAAAAAGGCCGTCTGGTTCTTTCAACGCCAAGATGGACTGGACGCCAAGATAATCAGAGATCGGATCGGAGACTGGGATGTCGAGAGGAAGGCTAACCCGAAATTGGCCAATGACCCTTCGAAATGGGGAGCACGGATATCTCTGGCCTTCACGGAGTCACGCCAAGTTGTTTCGCTGTCTAGGACCGAGTGGAATGTTCGTAATGACCACGGGCCTCTGAAGGACTTTCCAAATACCGACGGCTGCGGTCTCATCTCCCCAGACCTTTGCGATATCATCAATGAGGCACTCGCCCCGCTGGGCTTTGCGGTAAGTGAGGCCAGCTATACTGCCATCGATACTCGTCATGTGGACTTCCATATTGTTCAAGAAGCTGACGAAAGCTAACCTATCATTGCTAGCCCTCTCGAGCGTTTCAGATCCGCTTTGGGGGTGCCAAAGGCGTTGTCTTTGCCGGGACAAACTCCTTGCTCGAACATGAAGGGGTGTCGCGAAAAATGCTTTTGAGAAAGTCTCAAATCAAGTTTCAAGTTCCGGACTCGAGTAAGCTTGACTTGAGAATTGTCTCCACTGCTGGAGGTGGCCACCCAGTTCTCTTTCTCCCCTCGGCACTAAGAGCCTTTGAAGACTCCGGTGCGAATGTGAGGGAGATCGAAAAGATTTACGATGAAGCATACTCCAGCCTTACATCTGTTTCTTCCAACGGTCTGGATCTTCTCCAACAGATTTACACACTTCCATATGCGCTGAGTGAGGATGGTATGAAGGGACGGCATAGTTTGCTGAAACTCGCTATTCGACTAAAGGAAAAGGGCATCTGTCCAAGCGACTACCCTAACACATTTCTGGCAGAATATCTTACGAGGCTTGCGGCGAGGGCTCGCGACAAAAATCTCTTCAGAATCCCAATTCCAGGTTCATTCTCTCTTCTGGGCCTTACGGACGACTACAGAGTTCTGAAGCCAGGCGAAGTCTTCATTCGAGCGCGAAACAAGACAATTGAAGGCCAAGTATTGATTTATCGAGATCCAATAGTTCATATTGGTGACATACAGGAAGCTGCAGCTGTGCTAGAGCAGGACCTAGTCACTCGGCTTACAAAGTCAGGGTTGGTAGACGGTGATGATCGAGCGGGCGCATTCCTTCAGATGGACAACGTCATCTTCTTTTCGCAGGACGACAACCCACCCTTCCCTAACCGCCTCTCTGGGGGAGATTTGGACGGGGATAGGTTTGAAATCCTAACCAAGGGTTGCCGCTTCTGGAAAGATGCGTACAAGACAGCAGATTATGACTGTTACACCGAGGTTCAGCCTCCTTCCGAATCGGACTCGGACGGCAAATCCTTCGATGCCGAGCAACTCGCTCTGTTCATAACACGGTATATTCGAAACGACTGCTTTGCAGAACTGGAGAATCGACTCATGGCTCTGGCAGATCAGGATGATAAACCAGATGGCATGAATGACCCTGATGTCAAAGCCCTAGCGAAGTGGCTGTCAAAAGCCGTGGACTATGCGAAGAGCGGGAAAGAAGTCAACCTTGTGGATGATGTCTTCCAGAATCCAGCTTTTAGAGTCTCCGAAACACCCGATTTTCTTCGAGCGCTTGGCCGGAGGGCCGTTGTGGATCCCAACACGGAATATTACCCTTCGCCTCATCTTCTAGGGAGGATATACCGGAAGTTCGAAAGTATTGAGTATCATCCTCCCAATCAAGTCGACAACCGGCGTCTCATCACGAGACTTGCCCAAGCCTGGGCGACGGAGGACCTAAAGCATCGGCGCACCCAACCCGGCGAGGATTTAACCAGCTTTCTCTTTCAAGTCGATATTCAAACGGCGCGCTACAGTAAGGCTTTACAAGTTGGTCAAACAACAATCCCCGAAACCACATACTTTCTCAGGAAACAGCAAGATCAATTCACAAACAACCTCGTTCAGGAACTCTTCCTACTGGTCTCAGATACGTTGGTTCGACGCAGGATCGTCACGTGGAGCGAGACAGGACCGCAGAGAGTTCAATCTGCCGCAGAATATGACAAGGACGCTGTGGAAGCAATTTACAGACAATACTTATATTCCGCATGGTATAGTATTTCCAACAACAATGGTTTCCTGCGAATTTATTGCTAACAACTCAAGGAAACGGTCAATTATGACAAGCAGTTCGGTTCATGGCTATGCATTTTTATGTTTGTATGCACTCTATTGTGAGGATCTGCCTATCGACACATAGCGCCTCATTTTTTCCTCTTAGGTAGGAATAAGACTCTGGCGGATCATTTGGAAGATCTAACGACCTGATTTGAGAGTGCGAGCTCACCGAAACCGTCTCAGCATAGCTATAACCAAGAGTGCGCCGCAATATTTCCAGAACCTGATGTAATAATCTGTTTCGCCTCTTACACTTAGTCCACTTCCCTGAGCACAAACCCCAGATTCCCCATGTGAATAACTATATTAGAATGCTTCGAATTGCTCGGAGTCTTGGATTGAATGGCTTGGCATGCGAAGACCCTCGCGGGGGTTTTATCCTACTGCCATTTTTCCTTTCCAACATCTAGCTTTTCAAGCTGCATGAAGCATCTCAAAGGGTCGGTTGGGGCAGCAAAGCTTACTCTCTGATGCAATAGAAACTCCAGTCATTTTGAGTTGCTATTGCCTCGGGCTTGGGTTTTGAGCCCATCATACTGTTATTCTTATTATTGCTTATTTTTTTTAATTTTTTTTTTAGCTATTTGACCTCTGACCCCCCTCCGGGTGTGTTCTGCTAAGGGCCTTAACCTAAATATTAGGATGCTTATTTCTCGAGGTCTGACCCATCGCGAACATAAGGGTTCCTGGACCGCTATCGCGTAATTGGGACGTCCACGTCCACGGCCGGCTAGTAACTATTATATCCACCTTGATTTAAGCTTCCTAGCTCGAAAGAACTGAGAGCATTGGGTTTAAATGATTGGATTGCGAAAAAAAACTGTGCTTATTTCTTGACTTTTTAACCAGCTGTAACTCGCCTCATAGAGTGGATAGCACATGGAATTGTCCTCTTCCACCTCCCAATCTACCTGCCCTGCCGCCGATGGAAGTCTCTTCCGAGCCTTCGGGTCGGCTTTCGGTTGCGTGGTATTGTTGTCTTGTGATATGCGAATTCATCTTATATATCATCATGACTACATCGTTATTGCAGTAACGCCTTTTGAGGCGACTTCAGTAATAAGACATTCACTAGCAACAGACTATATGTCTCCATCAGTAGGGCGAGGAAGAGAAGATGTTCTTTCCATAGCTTCCAGTCCGTTTGCGCCTAAGTGCGCAGTCAACTTTTAATTGTTATTATGGGGCGGAACTTGGGGTCGACTAAGAATCGTTGTTGTGCTGTGAAGAGGCAAGAAGCTATGGGTGACGCGGAGTGTCACGGCCTACACTCCGAACCACCCACTTATACTAAACCACACTGACCAATTAACACAGCCACGACACGGATCCTGAACACACTCTGATTAAGTGAGCCGGGATAAGTAACTCACTTCTCTGTGATTAGCCCAAAGATTTAACTCACTCTCACCTATTGAGCCTGGCGGAACCCCTGTAGTATATAAGCACATTCATTTAGCACTTTCATAGAGATAGCCCCACTAGCTATCAACACACTTGGTTATATTGAATCTACTATTCTACTATTACCTGACCGTGACCCACATTGCTCACTATGACGTCCTGATCCACTCGATCATACACCTCACGCCCGGACCTACCCTAAACCCCTAGGATAGACCCAACCGTCACATCTAGGTGTAATTATCACCAAGATCCGCTTGTACTTCAATATAGCACTCTAGACTCTAATACTCTATAAGATCTTCATGCTCTTCGGCGTAGTAGATGCTGACTGGTTCCTCATCATAATAGGCCGGCTTTATACCATCTATGCTAGAATCGTCGCCTTAGCTAGAGGTGATAAAAATGTTCCTAGAAGAGATTTCATCTTGTCTAAACTCCCAGTATCAGTCAACAAGCTGTCCTCTGGCTCCGTCTGCACATTCTCCAACATAGGCTCAACTACTCGAGAGGACTCAGCCTGATTCGCTTTTTGTCGCTGCCGGAACCTCTGGGTACGTTCCGCTTGCAAGCGACGTCGATGTCGCACAACGGGGTCATGTTCGTCTATAAATCGGAAATTCATTGTTGTTTCGGAGTACGTGTCCTCCTGGCTTTCTTCTCTTGAAGTAATTTGGGCCGAAGTGTGTGTGCTAACCCGACTAGGAAATTGTAACGCTTCACTATGCAATGATGCTGGTCCTCTAAATCGCTGACTTAGAGAGCAAATTGCAACAACAATATAGATATAATGACCATAATTCTTCATTTCTGTATTCACACTATACCTGAATACCTAATTTATGAATAAAATATAGAAATTTCTAGTTGTGGTGCTGAAGACCTAAGCTGTAATTGCCTACTAGAGAGTTCTGGAGCTTGCGTGAACAGCCAAACCACTTCTCATCACGGCAAAGATCAAGAACCACTATCACATCACCCATGTGGGCGGATACGATCAATACCCGCAAAACCTATTGGGGCTGCTATGGGATGATTTGGCATCATGGCTGTGATGCAGCCTAATAAGTGACTTATCAGACCAGCTGCAAGTAAGACGCCATTGCGTGTTTGTCACACACCTCTCTATCTGTTACTTATAGATCGTGTACCAGTTAAATCTTATAAACGTGGTAAGCCGAGCTCAGGCGGACAACGGTGCAACTGATGACACGCGGCTGAAGAGGCCAAAGCGCGCATGCACGCATTGACACAAGATTTACAGCTAGCAACCCAATAATTGCTTAGAGCGGCCGCCTTGGTTGGGGAGTGGAGTGCATGGTCCGCACTGGCCTTTAAATACTTCGTCGGAATACTTCGTCGGATCGGTCCGCCCTTGCCTATCGCCGAGATCCGATGGAATAATCTGAGCCATCTCTTTTTATTCGGTTGACAAACACCTCTGCTCAGTATCCCATACAACGTGGCCCCTGTGATTACGCGAGTACAAACGACGTTTTATTCCCCCTGGGACAGCAAGGTAGTGGGCTCTTACTACGACATCGATTCAGCTATTTGCTGTGAAAAAGACTCGGTAAAAGTAAGTCGGGCAACCATAGGCATCACCTTGGCCCCCATTCACTCTCGTTCAGTAAATACGCCTGCTGACCTTCCCCATTCCTGCAGGCATGGAGCTGAAAAATCCCGCAGTGCCTATATGAGGTCGTGGCGTTGCGCGTGATCAAGCCATCGTTGCATATATATGCAGAGCTGACTAAGTTACCTGTAATGTTCGTGCTCTATCCAATGAATGTCGCAGGCAACCGACACTAGAAATTTCAAAAGTAAGCAGCTAGACGAGATCAAGAGGGGTATAATATTACCCTGATTCCCTAGCTCATAAGGCTGCTTCTGATTCTTCAACCAGCCTTGACAACCCAATTCGTCCTATTGGAAAGTATCACACTTGACCTGCCCCGCACTTCAACATGCCGAAGCGGCATCATGGCATCTTTCTTTTTGGCTTTGAGTTGGAACTCATCCTCGAGCCTCGCCCCGATGTCCTAATCCAAGAATGGGAAGATTTCACTCAAGAGTTGAGCAATCTACTTTCGCAGAACTTCATCGAGAACCAGATCCTTCGCGATGGCACGTCACCCAACTACAAACAATGGACGATTACGTCCGATGGCAGCATTCTTCAAGATCGGAAAAAGAAATGGGACTTGGAACTCATCTCCATTGTCCACGGAAGGCGTGATGATTGGAAAAAAGCTCAGGATGCTTTGTGGCCGGCTCTGCAGAGCCGATTCCGCATTGTGCCATCCGATCTTTGTGGCACTCATGTTCATGTATCCTGCAAAAGAAAGAATGGCTGGGGTTTGAAGGGACTCCAAAGGGTGGTAAAGGCCGTTGTCTACTACGAACGCTGCATCGATTCTCTCATGCCTGACCACCGCGTAAACAACAGGTTCTGCAAGAGTAACCGCTATAACCCTGCTCTTCGGAACAAGAACATGAAGGAGATCTTTGAAGCCATTGACGCATTTGAAGGGCCAAAGGGCCATTCCCAGTTAGCTGGTCTTATGTCGCCTGATCGCTTCTACCGATGGAACTTCAGCTCCATGACCAAGTCACACCCGAATAGTCGTACTATCGAGTTTCGTCAGCCACCAGGTTCCACAACTATCGACGAAGCACTTTTGTGGCCACAATTTGCCCTCAATTTTATATCGTCGGCCTTCTCAAACTCTGTCTTGAACGATCCAACTTTCAGTAAAGCTCATAATCCAACATTGAATGAGTTTCGTAAGTTCCTCAGTAAGGGGTCGTCCTTGACTCATAATCTGGACGAAAGCGTCATTGACCAGCTCTTTCACAATAAGAATAAGTTGGAGGAACGCATGTATGAAGAGGAGAGCCTAACCTCAGAAGACCATGGCTATGTACGTTTGAGGGAACTCACTGGAGATGCAGCAGATATGAAGCTACAAGCAGCTAGGGAAGAGCTCTCGCCGGATGAGTTACTTGAAAGTGAAGATTAGGTACTGATAAGGATGATGAACTTTGACTGGTTTTTATTTCTTTTTATGTCATTTCACTGCTTTTCGTCTTGAGTCATTTCATGTGTCTATTGACATTTCACTTTTATCTCACTTCTACAACCATAGGCATTCCTACTGGTAATTCATTTAATTGCACAGAAACTAGTGTGACAATCGGGTCTATACTAATCTTGTAAGACTAGAAATAGGGGATCCTGATGGGTTTATGAAACAATGTATCAGGCACGTAAGCTTGAGCGTCTGTCACGTCTGATAATAGTAGAGCAAAAGATACTCAATGTAATCAAGTTATATTGATAGCTGAGGAGCTGCCCATGCTAGATGTGCACTCCTTAGATGACTGTATACTAGGTAGGTCATAGTAGTCGAACTAAGTTAAATCGATTCCGTTCGACTTGCATATTAAGAGTCAAACCGAGTCGAACAGACCTCGTTCAACTTGCATAAATAGTGACTAACCATTAGCTGGGCCCTGTGAGATGCCTAATGAGAAGAGTGAGGGACGCAGGTTACTAGCCGTAGAATCACAGGTAGGGGTCATGAAGGTGTAAGATTAATCCCTGGCCCTCTCTCAGGGCCCTTAGGTCTGCTATAAGTGCTTTTCCCAGTGACTTGCTAGGCTCAAGCCGGTGACGCCTCTAGAGGCACATGCCATACCCTATACTCCTTGCCGGATGTATACCTCCTTCATAACAATGTGAATTACTCTTTATCTACTCTTATATTATATGCAATTGTTGCTGCGAGTAATTCACGATGGAATGAGACGCATGTCGCGGTACAAAATATCGCGTTCCTAACAAGCCGCCTGTAACAGAGGCTCGAGGCACTAGAGCCTGTTTTAATTGATCTAGTGACCGCAACAGCCAACTCACCACTACGGCAAAAGATCAAGCAGTAATCGCAGTAACCGCAATACGCTGTGCACACATCGCTATATATAACGCACTGAGTCCCTGCCGAGACCCTACCTAGGGCCCGGTGCTGCACCCGCATTACACCGGCCCTATGGGTTAGAGAGAGAACCCTCCTGTCACGGCCTAGGTTGGGACCGGGCGGTCACGACCGGCAGAACTACGACGTGCCGGCTATATAAGAGCGCAAGGCGTCCTCTTTCCATTCCCCTCCATCAACAACATAAAGAACGACTGGGATTCTTACAGAAGCGAGGTCTCGTTTGGCCCATTAGACCTCAACCTGGACGATTGCGATTGGAGGCTGTACGGCCACAACGAGACATGGTTTCTGCCGTTGGCACTCACTCCCAACACCGCTAGTTTTGGGAATTCGAACGTGTGTGGCATCTTGTTGCGGCTAAATGACGACTCAACAGCGACTTACCATCGGGTCGGATATGTTGTTGTATCTCATGAGGGCGAGGTTGCTAACTCGGGCTGGTTGATTGGTCGTTGGAGACCTCCGCCGTGGACTCGAGACTTTTACTCTATAGTTACGATTGTGTAGATATTGAAGCGCCAATTACAATACCAAGAAGCCTTCGTTGGTTTTCCCGGCCGCGAGAATCCCTAATAGGACATGGACCGGTGTCTTTCCCCAACCATGTCGTACTAACACAAGCAGTAAATGTCCACGCGACGCGCGGGGCCGAACCGAATACTACCTGAAACTCCTTTAAAAGGCACCCATCGCTCTGAGATTGCAAACCTAACCCTTTCCTCTTTCATGTACCCAAACTCAATTCCCTAAATAGTTCCACAGCCCAGGCAAGAAATGCTCCAATATCTGCCTAGGAAAAGATGCCGTCGTGAGAAACCACTTGTTGCATATTGTCACACCCAGCAACTGTTGAGACTGCGGCCCGGTCTCAAAGGCTCGGCTCTCTAAAAAACTGGTCTCGAAGACCCGGCTTTCTAGCAAGCCGGTCTCAAGGACCCGGATCCCTTGGATCCGGTCTTAGGAGAACCTTATGATAGCTATGAGGGCATCCTTGCAAATACAGCTACTAAGATCCCTCAGTTAGATAGATATCATGAGCTTCTATTCACATCACAATGCACCCTTCCTTTCTGATGCAACACTTGACGACCGAGCCGACTGCAGCTTCCTGAATCTTCCTCTACCTCTCTAGGAGGACCTTTAGCAAAGCAGCACGGACATACATCTCTTGGAGGGAGTTTTGGGAACCTAGATGCCACAGAACTTCGTCGAACTCGTCGCCCTGCATGATATGAATCGGTCTCAAGATGTAATCGGCAAGTGCTTCACAGAGCATGATAAGGCCAGCGACGATTCTCTTGCGCTTAGCGACGGGCGTATTTGAAGCCAGTAGCGGAATCCGATGCTTGTTCAATGCCTGCACCCGAAGCTCTCTCCAGCTCGAATGGTCGGCGAAGCAGACATCGTCGAGGTTGCTGAGTAAGAAAGTCTCTATGAATTCGAGCGCAAGATGAAAGAAACTGGCCAATAGGCTCCGGCTATGTTTCGATATTAGAGTTGTTTATATTAATACGCTATTGTTATTATTATTATTATTGCTGGTAGGAATGCAGCGATGCGGGAAGAGGAAGGTTGGTGTTAATAGTCATGCATGTCATTTTCCAACGTACATACATTTAGTCTTCTTCTTCGGCGAGACTCGCCAGTCAGCGCATTCAATCATGGCCGAAGCGTTGGCCGTTCTTGGCGCCGTGGGAGCAGGCCTTCAATTCGCCGAAGCCTCCGTCAGGATTCTCATCAAGACCATCCGTACCGTGAAAAGCCTGCGCGAAGTCCCTTACAGGCTTGCAAGACTTCTCGAAGAGGTCGAGGCATCCGTATTCAACGTCGAGAACCTCTGCTGCAAGCTCCTGCACCACGACTCCGAATCTTTCCAAAAGGCGAAGTCTCTCAGCCGCCTGGGCGGGCGAGTTGAAAGCGTCACGGCCCTGCGGAAGGAAGCCGACCAAGTCAACGAATTGCTCTCGCAAATGGCCGAGTTTGGCAGCACCTCGACGGTCAAAGGAAAGCGGACGAGCAGGATGTGGAAGTCGGTTGTGTCGCTCAGGTTGGAGAGAGAGCTGCCAGAGAAACTGGAGAGGTTGAAGCGGCTCAACGTCGAGGTGGCTCGAGAGCTGTCGGTGGTGATACTGCAAATCCAGTTGGCGACTAATACACTGGCCGCCCAAGGGTTCGCTGATATCGAAGCACAGCTGACTGCACTTTCTACGGGTGTCAAGACCCTTGGCCTGGCGGTGAAACAATCACAAACCTCGAACGCAGTCGGCGTATACAGCAGCAGGTCCGGGCAGTTCTCAACGAACAGCCTTGGGGGAGCGACTTTGACGAGTGGCGAGACGTGGTCCGATTCGTCTTCCGAGGCGCCATCTGAGACGTCGTCTGAGACATCATCAGATACGGCATCCGATACGGGCTCATTGCTATCGGTAGCATCACAGACTGAGACCTCGGCATCACTCGAAGGACGCAGAGAACAATTCAGGCTTCACCAAAGGATCGGCTACAGCGTTGATTGAAGTGCTCAGTGTATTATCGCAAATTAACACTGTCACCAGCCCCGACATCCGCAAAACCCTGCTTCAATATCTACATACCTTGGCCATGCGTCAGCTGCCTAGGCAAAGCCCTATAGTTGTTGTCCTCTCTAGGCTGTACGAAGGGATGGATAGTACGGACTGGCCGTTAAGGGCGCTCACGTGCATCGTGAATCGCCTGTGCAAAGCCCTTGATCCAACTAATGACTTGAGGGTGCTGGCCCAGAGGCGTCTGATCGCCTTACTGCGCCGCAATCGGGATTACGACGAGGCACTGAAAATATGCAATAGAGCTTTGGCAGACATCAAGGCAGCAGTTAGCCCGGCTTCGCTTTAAGAACGGCAAATGACTCGGTTATTAGAGCATGTTTATATGGACTAAGAGGATTGCCCGTCGACACTGGATGCGCGCTTCGATATTATGGACTAACATTTTGATGAGGCCATGAGATCTAACCCCGATCCCTAGTGCTATGATGAATGTGCGGTATAGACCATAGAGGATATTGCAAAGATATACGAGCGCAATAGAAACTTAGAACTAGCTATAGCATGGCTTAAATAGGCGCGCATAAGTGGTGGAATCTGCTGGGGCGCGGATGTGTCGCTAGGGCATATTCACGACAAATTGTTGGAGCTGTTGAATATATGTGGGATGAGCGAAGAGCTCGTATTTGGGGCACCGCCTTTGGTTCAATCTCTGGAGAGTAATTATTCCGTTGCATTCATTTGGTTCTTAGACATGGCGGGCACCTGGCTGAGCTTCAGACATGTTTCGTGGCCAAAGCCCCCAATCGTCATGATAATTCGTCCTTAAACGTTGCTTTTGTTTTGTCAAACAACTTCGCGCCTCCTCCAGCTTGTCGAGTTCAAAGGCCATCTTCCCGGTCAAAGGGTGGGATTAGCTGCATGTCGTTGATAGAAATGGAGGACGCTCTGGAAATATTGATTGCCGTACGATAAAACCCCCCCGTCTCTCAATAACTTGCCTAGTCAGGGACCCTCTTGTGGCTTCTCGGGCATCAGCCACCGGCTTTTCATCACATTCTAGACACAGCCAAGGCCCAAGAGAATGCTACGCAATTTATTATTGAGGAAAGCGGGCCGCAAATCGGCTGAATTGAGTTATCTGAGGTTTTCCTAGCTACTATTGTTAGGGACTCTTTTAATAAAGGAGGAGACCCCGGTCAGGTTCAGGTTATATCTAACGCAGTGTAATTTATAAGGAAAATAATATAGCATTAATAGAACTAGGAGCTGGTTAAAGTAAAAGAAGATTTTAATAAAGGAGATAAGCTGATGCGTGAAAAGAGTTATTAAACTCGGGAAGCAGGGGGAGGAGGAAGCTTATATATTATATGAAATAGGCCTTGACTAGCGAATGGAGGGTTGACTAGAGCTTCAGAGGTCAAGGAATGGTCGATTTAGGGACCCCCCCAGTATATGGTGCAAGCATGGGACCTGCTATGATTCGACGACAGACTAAGGCGGATAATGAGGGCAGAATGACATAATCACCTCCTTCCCCACTTTAGGACCACACCAGGTTCCAACCCAACAAGGGCTATCCTCCCATCATCATGAGGCTTATTAACACCAACAGCGGGCTCTTCGAAGAGTTCATCGGGCTCAATATTCCTCAGTATGCCATCCTCTCGCATCCATGGGAGGACGAGGAGGTCTCGTTCCAGGACATTGCGGCCGGAACTACCTATCGTACTAAGAAGGGTTACCGGAAGGTCGAAATGTTGTGCCGTATCGCCATGAAATACGGCATCGGATATGCCTGGATTGACACTTGCTGCATCGACAAGTCCAGCAGCGCTGAGCTCTCTGAAGCTATCAACTCTATGTACTGTTGGTACAGAGACGCAGCCGTCTGCTACGTCTACTTCTCCGACCTCTCCATAGACGCAGCCTTGGACGAAAGACTGCCTCGTTGCCGCTGGCTCACCCGTGGCTGGACGTTGCAGGAGCTGATCGCGCCTCGCTGGGTTGTCTTTTTCGATTCCCGCTGGAATCCTCGCGCGACCAAGAAAGACATTGCCCGGGAGCTATCCGCGATAACACACATCAGCGAGGACGTCCTCCTGGGCCGTGGGACGCTCTCGGATGTGTCTGTCGCTCAAAAGATGTCGTGGGCGGCCAGTCGCGAGACAACACGGCTGGAAGACGTCGCGTACTGCTTATTGGGCATCTTTGGGATCAATATGCCGCTCCTCTACGGAGAAGGGAACAAGGCATTCCGACGTCTACAGGAGCAGATTATTCAGACGCAGGCAGACTTCAGCATATTCGCGTGGAGGGCACCAATGCCAAGCGGAGATTTGTTACCACTCAGGAGAAGACACTTCTGTGGGATCCTGGCAGATTCACCAGCTTTCTTTGCTGGCTGCAAGTCCTTCATCAAGACAACAGCGTATGACTGGACAACATTCTCGATATCGAACAACGGCATTAAGATCCAGTCTCATATCGTTGCCGAGGTCATGTCAAAGAGCAAACGAAATGCGACCTACATGTTGCCACTCCATTGTTCTCCAAATCCGGAACGCCCAGTTGCAGTCCGACTTCGAAAATACGGTCCAAGCCAATTTGTACGAGAAGATCCGTATAACTTGGCAGAAGGGCAAGGGGTGGTATGGCCCATCAAGGCCGAAACAAGCGCCCTTATAACCGACCCATCTGGCCCGCATACACGCTCCACGACGACATGGCTCCATTCATTGCCAAAAGACGGTCGCATGCTCTCCAGATCGAAGCACCTGTAAATTGGAATTTCCTTGACTTATGGCCTGAAGGTCGATTCGACGAAGAGGATTTCGCGTTTTTTCTTGTCGGCGATAATGCCCTAGATTCTGCATACATCAGGTTCTGCTTGCACACCAACTCTCTTCCTGGACGGTATGGTGAACGCAGTCAAACTATAGAGTGTTCATTCTTTGCTGTTGGATGGTCGTCCACTCGCCGCGAGGACGTATACTGCACGCTCTTCAACTCTGAGCTGCTCGGCGCCAATATGCCGCGGTTGCAACACGTGGTTGCGGCACATCCCTGGAACGGGGATGGAATTATGGATGTGCTAAGGTACTGGAGCGTCCCTAAAGAATCGAAAATTATCTTCACTTTAGGCAGATCCGAGGTGCTAAAAGTTTCATATAACATGTCTTTAGAGTCAGATGAAAGCGTTTGCCAGAGCAAGTTTTGGAGGATATCCTTTTCAGTTGACATTTTAACATTATAATATGATTTATAATTACATTTAACATAACGCAATCTAGCAGCATGTTATAACTTAAACTACTTAAATGAGCAGTTAATTATAGTAAAAATAAGTAGTATTGAAGTTATAGTCCTTAGCAGCGCACACTCAGAGGGGAGCCAAAGGATAAACAGTCAAAAAAAAAACAGTAACTAATAGTAAATAATAGTATAAGGGCCTAAAACCTAAGCCTAAAGCAATAGTAACTCAGAATGATTAGAGTCTCTACTATATCAGGGTATAAGCCCTACTATCCTATTTAACCCTTTAAAATGCATTAAGCAGCTAGAAAAGCTAGATAGAAAAGCTAGACAGAAAAGCTAGATGTCAGAAGGCAAAATCGTCATGCAATAAAAGCCCCGTGAGGGTTCGTCGCATTATAGGCAATAAATATAACTTCATAAACTGGTTTAATTATAAAAAGTCGATGACTACTAACTCGGGTTCTTGGAAGACCATGAATATAACATTAGGACCCTGCATTTAACTAGCCAAAGCGAGATTTCTGAGATTCTCGCTTCATTGGATGCAATTAGAACGCTCAACTATCCAGTGTCCCCTTAAAAATAGCTGGCACAAGGTCTTCAGTTAAGAGCGTGGCGGCATTCCAAAGCGCCGTTCACAGTACGCCAAGTGCCGTTTGAACCACGAAGTTCACTCTCACCTCTCGGAGCACTCGAGCACGGAAGAACATTTAGGCGACGGGGCGAAGGCTCGACACTCCTAATCCAGCTTCGTTGCCGGATATCGATGAGAGATTCACATGCCTGTCATCAATGTTGGCGCGTTTGTCTGCCGTCTCATCACTGCTCGAAATGGACTCGGTACCAACGGCCTACCTGTCAGCTCGCTTCTGTCAACATGTTGGTCAGTGTCCCTGCTTCCGAAGGGGACGATGTAGAGACTCTAGCACCAACAGAATTTTACATGAGATCTACATACATATGGGAAACTAGCACAGAGGCCTCATTCCGAAAGAATTTTGCACAACGGGTTCCTGAATATATTGGGAGGGCGAGGATAGTCTTGTTGGCTTGAAGAACATGAGAACGATAGGGAGGGCGAGGGCAGCCCAAACCAAAACTAAACCTATGCAACTAATCAGAGAATTCTGGATAGCGAATCTTGTTGTCTACCCTAATTTGAATGAGAATTAGGACGAGGGACATATGAGCGGTTGAAAGGAAAAGAAGTTGAGCCGAACAACTTACAAGCCAGTTGTAATTTAGATAACTAGCTTGAAGCTTCCGAGTCGGTAGATGGTGGCCAATTGTCGTGCCATTTCGACCGATCTCACCGCTGAAATATCGAAAAGTCTTCTCTTTTTTCCAAGGTACCATTTGCTGTAGTCAGTGGGCGAGTCTCCAATAGTAGTTTGGAGTGCTTTAGTGTACTCCATGTCCACCATTTATAGACCTGGCTCCCACGCTGGTGTCCAAGCAAATACTGCGTGTCAATGATATCATCGTTGGCATTGAGAAGGGATGTATACTAGCAGAGCGCGATTTGGAGGGTTGTAGCTCCGCTTGCGCAGTATTTTACTTCGTCGCGGTCTCTTTATCTCTAGAGAAGTCCAACTTCTTGCAAGCCAACAATCCAACTGTATATGACCAACGTATTGCTAGGGCAGACATGCCAGTAGGCTACTTTCGCACCTGTCCGCCTCCGCACGATGGCTAGTGATAAAGTGCTATTTAATGTTTCGTACCTGGCGAGACAACTTTGGGTCAGAAAGGAAGACTCGTGGGTAACACGACGACCCTAAATCCCACATGCGCTCCTGAGTCGACTTCCCAGTACTCGTATTAGAGGAGCTTACACCACACGGCCAAGTGACGCTGACAGCCCTCGACGGTTAGAGGTGTCGAATTGTGTGTTTTCTATGTTGTCACGGGAGCAGATCATCGTAGCAAGCATGGTGCCTATCAAAGATCAGACACCTTGTCTGATCATGAAGATAAATGGGAATGATTGTAAGCTTACATGGGCAAGTTGAATCGTTCCTTGAAGCTCTTGCTTCTTCAGCCATCGTCTTGACTGCTGCTTCTACGACTTCATTTAGCCTCTTGGGGAATTCAATCAATCAAGATATCTCAGCGATGACGTGGCCGCTAGACTGTGACAGAAAGTTGTCTGTAACTATTAGTAATTTCTGTAGGTTGTGAAAAGTCTTTCAAACTTGAAAATCTCGTTACGTTTTAGGCTAAACCCAGTATATTTTTAAACAATTTGGTAATGCACTATTCAGACTTGTTTGCATTTGACATCTTGGAGTCACCAATCACAGGATGAAAGCTCTTCTTTCTTTAGTTTGCTTATTAAGGCCTATATGAATCAAAAATGTCTATTGTTTCCCGCTTGCTCTATACTGATCCTACATGTCATCATGCTTGTGCAACCCAAATACAAAGGTCCCCCCCATCCTTGGACATTTAATGTCTTGTATTCCGTCTAATATAAAACCCGGCTCCTCACACGAAACTCCAGCACTGGGTCTCATAGATGGGGGCATTGACGTTGAACAGCGTCTTCCTATATAGAGTGCCAATGTAGGCGTCAATGTCCATGTTGAACTTGCTGGCGAACCAGGCGCCGTTAGGGCAGGTATCAGGCTCGGGCTGGGTAAAGGTGATTCCGGACTGACTGGTAAAGGCCAAGTCAAGTGAGGCGGAGAAGACGTTTACGATGGTGGGCTTGGCCTCCAAACCAGCCGACAGGTCAAGGGCACCATTGAAGAGGTTGACGCCCATGGCCACGATGAGGTCAATATAGGGGTTGACTTGCAGGGACACCTCGCCCTTGATATTAGAGCTGACGCTCGTCTCTGGTTCCCAACCGCTGCTGGTGGTCTTGGAAGAGTCGAGGAGGTCGAAATGGGTCTGACCGTTGTTGATCGCGCTATGGACGTCTACGCCGGCAGTCAGGGAGCCGGAAGCGCCGAACTCGATACCCACGCCAAACTCAGCCCTGGGGCCGACGTCGATGATGCCAGGGATGCTGAAGGGGGAGACGGAGAAGGACTGGGGCTTGATGTTGAGCAACTCGGTATTGTACTCTGCCATGACGGTGGCCGAGATGTTGAGGTTGACGGACCCGGAGTAGTCGATGTCTAAGGTGGCGCGGCTGGGCTTGAACTTGAGGAAGTTGAAGCGGAAACTGCCCTTGATGCGGACGCTGCTCTCGAATAGGGCCTGGTCCACAGCTAGCTTGAAGTTGTCGGTGTCAATGAGGGGAGCACCAAGATCGACGCTCACGGAGGCCGTGATGTCACGTCTAGAGGCAGCAGCGGCAGCAGTGTCGAACTCAACATCAGCGTCCTCAGACTCTTCATCGAGGGCGGAGCGGACAGCGGCTACTTTTCCAACCAGGGCTGCCTCATCGAAGGTGAGGGCACTGACATTCCACCAGCCGCGCTGATCAGCGGTGTTGCAGCCATTGTCAGGTGCGTAGGTGATCATGATGAAGTCCTCAGCCGCCGGCCAGGCAGCCGAGGCGGCTTTGAGGGCAGCGGTATCGCTAAAGGTGACGGAAATGTCTGAGCCTGAGCACTCGACGGAGCTGAGGCCAGCGATATCCTCGAGGACGACGGCGGGACGCTTGAGTGCCAGGTTGACCAAGGCCGTAATGTCGCTAGCAGCATAGCCAAGGAAGACGTCCTTGCTGGGGACGACAGGGGCCTCCTGTCTGGCCTCGAGACTCTCTGAAGTCCTGCTCACAGGCTTGAGGATAAGAGGAGCAGCAGACTCCTCAGCCTGCCGCACCTCGAGGGAGCTGAGCCCAGTGACGGCATCAGAGGGACGAGGAACGGGATGGAGTATGATCTTGTCATTTTCTTGGGGCAGGGCGGCGGCATAACTGACGCCTGCAATTGCTTGTAAGCAGAGAAGTGAGGAGATAGTGGCCTTCATGATTGCGAAGAGCGAATGATGGTACACAGTGGGAGCGGGATAGTTGGATAACAACCACGAAGGAAGGAATGGACGGTGAATATGGCCAAATGAGCGACAGAAAAAGGTAATGACTGCTGAAAATGCTAAAGCGAGACAGGTTGGAAGAGAACGACTGAGGACCACTGGAATGCTGAGGAATGGTTAGGCCAGGATTGAGGCAGAATTCCCAGACTTCTTATACATCGAACGATACGTTGTCCGCCCTAGATGCCATCGTGAATTCAGGAGCCCATTACTCGGGTCTGCCGAACAGCATAGTTCGGATCACGGGTAGGGCCAGACCTGGCCCGGCACGGCATGACGCATTGGGAACCGATGAACCCCAAAATGGCAGATTTATGCTGGGTCAGCGCTCTCTCAGGGGATATCCAAGGAGGGTCTGTGGGTTATTGCAACCCGATGAAACATGAGTATGAGGCGAGTCTTTTGATTGGACGTTGAACATAGCCTGGGAGGCTGAGTCAAGGCAGAAATAGAAAATACGAAGGCCGCTCACGGACACCCCGCGGCGTAACATGAGCCGCCAAGCTTATATGTGTGGGGTAAGAAGGCCATTCTTTTGGCTCGACGCTAGGGTTGTGAAACTGTGGGCTTTGTCTAGCGCATGTTGGAGAAGACAAGCTTACATTTTATGGAGCGATGAGAAAGTGAATCGTCTTTATTCATAGTTCCTTATACGAATATAGTCTACTCCTCGGTAGACATTCAGTGCCTCCTGTATAGCTTAAGAACTGGAAGGGGATACAAGTGCTCTAATCTTCAACTTGGCGGATGGGAACCTGGGCTTCTTGACAAAGAAAAGTCGACCAAGAGTTGTCGCAATGAAGTTCCAAGAGGATACATGTCTCCTGTATCTGGCCTCGAGTTACTGGAGTTGAAGTTTGAGCGGAGACTTTGTGAACTTGGAAAAGTGGCCTTGGGCTTGAATGGGACCATCCGTCTTGAAACGGACGAGCTCAGACAGAACTGTTGCGCATGGACGGGGATGGCCAGGCTAGCGCTTTGACAGTGGGTTGATCCGTTCAGTCTATTCAGGCGATTCAATTCGGCATTGCCATGAGTTGCTGCGTGATACATGGGCCTGGTTCTCGACATCGGGTCTAAGGCCACATCTGATGAAGCCATTTACTACAAAAGAAAAACCTTTGGCCAGGGAGCTGTGCTCAAGGTACCCTGTGAGGGGGGCAGGTTTTTGGGAGCCTGGGGTTTGAACCATGGGAACCCAAAATTTTAATTAAAAGACAGGATGACAGGTGGGTTATTTACCCAATGTCAGCTGCCAAATATAAACCTTACACCCATGCAAGGAGACCCCTGGTCAAAGCTCTTGCCTTGATGCATAAACCGGCCATCTCCATTTGGAAATGAGGGCCGAATGACAGGGCTCTAAACCAATGAGGGGGCCTATATCCACATCTGTAAGGGAATTGGGATTGTTATTTTCCTTGTCCGCCGAGCCGGGTCCCAAACTCCCAAAACAAGCCGAACGCCTAACTCCGGTACACCGTTTTAAGATAGCACAATATGCGGAGGCCTTGAGATATTTTTCATAGATCAAATACCGTTCGCATCGCTACGTCCCAAGTTTTTATTATTGTCATGCCTACCTCATACCCATTGGCCACTTCCTATCGCCGAAAGTATTGGCTGCTGCGAGAGCGCAAGCGCAGAGAGTGGTCATCAACCAGCCTACATAGTGACTGGAGTACAACTTATCGGCGTTCTTGACGCCGCTGACTTACAACCGTAGACCCTTGTCAAGGCTGAGGGATTCTTTCCAAGGAATTGCATAGGGGCTCTGAGAGATATAGAGCATGATCCAATAGCCATCGCTACCCTAGGAACCACCCAACCTATGCGGGGTTTAACTAGCCAGCAATCACTTAAGGGAGAAAAAGCATTAAGTGTTTCTGTTGAATTAGAGGCATGTTGGAACACCAGGGCTCCAAGGAGTCACGTGTGTAACAGGGGGTTATCGGGACCGACTCGGAAAGGGCTCGCCGTGCCCCCGGCCGGCTAGCCCGTATTAGGAAGCAAAAGAAAGCTAGACCTCCCTGACCTTAAGGGGCGGGAGCTACAGTGAACAGATACACAATACACACACATGTTAGAGGTCATCAAGGGGTCATACAACCTATCTGACAGTTACATCTACTACCTGTAACTGAATAAGTGTTATAGTTATTACTAAAAGTAGACGCCTGAGGCATCTAGCAATAGGCTGCTCTGACCGCCTTCTTATTCAAGCAGCACCCCAGCACATGCTCTATACAAGGTCCAATCTAACAGCTGTAATCACTAAATATACTAACTAACCTAATAGCGCAACTTATCCCTTCTAATCGTGGGGGTTTGATATACTTCTCTACATCCTACCGTAATACATTAACTTCGCTATTAACACCACATGACACTAGTGACAAGATGTCGGACTCGCCAGCGCTTGTTAAAACTAACTTCACCGTCTTCGTTAGGAGGTATTTAGAGGTCTGGAAATTTAGCCCAACCAGATGTTAGAAAAACTCATGTGTCCATATCAATTGCTTTTTAATACCAATTAGCTAATAGAGAGGTCTCGTTCCTTCTTACTGTTGAAGTCTCTGAAGCAAATGATCCTAATGATGATAATTTAAAATGCTCTTCAAAAGGTCTCATAAGACTTCCCGTCCAGTCCACCCTCTGATGACCCCCCTTGGGATGTTGAATCCCTGAGTTCAAAGTCCACTTCCACCTGCATCCATGTCCCCCCACCCTCACCTTAAAGCAATGTCAAGCCAGATATCATATTCATCCACTCGTCTCCTAGCCCCCTTTTGCCTTTTCCACCATTTTGCATAATTAACTAAACATAAGAAAGAAACAGTACCTTAAGGATCGGAAAAGGCGACGCCTCAAGATGAATCTGCGTAGAATGTGATGAGAAAAAGCACCAACACCTCATAATCTAGGCCAGCCATGGTCAATTTAGTGATGACGCTCGCATTTGTGTCCATTCCACTTCTTCTTATGATCCTTGCAGACGCACTTTCTCTTTTCTCGGTTCCAGTTGGCATCCCAGCCGCAGTCGCGCTCACATTTGTGTCCATTCCACTTCTTGTCGTGATCCTTGCAGACACACTTTCTCTTTTCTCGGTTCCAGTTGGCATCCCAGCCGCAGTCGTGCTCACATCTGTGTCCATTCCACTTCTTGTCGTGATCCTTGCAGACGCACTTTCTCTTTTCTCGGTTCCAGTTGGCATCCCAGCCGCAGTCGCGCTCACATTTGTGTCCATTCCACTTCTTGTCGTGATCCTTGCAGACGCACTTTCTCTTGTCTTGGTTCCAGTTGGCATCCCAGCCGCAGTCGCGCTCACATTTGTGTCCATTCCACTTCTTGCCGTGATCCTTGCAGACGCACTTTCCCTTATCTCGGTCCCATTTGGCATCCCAGCCACAATCGTGGCGGTCATCGCGGTCGACGAGGTGGGCCCCAGGATCGACATCGGCATCCCGGGCCTCGACATCGTAATTGTCGGTGTTGGGATTGGGGATGGCAGTGACCGAGCTTAGGGCAAGAAGTGTGTTGAGGAGGAAGTATTTGAGAAGCATGATTGCGGAGCGGTGGATCTTGAGGGGGGAAAGCTGTGGTGGGTAGAAGAGTGGCCGTAGGGTTTCCGTTAAACGATCGAGAAGTTGAAGAGTGTGAGAGGGAAGTGCCTGGTATCTTCGATAGAGGATTTAGGAACGGGGGATAAAAGATCATAATGCTAAGACAAACGGGACTGCATCCAATATATAAGCCTCAGCATGAGGCCCTCCCAAAGAACTCCCTTTCCCTCCTCAACAGAATGAGTTCGTGGTCCTCATCTTAATTTAGAATCTACTTCAGGCTACCCTCGGTCCTCAACGAGCTAGAGCCTCCGGCGATGAAGCCAGCACTATCCACAACTGAGTTGGTACCCTATAGTACCTCTCCTCATGCGCTCTATTCATTGTTCCAGTCAATTCTGCTTCCAAAAGTCATGGATGGGCGTCTTGTCGCTGAGAGGCGAAAAATTAAATGGCTACAACGGAGCTGAGGAGCTAATATGATGTAGCGTTGACGTGGAGTTGACGTGACGATGACATACTGGTGAACCGAAACTACGGACACATATTCAAAGATTGCTGTCAGCTTACCCTACCCTCTCGCCCGATAAGCCAGAGCCTACCCTCTACGCAAGCCTCGCATCACAGAGCGAATGGCGAGACACGTCAGCTCGTGAAATAACTAGCTGATTCTGGGGCTGAGGGTCAGTCATTCTCTCTCATTCGCGGTCAGGTTACCTAGAGGCGGGGCAACGCATTGGATACACTCTCTACCCCTAAGACGGCATTTGTTTTTCCCGATGATAGGGAAAGTTCCGCGGGGGAAGAAGGAGGGGGAAGGTAGAATATAGACAGAAATAGAAAGAAGATAATGGGTTTCAATGCTAAATTTAGATGTTGAAGGAAAGTGAGAGGATAAGAATAGAGGATACCAGCTCACAAAGTTAAAACGGGAGAGTACATTGTCTTGGCGAGCACCCAGTATGCAATATTTGAGTTAAATAGCCCCTTTGATGGAATCAGGTTAGAAGAGCATGGGATAGACGGCGGCTATGGGATGCACCCTGAAGTGCACCGGAGACTGGACTGGTCCGAAATCGAGCCATGAA
Source organism: Dactylonectria alcacerensis (assembly GCA_029931735.1). Taxonomy (NCBI): domain Eukaryota; kingdom Fungi; phylum Ascomycota; class Sordariomycetes; order Hypocreales; family Nectriaceae; genus Dactylonectria; species Dactylonectria alcacerensis. Next base: position 705,729 of record JAPMUZ010000015.1, on the reverse strand, counting down.
CGCCAGGATGAAGGGGCTTAGGGCACATGTGTATCTGGGACAGAGGAACAAGCCGTGAATGGTTTGAGATGTGGACAGGCTGTGTTATGGTGTGTATGAGATGGAAGGTCTTGCTAGGCGTGCCTGAAGGGCGGGATACCTGGTCACTGTGCGATAACCTGTTTTTGGCCCTTGTTATTGCATTGGAGTTGGTAAGAGGAAAGCCCGGAAGTACCTTTGCCAAGGCGAGAGGAGTACGTATTGCTATCAAGGATCTCGAGAGGAATTCGCTAGCGCACTGATCAACCCTAAGATGCTAGACTATCCGAGCAGGATGATTCAATGTTGATGGAAGATCTGTTGATAAGAATCATCCATTAGAAGCTATAAGTCATAATCACAAGCCACACGCCGGAATACGAGCTTCCGTCATAGAACCCCAGACACTTCCAGGAAAGAACGCTCTTGGCATGTGCAGGTCCTAGTGCCTTAACTTATTTGGCGGCTCTCAATTTAGCATCCAACCGGGTCGTCGGTCCAGTACCTCCTAAGCGCAACGCGGCGCTACTCGGATCATCGGTGAACTGCCGGCTGGGCAGGTGAAGGCGGAGGGGTCTACGTGGGGTGGTGTGCTTACGACTCTGTAGGTTTCACAGACCTCACTCGGATCGGCGAGTAGTGACACTAACCTAATCGTCACATGTCAAAAAGGGCTTGTCTCCCTTTCCGTCTCCCTTCTGGTAGTGCATTAGAGCAGACAGTCACAGGACTTCATACTTTGGAAGCCATCCCTAGCTTAACATGGTGAGCTTATGTCGCAAGTCAGGCATGATCTCAACGAGCCTCAGGAAACAACGGCACTTGGTAATCAAACTATGTGCTTCAAGTAAAATCTGTAGGATGGAGTACCCCGCACTTTAGACATCAATCAATCAACACACTGCTGCTGCTCATAATATTCACTTTAACCTTTTAAGCACGCTCAGTGCGACAGCTTATGAACACTTTTATGTGGGCGTGGTGACGCATCGACCACCTCCATAATAATGGCCGTGACCAGAACTGCAACACCAAGCTATTAGTAGAAACACAAGGAGACTAACAAAGATACATCAAAAATCATTTGCTAAGCATCATATCTGTTCTTCTAGGGCATATTGTGTTAATAAAATGCTAAGGAACACTTTCCCATAAAAACCGTGCTATTCCCATTGTCCGGATCCCCAGGGAGAATCATCATCACACAGTCTAGGTCTGCTGCTAGTCGATGGGTTATCCTCCTGGAGACGGCTGTCTCCGTGAGCAGTTTTTTCATCACATGCAAGCTGCAGGAAAGTGGCGATTATTGCCTTTGGTGACGGTGACACCTCGCCTGCTCTTGGCGACGCATGAGACAGTTCTTGGCGGTCTGAGTGTAAACTTTAACAAATTATTCATCATCATGATTCTCAACAAATCAATTTAAGTGGTGGCGGGCAGTCGTCGGAAGTCCGAAGGGAAAAATTTTCAAATTATCGAACATGTTGCTGGCGAGGAGTCGATTGCGAGCCTGACTTGCATAGCGGCCAGGACCACATCGACATAGATTGTCATCCCGGCCAGCCAGGCAAAATTTCCCGAAAAACGCCGTACGGATCCAACGATGCATGTAGCAGTGCAGCGGGGTTCGACAGAGACTGTATATCCTGTTCAGCTGACTCAGGCGGAGCTCGCCGTAGTGGAACCGCAAGTCGATGTTTGGGTAGATGTGCTCTGTGCCTAGTTCCTCGACGAGCATCCTCCAGCTGGGCCATCCGACTTCTGTCGGAAGCAGGTGCCGCGATGACCCTAGTGTGGCTGACTCTGACGCTACAACTATTCTTAAAAGGCTGTACGAGGTAAACGCTCTGCATTAGACTTGGCAGAGAAAATAACATAGACTCAATATGGATGCACGCCGGAATTGACAAGAATTGATAAGCGAGTACGGCTTACTTTAGACTTAATGACATTCTTGTTCAAGCTGCTGTCCCTCGCCGCATTATCCTAAAAACATTACAGTTCATGGTAGCAGCGCCTAGTTTGTTCCTATTAGCAGTGGTATGACATTTGGCTAGTCTTGAGATCGACTGGCCTTTATCTGGATTGGTTAGCTGAACCTATTTCCTATTTCCTATTCCCGATTCTTATTTATATATGCCTAGCTTTCTAGCATTGACGAGGAGGATAACTGGTTGACCATTATTGTCTGCCTTAGCGATAGTATAGTAGATTGCACAGTGATAAACATGACCCATGATGTAATTGAGTGTAGAAGGTATTTTGCGTTAAGTACCGTGACTCGCTTTATATATTAAATCAGGTATGGACCACTTCTGTCCTTTAGTCCAGTTCTATTCCAGTTTAGTCAAACACCCAGTGTTGTCAGAGCCCCGGTTTTAATCAAACGTCCAGTTTTGTCAAATGTCCAGTTTTATCAAAGGTCAAAAATGGATGTTGGGGTATCAGGAAGCTCAGCCATAATGTGGTGATAAAGTTACTAGACGACGGTATTTTCATGCTCCCGGTCCATTTTCAGCAAGCTCTTAGCTTGGTATTCCGGGAGATATGCGCCAACATACACAGAAAGAGAAAATGAAGGACAGAAAGAGTGGCCAGAGTGGATTAAGGACGGTCTAGGAACTTCAGTGATCATGGGATGGCAGCATATGAAGAACTTTACGATGGAGTTGGGAAGCGTTTTCATACAGTATCATTCGCAGGGATGAACAATATTCGATTGACTGAGCCTGCCGGCCGCTCTTCATCTCTCTCCTTGGAGGATTGCCATTGGAATGCACTGCTGAAGAAACGGGTGATAGAAAAAGCCACTGAAAATGAATGCCTACAGATAGAGCTTCAAAAAAGAACGAAGAGTGCGATTGACTTACTCGAAAACTAACCGAGGAGTCTAAGAGAGCGGGCTAAATGAGTCTCTTCTCTACAAATGCCTTGCGTCACTTACTTAGGTGAAGTCATCTATAGAGCGAGTGCAATAGGAATGTAGGGATACAAGGGATTTCACTGCCTTTACTGATTGAAGTTATAGCAGCCCAGGCGAGGGTCGTGAGACAAACCTTTAGGTTTGACTCACAACCATGAAAAGGAGCAACATGATGGATACCTTAGATATTATTCCAGCATCTACGTCCTATTACAGTATCTAGTGGATTGGTTGGAGAAAGACAAAGCGCTTTCCCCAGCACTATTACGTCCCCATTCGGATGTGTAATATACTGTACAGTAGTCCAACTTTTATCCTATTACGGTATCATCCCAAAGGAGGAGCTGATTGCTATTTGTGCCCAAATCAGGCTTTGCGCCCAAGCTCTCCAGTTTCGTGATACCGCATATGGCTCCATTTTAGGTTTGATGCCATCTATCATATCATCTTCTATGTCTGTGATGCACGGAATAAATAATCCAGAACTCCCTATACACACTGCTAAACCCGCATGTCTGAGAAATTACGCTTCGCTTCAGGGGCCACTGCTCCTAGAACGCTTTTTGTCACTAAAATCCTATCTGAATGTCAGCCGATCACACTCATAACTGGATGAATAACACTTGACAAGTCGTCAAAGGCGGATTTGGGTCTGGAGTAGGAAGCAGGTCAGCTTCGAGCTATAGTTAGTCATTAGTGGGCATGGGTCTGTTTTGCGCGGCATGGGCTCCTCGATGTTAGGTATACACTGGTCAAATGTGTATCTTAAGCAGATACATCAACCCCCCAGCCACTATCCAGTGAAATTGCCAGATGGCGCAAATAGCAAAGTATGTTCGGCTAACTAAGAACCCCGACCTAGCAAGCAAACTCGAGCAAATGGCACGGCGTTTGTTTCCCCTTGTCGAGTTGGATCAAGGCCTCGTCCACCCCACATTCCCACAAAAAGAGGGCAACATAACGGGGACTGCCTAAGGATTTTGCGGTACGGGCCGTCCGCCCGTACAGTCGTCCAGTGGATATCGTCCGCGAACCCCAGCAGCCTCAAATGAATGTAGGGCGTCTCAATGCGTCAAATGCCTCCATCGAGCATTTATACGTTGGTTAACACAGGATCCCAACCCTCAGGACTTGGTCGTGACGTGGTTACATCGAAGGGGACTTTGAAAAGTAAGAGGCTACCAATGAATGGACCGGTTAAAGAGCGACTACCTCAAGTGGTTAACAACCGGATGGAAAACTATATGATGAGCCAAGCTGGCAACGTCTTTTTGTCTCATGAGACGACAAATAGACCAGGACCTCAAGGAGTCATATCTGTGGTATGTGTTACACTATCTAAGCATTGGAAGCATAGTTGCTAACCAACAGCAAGTCTGTGAACCCAGGATTCATAAAGACCAAGCTTTAGCGGCATATGCCTGGCCCAGTTTCCCTCGTGATGGTAGGCAGAACATGAGTTAGTCGAAGTCTAATTCGTTAACCTTCTGCAGGGGGCTGTGTTCAAGAGTCCCAAGCTCGGCGCTTACAGCGATTTGTTTGCCGTTTATCTTCCCGTGGCGCCGTTTCGGGTGTCTCTCGGATGACATCGAGTGCGTTGAAGAGCAAGAAAAGAAGGAGGGACAGGGATATCGAAGCGCTTTGTGGGATGGTGTGAGAAGGAAACCCTGGCTTATCGGTGATGGATCTAGGAGAACGGTCTACGCTTTCGTAATGTGGGGATATAGACGGAGTTATTTGTATTTATTTATAAATCTCATTTATTCCACTCTCTGGTTATCCCTTTCTCAAGAATCCTCACAGTCGTGCTCTTATCCATCAATCCCCGACACGTTCTTTAAGACGTCCTCAGCCTAAGTGTCTCTCTTCTGCTTGCGAAGGCATCTTAAAATCGACAACAACCGGGCGATGATCCGAAATGAAGATCTCGTCCTCAAATCTGGTGTTCAAAACCGCGAACGAAACCCAGTCCAGTCCAGCAGGATCACGAACAAAGATGTGATCAATCTCCGTATCATCATCCGCATCCACAGTAAACGCCGTGTACGTCTTTACATGGCCGAAGCGGCGCTCCTCGGGCACTATATGCTTAGCATCATACATGTCCGACGCAAGCGTCTGGTACGCCGGGTTGTCAGGCGCGACATTGAGGTCACCGCCGAGGAAGACAGGGAGGCTCTTGTTGTTGTGCGTGGACCACTCATCGGCGAGACCGACAAGTAGGTGCGCCGACTGCTCGCGGGCCTCTTGGCCGATGTGGTCAAAGTGCGTGCACATGTAGACGATGCGGGCTCCGGAGCCGTCATGGCGGAAGCGCGCGACGGTGACGATTCGGGGGAGAGCGGCGTCCCAGCCCACAGATCCGGGCTCGTTGGGGGTCTCGCTGAGCCAGTAGGTGGCATTCTTCTCGAGCTTCCAGACGGAAGGGCGGTAGAAGATGGGGGAGAACTCTCCGCCAAAGGCACCGTCGTCACGGCCAACGCCAACGTAGGTCCACTCGTTGCCAAGGCCCTCGTCAAGGTCCTGGACTTGAGGATAAATGGCCTCCTGGAAGCACATGAGGGCTTCGGGGCGTCCGGCAGCCTCATAATTCAGTTGAGAGATCATGAGCGGGCGACGGACAGACCAGAGTTCCTCGCCGGGACCTCCGACTCCAATAGCCAGGCGGATGTTGTAAGTCATGAGCCGCATGTCGATGGTGCGGGACGAAGCCGTGGCCACGGCGGTGGTGCCGAAGAAAAGAGGGCCCAATCTCATTGTGTCTGGATCAATGATGAAGATGGCAGTTGGCTCATCGATGGTTGAACGCCTGCAGACCCGCCAGCGCTTGAAGACACGCGCCTTGACGGGAGAGTTGCCCAATTAGTAGATTAGTCAACCAACTGTGAAAGCATTGGGTTTAGGAAATGCTCAAAATGTGAAGAAAACTGTGTTTTTTTACTTCGTGATAGCAGCAACTCGCCCTTGATGGAGCGGACAGCCAACTTAGAAGAAGAACTAGATTAGTCAACCCGCAGCCACATATGCCGGCAATAGGTCGCAACTGCAGGAGCGAAGCCTACTTTAAGTTTTCTGCAACCAATCCATTCAGCCACTACGGAGAGTTTGTGTCATTCTGACCCCAAAATTCGCATGACCACGTTTCCAAGCCGGCGAAGATGGGGCATGCCCTCAACGATCTCCAGTTGCGAGGCTGGAAGCGCCACCTGGTCCCAACAATTCTCTTCTCAAGAATAGAGTTATACTCAACCGGCGAGGGCCCCGTTCCAAGCTTTAGACCAATCGCATCTCTAAGGACTCTACCCCAATTTTGCGGCTCGTACCGGGCCCCGTTATAATTACCGCTCGCATGTTGACAAAATGCCGTCCAATGGGTCCGTGTACGCGTCTAGCAATGCGCCATCGTCGCAACCACATCACATCTACTGCCCCAGCTAGCCGCAGGGTTCGATGAACCCCTTTCCTCGTGATGATGCTTACGTCTCGTCTCTCTTTTGTCAAATCCCAAGAAGCTATAGAAGTAACACTTGGGTCTCTGTGGGAAGTGATATCAAGGTTGCGGCTCGCCTCACGCACACAAATTCTGCCAATTCAATTTTCTTCTCTTCACATTATTTGTTTTTCTTTCCCTGGGAGAGATAGGAAGCCATCGCAATGCGTTTCCACCAGGCTTCTCTCCTCCCATTGCTGGGATCCATCGTTCCCTCATCCACCCACCCGTCTCCGCGCGTTGTCCAAGACACGCCGCTCAGTCGCTACCAACCACAACCCGAGAGAGCCGCCGCGATCAAGGAAGCGTTCCAATTCTCGTGGAAGAGCTACTATGAACATGCGTTTCCTCACGATTCTCTGCGTCCTCTGGACAGGTCGGGTGTGGATGATAGGTGAGCTTCCCAGCCTCCCCGCATTGGAGGCAGCGATCTAATAGTGAGTGCTCTAGGAATGGATGGGGTGTCACACCGGTGGATTCGCTGAGCACTGCCATTCTCATGGGTGATGCGAAGACGGTGAATCAGATTCTTGAGTTTATCCCTACGATAGACTTTACTCGCACGGCAAAGGAGAATGAGGAGATCTCCGTCTTTGAGTCTACCATCCGTTACCTCGGAGGTCTGCTCTCAGGTGCGTCAGATCCTCACTGAGCCAGATTCTACTTTTCGGTCTAACATTGACAGGGCATGATCTGCTCACTGGTCCATTCAAGCATCTTGTCAATGATACCTCCAAGCTGGACGCTCTTGTTCAGCAGGCTGCTAGTTTAGCCCATGGCCTCAAGGTCGCCTTCAACACACCAAGCGGTGTCCCCGACGGGGTCGTCGTCTTTAGCCCAAAGGTCCGCAGGGGTGGCCACGATCGAAACAGCATCGCTGGCTTCGGCGCTCTAGTCCTTGAGTGGACGCGTCTCAGCGACCTGACCGGCAATGACGAATACGCACGTCTGGCGCAAGCCGCCGAGGTCTACCTTCTGCGTCCCCTCCCGAAGAGCTCTGAGCCTTTCCCAGGGCTTGTGGGACACCAGGTCAGCGTGGAGGATGGCAAGTTTTTGGACAATCGTGGCGGCTGGGGGGGCGGCACGGATAGTTTCTATGAGAACCTCATCAAGATGTACGTTTACGACCCGGATACCTTTGGCCAGTATAAGGATCGTTGGATTGCGGCGGCGGACTCGACGATGAAGTACCTCGTATCTCATCCTTCAACTCGCCCGGATTTAACCTTCTTATCTGGATACTCTGGCACGCAAACTCACCCCAGCTCTAGTCACCGTAAGTAGCATCCTTAGACTTCGAAGAGGTGTACAAAGAGCTGACATGTCTAGTCGCCTGCTTCAGCGGCGGCAACTTCATACTCGGAGGCATCACCCTCGGCGAGCATAAATACACCGACTTCGGCCTCGAACTCGCCGAATCCTGCTACCAAGCCTACCAGCAAACACCCTCTGGTATCGGCCCCGAAGGCTTCCGCTGGGTCGACGGCGCCCTCCCCAACGACACGAACATCAACACCCTCCCACCACCCTCCCAAGCCGCCTTCTACGAAAAATCCGGCTTCTGGGTCACCTCACCGGCATACATCCTGCGCCCTGAAACACTTGAATCTGTGTACTATGCCTATCGCGCATACGGAGACTCCAAGTGGCAGGACATGGCATGGGAAGCCTTTGAGGCGCTCAATAGGACGTGTCGCGTGGAGAATGGGTTTGTGGGGATTACGAACGTGATGTCCGAGACTGGTGGCGGTCATTATGTTAAGATGGAGAGTTTCTGGCTTGCGGAGACGTTGAAGTACTTGTACCTTATTTTTGCGGAGGATGCGGAGTGGCAGGTGCAGGCTGATGGTGGGAATGGGTTTGTGTTTAATACAGAGGCGCATCTTTTGAGGGTTAGAGGGTAGAGGGTTTGGATTTCTAGGTCGGATATATGGGTACCTATGCACATTTATTACGATGCAAGACTCTTGTGCGTATCTATGTCTAGCTGTTGGGTGTTGTGTGTGAACGTTTTTGACAGGAGCCCACCATCAGCATCATCACTTTATTAGCATATACATCATCACATCTAGAGTTTCAAGATTAATGATCACATGCTGTGTTGGGCAGGGGGACAAGAACAACACCACCACCACCCGAAGTGACGGATGCCGTAGGGTAGGCAGGAGGCGGAGCAGAGCGAGGTCGGACAAGGCCAGCAAAACAAAACGGAAAGAGAGGCCAGAGCTGCAACTGGGCAGCTAGCTAGAAAATAAATCAGATATTCCGGTTCATCAGACAACTCTCATCGTAATGACATCAAGAACAGTTTTCAAAAGCTTAAAAATAAAATGGGCAAGAAGGTGATTGATTTCCATCTCTGTCTCAGCAGTCTCAGCCTTTTATCTTAGACCAATGTGCGATACCCTTATCGGTAGATAACCAAGGCCATCAGTCTGAACAGACTGACCAATTAAAAGGTTCCGCTTCTCTAGCTAGTGGAGCCCTCAGCCTCTTCACCCCCGTGCCACTTTTGTTGAGCCTGCTGGCTCAGCAAGCGGCCGTTTGGCAAGCGGCAAGTCGTTAACAACTATTGCGACCAGCTGTCATCAATTGTTGCCAAATCCCCTCACAGAGGCACCTTTGATCCTAGAAAAATATAAGGCACTTTCATTGACCTATTCCTATGCTCGCTATTCTTCTATCCGAGCTCCCCTATTGTGTACTAGCTGCTTGCGCCGCGACAAAAGGTGTAGTGTAGCGGTCTGGCTTCACCGCCTTGTTGCCAAGTTTTAAATTCGCGAACCTATGGGCTCCGAAGCACACAGCGAGATTACTAAGTACGGTTGTTTCCTGAGGCATGTTGAGATCACCCCTGGCTTGTGAAACCACACATAGGCAAACGCGACTCGAATAAATATCTTTCGCACCATTCACGACCATCGCCCACGATGTTACCCTCGTCTCTCAAGAGTATTTATCAACAGTACAAAGCCGACACAGACTCTGTAGCCAACTGGCTCGCCACAACTGCTGAGGCCAACGGTTATGCAGACAATGCTTCAAGCTCCAACAATGTACTGGTCAAGTCAGGTAGACTGAAGGGCAAGGCTCGGAAACAAGCTAAAGGTGCACACCAGCCTCAGCCAGGCAACTTGGCGAACAAAACTTCTCGCACCATCAGGATCAGGGATTTTGAACCCATGGCAAGCTATATCGCCAAGACAGATTCCGTCAAGGTTCCCCATCACTTGACTGTGGCCCTTGAGCGCGTTATTTGGGGTACTTGAAATTGACTGTCACAGCCCCCATTTGTATGCAGCAAACTAATATTTCTGTCGATAGTACGCAAGAACTTTTTGAAACGGCTTGTTGACAGTGGAGCCGAAGTGGAACCCGGCTCAGATGAACGACATTCTTTCTTTGTCGGGGTACTTGAAAAAGTTCGCGACTGTCTGAAGCCACTCATGGAGACTGGTAGCTTCAACGCGGACGAAGCAGCTAAGAAGGCTGGCGAGAAATCTCAGGATCCTTTCAAGAACATGTTTGCCGTTCTCGAAGTGTACGCACCATCCGAAGCATTCTTGAACGCTCCAGATGTTGCTGCCAAGTCCGCAACCGATTTGAAGTATACTGTCGAACAGGACGAGTCCGCAGAGGATGCAATCTTTGCTCTTGTGGCTCTTTTGGGTGACTATAGCCGCCTCAGGCAGGAGATTAAGTCACTGTGGGCGGATTATCAGGCAAATCGTCTCGATCTCGCTGCCGCTGCCGTTGCAACGAACACGGCTTTCGAGCTCGCTCGCAGCATGGAAGACGAAATCTTGCCTATAGTGAGCAAACATGGCGGCGCAGGCGACATTGCCACTTTGTACTTCATGGAGTTATGCAAATTATTCGGCATTGATGCACTGGGTAACAAGCAGCCAGGTGACGCATATAACTTGGAAGCCTACAATCTGGCCCAGCTCTGTCTGGTAAACACCATCAGTCTTCTCACTAGTTATGCAAATGGCAATTCGGGTGACCTCATCATCACCAACTACAACGGCAAGTTCGGCTGGTATGACGAAGAGCTTGGTACCGAGGGGGAGACAAACCGCGCAAAGTGGGATCAGGATAAGACTGCAATGATGGAGGTCCTGCCAGACCTGCAATTCCTCTCCTCGAATCTGGGAACAGGAGCGGTTGAAGACGAATTAATCCGTGGCATTGGTGCTCTAATGAACAATCCCGGCGATGGTGTGCCCCTGTGGTTAGCCTGGGCTGCTCAAATTTATCTTGATGTCCTACAGTTCCTCGGGTCAAACTGCGGCCGTGGCTTTGACGAGATGAAACAGGAAAGCCTCAAGATCAAGAAGGCAATGGTCGACGTCCCCAGCTCGCAGGAACGCAGCCGGGTCCTCAAAGCTGCAACAAAGTGGGACAGGGATCCGATTTCGACATGCCGCCTCCAAATGATCCAATTAGAGTTGTTACCCGAAAACAGTCCCCCGGCATGGAGGTTTCTGCATCGCAATCCGATTCACTGCGGCCTCCTCCTCCATAATATGCGTGTGAATCTACACCTCTCGGGCGTAACATACGCAGCAACTCCAGGAGGAGTCATGTGTACGACGCAGCTGTACCACGCTCTTCGCCAGGAGAAACTTCTTTCGGACCATTTCGCATGGGAAGATCTCGAAACCTTTTGGAAGATGCAGGGTGACTCAGCTGTCTTTGTCGGCGACCCACCTACGAACCGCGAAGACTACTTCAAGAATTACTGTCTTTGCATCGGCGTGTCCGCCAGCAACTTGGCGCCAACCAAGCGGAAGGGCAAAGTCAATGTCAACACCGCAAACAGGCGCAACATGAAGTTCAAGGGGTGGGTGTCGTTGGTGATTAACCGTCGTCTCGCGCCGACCGGCGAACGTCCCCCCTTGTCGTCTGACCTGATTGAAGGGATCTTGATTGAGGGTCGCCGTCATGAGGCCTTGGACGGCAAAGGGCATATCCGGCCAGAGGTCAAGGAAAAAGCGAAGAATGAGACTGTGAGTTTTAAATAACTTTAAATTACCGTATCAAGAAGTTATTGCTGACACTTATCTCTAGATCGACTCAGTGACGCTCTCCCCTACTGTTCTTATTCGCAAGCTTGCCCTAAACATACACGCCGAGATCCCCGACATAGTGTTCAACTACTTCACCATGCACAACTCCGCGTGGAATTTCCTCACGGAGTTGAAAGAAGAGTTTACCTCACTATTGGGGGTTGGATTCCTCCAATACATACCCACAGAAGACAAGCTGCCTTACGTGGTCGGCTACGTCTTTTCCACTGCTGCAGGCCGTAGAGGCTTGACAAGCGACGATAAGGGAGAGGCTGTGGATGCCGGGATCGATGCCGCCGCAAGGGTTATGCGCAAATTCTTGGAAGACGGACATGGACGAGTTGTCAAGGAGCAAGCTGAGACGGAGGTTGAGCCGGAGGAGCTGAAAGATGCGGAGTTTGGTGACTTGGACCCGTGGAGGCTGGATAGGCTGATGACCAAGATCAAGAAAGAGAGTCAAGCCATAGGGGGCTTTGGTAGAGGAGGAGCCGAAGAGGATTGCCCCGTGCAGTGAGAAGCACCGACTAGTTCAGGTTCAGGCTCTATTCCTACTCGGCTTTGGTCGTCACTACAGCAGCCATGCCAATACCATTTGGTGTTTGATCAGCTGTCTTCAATATTCCCGCTCCTTGACCTTGACATCTATCTACCTAGGCCACTTCTCAAGCTCTCAACTCGTTCCGAAAAGGCATTGGCGGAACCCGTAGGGGACCGGTCTCCTGTTATGGGTACGTACGGCAGGTGGGTACTGCATCGTAGATTCTCCAGTCGTATGACGACCAACGGGGCGTCTGCGACCAACGGGGCGTCTGAGCCCAACACACCAAAGTCAGGTAACACCGGGAACGGGCTGGAGTCGTCACGCACAACAGGTGCGAACCCAGGGCTTATTGGACAATATAGCATGTGATTCCACTCGACCCCAGTACACTCGACAGCCACCCGGTTACCTTTCAGGTTTGGCTGCGAATCTAATTCGGCGAGGCTTACTAGCGCGAGCTCCTCGTTTCAAGCCGAACCAATGCCAAAAGTTGCACTTCTGGCCGCCCACGACAATATGGGTATATAGTAGCGGGTTCTTATCCTTGCTATTACAAGGCCGGCGTCCCCATCCACTCCGGACTCCTCTCAGTAGCACCCCTCAGGTCAGCCATAGGGCAATCCCCAGTTTATCTACATCCTCCTTCATCAAGGTTGTCGCAATCAGAGCGTTCGAATGGACCCACTCTCCATCTCTGCGTCGATACTGGCCATTCTCGGCACAGCTCGAGGCGTAGTCAAGGTTCTCAAGAAGCTACATGGGAAGAAATATGCGTCAGACGAAATCCCAGCACTTATTAATGAGGTAGAATCAGTCAAGCTAGAAGACGCACTGTTCTGACAACTCGAATAGGTCTCAACTTTCACTCTTTTGTTGGAGGCTATCAATGCATATCTCACCGAAGAGGAGGCAGCCGGCACTGAGAACCCATGCTGCCAAATATTGACGGACCAAATCTCCCGAGCGAGCATTCTACTCCAGGAGCTCAACGCAGCCATCGAGGAATACCATGGAAGCCAAGTCAAGGGTATTTTTCGAACCTCGTCTCAATCCGGAAAGCTAGCTAGCTATTATGGGCAACGACTCCAAAAGGCGCGACAAAGTATCCACTCAACAGTAGTGTTACTGCAAAGGAACTCTCACAAGTGCGTTGCCTAATTTCCTGCTTCTAGAGATTTTGCTCATTTAGTCCCCCAGTCGGGCTTTCTCTACCCTCTTCCTCAGATTGAACGACATCAGCACCGCGGTGGGCGAAAGCGTGACCAAGATTGAGATTTTGCAAGCAAGTCAGACCCGAACCGAGGGACGGCTTGAGCACCTTGCAGCTCAAACGGCCGCAATGTCGGGCAGCAGCTTCAATCTGAACGATTCGATCTCCGATGCTTGTAGTAATTCATCAGCAGTTAGTGTTACAGCCGACATGGTCGATCGAGAAGATGAACCGCCGTTGATCCCCCCAGGTTCCGGAATAGAGAGAGTGCCGAGTCTATGTACAGAATTCGTCGTCAACGCGACGGTCGGGTACGAGCGCTGCCGCAGCGGCTGTCCATGTCAGTGTCACAGCGAGTCAACTGTCAGGACGCCGCTCGTCCTGAGGAACATTCTCGGCAGCCTGATCTTCGCATTTCGCGGACTGGCCATCCCGAATGTTCGCTCATGCGACTACCACGGTTGCCGGAAGATGGGACATACAACATTCAGCCTCTCTTATTTCTTTCCGACGTGGCTGCTGGCACGCGTTTTCTCGCTCGCGGGGGCGTGGCGAGACCTCTCGGGACCCGGCGTCTCCATTGTGGTAAGGATGCCGCGTGTCATCTCCGACGACTCGGCAATATTTCATCTGGTCGAGACGGGGAACGAAGAAGCAGTTCGAAATCTCCTGTCCAAGCGCGGAGCCTCGCCGTTTGATGTATCCTCCGACGGGAGATCTGCCCTTTGGGTAAGTGCGCAGGAAGACGTCCGTCAACTGCTTTGACATTCTTACCATGACACAGCGAGCAACTGCACTGACAGGTGGCGCTGGCCCGATATCTGCAGTGCAACTGTCCATGGTGAGGTTGTTCATCAACGAAGGGGCCGACGTATATGAAAAGGACTTGCACGGGCAGTCAGTTATTCTTCCCACCCAATGCAAATGACACGTGTTTAACGTCACGTTAGCAACTCGCTTGACCTAGCTTTCGACCTCGTCGCCATGAACCCCAAGGGGACCTTTGATCTGAGGAGCTTGTTTCCCGTGGAAGACTATGCCGACAGTATGGGGAGCGGCTTCTCTCTCCTTCACAGGATTGTCACTGGACTCGGACCTCGCGTGTTACACCTCGAGAACGTTCTCGGCGTCGATGACCGTGACGTGTGCAAGCTTGACAATAGAGCCCGCTCACCGCTCTCCTGGGCCGCGATGGCAGCCGATCAGTCGGCGATATCCGCCCTGCTCGATCACGGGGCTGCTGCCTCGGCCCTCATTCGTGATGCAAGTGGTGACTGCCCTCTGTCGATTGCCTTCTACCGCGGAGACGCCAAATGTGCTAAGATGATCCTGGAGTCGGACTTGACAAGCACTGTCCAGGCGGTCAACAGAACGAACAAGTACGGCGAGAGCCCCATTTTCTTTGCTGTGCAGTCGGGCAACACCGAGTGCCTTGACCTTCTTATACAACACTCTGTAGACCTCGACACGCGGATGCCAGCGGGGGGAACTGCGTTGCACATCGCCGCATGCTACGGACACGAAGATATTGTGGATATGTTAATCCAGGCGGGTGCGGATTTAGAAGCGAAGGACCAAGCCGGCAGATCCCCGCTCTGCGCCACGGTATACTGGGGCTATGGCGACACCGGGATGAAGCTGGACCGAGTGGCGCGTCGCCTCTGCCGAGGGGGCTCATCTCTAGACTGGGTTGTATCTGGCTTCGAGTGTCTTAATCACCTGAAGGATAGGTGCTATTGTGAAGACTTGATTAACGAGCTTACAACTCAGGTTTCATCCACCGGCTCCCGCAATCACACTCGAAGCGAAAGGCGATCAAGTACTAGATGGAAAGTACAAGATAAGGGACAAAGAGTGTGTCAGTGTGCTTTTTGCTCGGGTACATCGTGATCCTGATGTTTACGGCTCTGATGCCGATGAATTCAAGCGATTTCGGATGCTAGGTGAAAACTCTAGCAAATTACCCCCCAATGCTTGGAAGGTATGTAGGCTATCCAACCTTGTGCATCACGACGACTGACCAGCTCCTAGCTATTTGGAAATGGCACCCGGGCTTGTATCGGTAGGCCGTTTGTATGGCAGGAAGCGATTCTGGCAGTGGTCACGCTTCTTCAAATTTTTCAATTTACTAAAGACAGTCCGTCCTATTAACTTCGAATTTGAACTGCATTGACAATTAAACCTGAAGACTTCTATATAAGAGCGAAACTCAGAAATCCTGAATTTCTTTGCGGGTCTTGACTTTGGTGTTAAGGCTCCTGGTTGAGAAGAATTATCTAAATTAATAAAGAAAACAGATTTAGCTGGCATGAAGAAAGGTTCGGAACCCCTCCTAATCTTATTTGGTTCTAATATGGGGACGTGTGAAGCCCTCGTATGATCCCTAGCCAGCTCTGCAGAAGAGTATGACAATGCTCCAAATGTCTTCTAAGTTAGCTATCCGCTCCATCAAGGGCGAGTTATTACTATTATAAAGTTTAAAAAACACAGTTTTTATTTAAGTATTTTTTAAATCTAATGCTTTTAAAATTACTTAATATTAAGTATTTCTAGCTTATATAAGCTAACAAGCTTATATCTTAATAAATATATTACTTATTGGCTAGCTTTAAAAGTTAGTCTGCGGTTAGAGTTTGGAATCCCGAGTATTAATTTATTGAGTTTTCAATATGCTTTTTTTAGCAACACAATGATGCTCCAAATGTCGACTCGTTAGATGGCAAGGTATCTTCGCTCCAGCGCAACGTTCCGGTCGCCATAATCACTGCAAGTTACGGAGGGCAGCCGCCGGATAACGCAGCTCACTTTGTAGAGTGGCTGGACTCTTTGTCTTCAGAAGACCTCGACGGAGTCTCTTACGCTGTGTTTGGCGTTAGTAACAGTAAGTTTCAGATTGAGATTCGATCTTCTCTCGCTCTTTTTGCTGACATTGTGCTTGTAGGGGAGTGGGATGCAACATACCAGAAACTTCCCATTCGCGTAGACGAGCAGTTGGCCAAGGCCGGAGCCAAGAGTATAGTCTCCAGAGCCGCGGTTGACGTAAGCAGGGGCAATTGTCTCGATGCCTTCGACGAGTGGGAAGAAAAAGGATTTTGGCCGACTCTGCGGAAACTGTCTGGAAAGTCAAACGAGGTATCCGTCACTGGTGCTCGTGAGTTGAAGCTTGAGATTGGTATAGGAACACGATCCAACCTCCTAGGCCAGGATGTTGTAACTGCCCAAATGTCACAATCGCGCCTATTGACCAAGCCAGGCGCTCCCAGCAAGCGCGACATCGGAATCACTCTTCCTGACGGGACGACATACCGTGCTGGCGATTTTCTGGCTGTCCTGCCACTCAATCCTCCTGCCGTTGTTCGCCGAGTCATGAGGAGATTCCATCTGCCATGGGATGCGACTGTAACAATTGACGCAACAAAGTTAACTGTTTTGCTCACGGGCCATACACTGTCTGTACAGAGCCTGCTAGCAGCAATGCTAGAGCTCGAGCAACCGGTTACAGAACCTCTCGCTCAGGGTGTTGCCGGAACAATCCCTGGGGACAAATTGCCAAAGGATTTGAAGGATCGCATTCAAAAAGGAGACTTTCAAAAAGTCAACACTACCTTGCTTGACACCTTGGAATCCTACCCATCTGTAACCTTCACTTTTGGGCAATATTTGGCGGCGTTGCCAGCGCTTCATCTGCGGCAATGCAGCATCTCATCGACACCAACAGAAAAACAATCCGAAGTTTCATTGACATACAGTGTCATTAACGCTCCTGCGAAAGGTAGCTCCAAAGGGCACCGTTTCTTGGGCACTGCCACCACATTTCTTGAGAGTCTCGAAGTCGGGGATCATCTCCAAGTCGCCCTTTGTCCCAACCGTAACGGATTCCATCTTCCAGCCAATAACAAGACCCCTATCATCATGGCATGTGCAGGAACAGGGCTGGCACCGTTTCATGGATTTGTCGCAGAGCGTGCGATCAAGAAATCAGGGGGTTCAGAGGTAGGTCCGGCTTTGCTGTTCTACGGCTGCAACCATCCAGACGAAGATGATCACTACCGCGAACAATTCGATGAATGGGAGCGCGATGGTGTCGTAAGCATGCGACGAGCGTATACCTTTGCTCCAGAGCAGTCGAAAAATTGCAAATTTGTACAAGATCGAGTCTGGCTTAACAAGGCTGACATTGCCGATTTCTTCGGCAAAGATGTTCAAGGTTAATATATGTGGCGCTGTCATCATAGGAAGTAGTATTGAACATGCATTCGCCAAAATACGGGCAGAGCTGACTGGTTGCGATGAGGACACTACGGCCAAGTGGATTCAGAATATGAAAGGAGATCGTTACTGGGCTGATGTTTTCGCCTGAGATGCTTATCTCATATATGTCATTTTGATCCTGAATTTTCTCCGGCTGGGATATTCTGTATTAAATGAAGTGATCTCTTATAAAAAAGAATTGCTATTCGCAGAACCTACTATTGCTATCCTAACAATCTGCTATAATTGTAACCGCAATCCCTCTGCCACCAAAGCTGCGCACACTATTGCGGTCCGAGACCAACTTAACAAGTGTCAAACTAGAAGAGATGGCTCCTCGCAGCTTCAAGTATGGAGACGTGCTTGTATGAGATAAATACGACCTGCTCCTCAGTTTCTGATATCTGGCCTAGGCAGAGAATGAACCTGTCCTTCAATATGGCTGAGTGCTGAACGTGAACGTGGGCCACGTCTGGGCATTTTGAATCAGCTTCGGGGAAAACGCTTACTACTACGTCATATTAGAGGCTTGAACGCTCGCTATTGCTTTGAATCTCAATGCCCGATGTCTTGGGATCAATACGTGTTTCAATGTTGCAACGGAGGCTGTTCAGCCGGTGGTTTAGTATGTCAGGGACTCGAAGATGAATTATTAGTCTTGTGGTATGCCTGAGAACCTATTGTTGTGAATAGGCGCTTTTTTATAACCCAGTCAACACTTCTAACACTTTGCTATTCGTTTCCAGCACTTGCCATATTTTGTTCTAGAATACCTTTTCAAGGTTTCATTCCCTTCCCAATGTCCTTTGACAAGCCCTCAATTTTTTCCAATGGCATATCCCTCAGATTGGGAAGGTCTTGAAAGCTAAGAGCTCATTGAACAGGTCAACGTGGGTGTTCAAATCATGCTCAGATGTTCTCCTTCTCCAGTCGCCAACTGAGATGGTTTCAGAAGTGAGCAAGGTTGTTCGAGAGGTTGGTGAGATAAGGCTTTGAACTCAACGAGCATCTTTGTAATGATTGAACCCAATTGGTAGGTAACAAATCGGGTCACAAAAAGCTTGGGGAGGAGGAAGCTGGAGGAGGAAGAGTCGAAGCTCGGAGGTTCAAGGCTTTCTCTTCATAACTTCTTTCTAGCTTTTCTTCTATTTAGGTTAAGATCCTTAGAAGCACACACCCGGAGGGGGCCCGAGGTCAAACAGCCAAAAAAAAAAAAAAAAAAAAAAAAATTACTATAAGAATAACAGTATGATGGGGTCAAAACCCAAGCCTAAGGCAACAGCAACTCAAAATGACTAGAGTTTCTACTGCATCAGAGTGTAAGCTTTGCTACCCCAACCAACCCTTTGAGATGCTTCATGCAGCTTGAAAGCTAGATGTTGGGAAAGGCAAAATGGCCGTAGGATAAAACCCCCGCGAGGATCGCGAGGGTCACTAGCTTTCTTCTAAATAATTGTAGATCCGTGAAGAACGTGTTGCTGCAGCCACGAGGTCGAAGAAACAAAGGTTGCTTCATTATTTTAGTATTTCCAAGCCCCAATGTTTCCACAGTTGCCTATGATCTAGCTTTTCTATCTCCAAAAACAGGAAAAGTCTACATCATGGAATATCACGAACGATGCCGCCCACTCATGGGGTAATCTCATTTGGTCCAGGCCAGCCAAGACCTGATTCTTACCTAGTGGCTCGTTTCAAATCTGGTGGTCTTTCCATATCTGCTTACTCTTTATCCGGTCATCCACGCCGTTACTGCTGACTCGTTTCGCACTTTGATTAAGCACTTTGAGTAACTGATGCTTCTACGGTGGCCAAAGACTCGCATAAACACAAAATTCCTATAGCGTCACGGAGCGCGCGTGGCTGCCAACCGCTCAGAACCCTATGCCATGTCTCGGGAAAAGGTTAAGTGCTGGTAAAAGCTAAATCGCCGTGAGGATTAAATCCCTGTCATGTCTCTTTCATGTTCCCACTGACCTTTCCACATAGTACAGCACATCAATCACGCAACATCAACCACCACGTCACTTTCCGTTAATACAACTTCCCATCATGTCCATACCACCAGGCCAATCGGACGGACTCCCACCAGAGGAACGGCCCTCGACAGGATATACGAGAGAAGAAGCACTATGGAGAATTCGCACGGACATGGAGGGAGTGCATCGGCACCTGGTTCATTTACACGCCGTCACGCTTTCCTACATTGCACCGCTCGGGGCTGCCAGTGCCGACCAGATTCCCGACATGGGAGTGGCAGACGTGCTCGATACCTGCAACAAGTCGGTGGCTGTCTATGTCCCGTTCCCATTGCGCCCTCACTGCAGAGCAATTCATTACGTTGTCGACAATTACCTGTATCGCCGGTGGTTCCGCCCGTATCAAAGCGAAATCGAGCTGGGACGCTTCCTCTGCAAGACTATCACACCAACGGATCTGCCAGACGAACCTTCACCTTCAGAGGCAACAGTTAGCAGTTTCATCACATTAAATGGAGCCATATGTGCAAAGGTGAAGGCACACCAGCGCGCTTATGACGAGCTAGTCGCTACGGGCCAGGAAATACCAGGATGGAGGTCTCAAGCATTCAGCAACCACAGATCATTCATTCTTCAGCCATTGTTTCAAGCCCTTCTCATCATCGTCTGTGTCCAAAGCTACACCTCTGAGGACTCTAAGACTATTGGCAGCATTCCGGCGCTTTTGGTACGCACCGGTGTCGAAGAAGATCTCAGTGCACCCATCACGTTTGAGGGAATTGCCGGGACGGAGGACTCGTCTTCGAAATTTTACATCAAGACGACGCTCAAGACGGCGGTTGATTTGGTCATGAGCTTGGAGGCTAGGGAAGCTGCCACGTTTGGTCTCCAGCCTAGTCCCGAAGTTGCGTTTGAGGAAGATAAAAGAGCCAGCCAAGGAGGATTAGTGCGATATCAAGAGGATCTAGGAGATGATCCAGTACTAGGTCTCAGCTCCAAGTTTGTTGACGGCAGTAAATATACAGAATGGGGTGGTTTTGGCAGGCAGTTCGATAAAATGCAGGGCGTAATTGAAGAACGGGAGCTGAGGCGGCAAAAGCCGTAATAGCGAATATAGTATAGAATAAATAGAAGAATGGTTTACCATCTATGATTTTATCTTACTAAGAACAGTCGCCACTCAAGCGGTGCTTTTATTCAGAGTAGTGCCCAGAGTACAAGGCGTGACGCTTGACGAGAAGGAGCATGGCAGAGACCACCTACTATGCTGGCAGATATAGACTCAACTAAATGAAGAAGGAGCGCCCGGCTCAAGTTCCAAGTTCCAAGTCCCGTCACACAGGCGGCCAACGCCAATCTCAACGACAGTTCTCTTCCGCACACGTACGGATAGCCTCCTCGCGCCATTCTATCACAGTGTCTAGCGACAACGAGCGTTAGTCCCCCGTCCAGCCTGCGACTTTGTACACTTTTTACACTTTGTCTCGTTAATGTCGTCTTCGACTCTGTTGCTGCAGTACCCAGACCTAGTGTCTAAGGGCAGGACACTACACGCGCAGATGGTGCGTGCGATCCAGCAGCAAGGCTATACTACCCGACAGTTGCCTCGAATCGAGCCAGGCTACGCTATAGAACTCGACCAGCCAGGGGAGCCATTCATCTTTGCGGAGCCGAAGAGAGCCCTTGCCGAAGCAGGACTTCCGACTGGGATAGAGTAGTGAGAGAGAAAAGAGATTAGATGTTTATAAAAAAGCTCGAGTTGAAACTGGGTTTTAATAGTTATCGCATTATAGAAGCTGGCTAGAAAGAAAGATATCCCTGGTAAATTAGTAATAATCTACTTGCGGGTTCCGGGACCTCTGGCGCCCGGATTTTAAGCTTAAGGCCTAAATCAACAGGACGTGTAAGGTGTGCATTTCGGTGGTATGAGCGTGTAGGCGTGAGAGCGATGTATATGGCGATTTGGAATCTGCGCACACGGCCTAAGACTAGCTAGTGAGTCTCGTGCTTGGCAGGTTTTCAAGCTTAACGACACAAGGAATGTCAACAAACTCAGGCCGAGGCAAGCGGATCAGGAGGTCAGCCCCATTGTGTGAATAAGCAAGCCATTGTAATCTGAGGTCAATCGGTCTATCCGTTCAAGCAATTCCGACTTTCCGTCGCCCGCATCTATGTCCACTGCTTTCATGACGAAGCTCGCCTGCTTCTAAGTAAAATTATACCATAATTTTACAAATAGGTATTGAAGATAATTTGTTCAGTTTCTTGTCTTGGGTGGATCCACGGCGGTCCTACCCTAGAACCACTAGACTAACAAGAAGAGCCGCCATCATAGTTGTGCGGAGACCCAAGCCTGTCCCTGGAGCGGCGGATTCGCCAATCGACTGCCCAGAAGGAACCGCAGTAGCACCACTAGTCGTTGTCGCCATCACTTCACCAGCCGTTGTAGCTGTCACCTCGCTAGTCGTTGATGCGGAAGTGTCGGGAGGGCCATCGGGGCAGATAGTCCTATGATAAGACTTGACGCCTACAGAAACCTGTCAGCCGGGCTCTCTTTCTATGCCCGGATTTGGCATGGGGAGCATCAGTTTGGCATACTTTCGATGTCGACGCAGCCAGGGAGATACGAGTTTACGCACTCTAACTCGTCGAGAGCATATGAAACGAAACTGGTACAGCAAGCTGGGACATTCTGGTCCAGACACGTCGGATACCGCGTCTGGATGAAATCGCAAGTTTCAGAGAGGACCCTGGAAAACGCGGAGCCCTGTGATTGTGACGTGGTTAGCCGCAGTGCGTATCGGACACGAGTTTCGTTGGCGGGAGCAAACCTGGCCGCACAGCGTAGTTTCCATGGTGTCAATCGAGTAGGTGGGATTTCAGTTTGAAGATGCAAAGGTTCACATGGGGTGAGTGTTGTGTCTTGTATAAATACCGAGGGCTGGGAGGCTGATTTGATCCAGGCAAGCTTAAACGCCTGGTGGACTTTATACTGAGTGACAGTCCCGCCCCGTAGGCTTCGCATTTCAGGGATGGTAGGGATGGCTTTTTTAGAGTTGGTGGCGTGGCTATTGGGCTCAGCTGCCATGGGACTCAGCTGCCATGAGACTCAGCTGCCTATGCAGAAACATGGCAATCAGGGCACTTTGTGTGCCGATGTCCATTATTCAGGGAATCCGATGCGCATACCGCTGCCGCTTCCGAAACATCATTAGTCCTGCGATGGCCCGGACTGAATCAAGAAGCGTAGGAGAGGCTTGAGAAACATCCGACCCGTCTTCCAGACGAGGTGCATGCCAGGACGCCCGATGACGACCATCTCCAGCAGTCGGTAGCCTCGACATTTTATCAGTTGTGGCGCGACCAAATGCTCAGCTCCGAATGGGTCATCCCTGGTTGGGTACAGGAATGCAATGGTATAGGTCTCCTTTCCTTTTTCTGAGACGACATGGGGGAGGGTTAACGTATACGTCTGGCGGAAAACCGCTGGTGGCGTTTGCTAGGCAGCACAAGACCAGCCTAGAACGTCCGTGGCGGAGATGAACGGCTACCGCCCATTCGCATAAGTGAGCCCTAGCTAACCTCTTTCGGTGCTTCACATAATGAACGATTCAGCTCCCATACTTTGCTCATATTGGAGGCGGCGTGGAAGCCTCACGCTAAGGCTTACTCTTGGTTGCCTTAAACTCACCATCCTGCAAGGGAGGGGATACTGTTCGATGGAATTATGTATAAAGCATCAGACCAGGGGGTTACGTGAGGACATCTGGGGCAAGGCTGATAAGCTGCTAAACCTTTGCTATATAATGCCTGAATAGTGTAACGGTCGTGCACTCAAGCTAGCCTGTACGGAGTATAGGGCTGGTCGAGGTCCAGAAACTGGGCTTTTGTGCAAGGTTTCTTCCATATTCTTGAGTTGGAGATCTTACGGCAGGCATCACAAGGAATTCCACCGCAACACTACCCTTGATCAGCATGCACTCAGGAATAACACATTCTTACTCACCGTGATTTTCATCTTGCGGCATCTAATGCACACCCCTCGCCTCCTAGCGTTTTTCTGACTTTGGACTTGCTCTGCTGTAAGGGGTTTGCATCTCCCTCCTCTGCCTGGACGGAGGTAGGGGGACGTTGGTGGGAAGGATGCGCCGAGATATTGGTGGGGGTGCTGTCTCTATAGGTTGAAAGATTGAGTGAGTACCTTCTAATAATGGGGGGTAAATTGTCGGGGGCTCACCTTCCAGTCGTTCTGTGCTAGGAATTCGATGCACTCGGCCCACGCTTGGCATCTCGTCGTGCTGTTGCTGCAATAGACATCCGGCAGTTGTGTCCATTGCCAAGGCATCATCACACTACTCGTCATTTGACAGAGCTGCAAAAAACGTATAGCATTAATGTTGTCAGAACTGATCCATATGACGGTACATAGAAGCCAGGCTAGCAGAAATGCTAGGGTTATCACTTGAACTCTCTGCTTGTTGTGCATTTACTCCACCATTCAGAAGCTGTTGCCATGGTGGACATGGGAATGCATCGAGATTCGAAGAGGGCTGTGGGTCTAAAGAGACGGATGTTGAAGCCAAAAAAGAGTCTGAGTTTTCTATAGGTCATTTAGTGTCGAGGGGATGATCTCGAGACAAAGCTTTAAGTACGTACCGATTATCGGAAAGGGGACGGGCTAGTCGGTGCCATATGGCACGCATGGGGTAGATCCTGATGTGTTGGACGACTGGGAAAGATATGGATGCAGATGATGAAGATCAAATGTTGGGGTAGGTTCAAAAGATACTGTTGAAGCAGATGGATTGTCGTGGGCATGAAACATGCTAGGAGCAGGGCTCCCTGTTTGGGGGGGAGGACAGAAGTCTTGATGACTTTGGATGAAAGTTAGCTGGCCAGGATTGGAGATGCTGCTATTGACTACCCGCAAATTAGTTGCACCGGGCCGTAACCGTAATCCTATCGACCAGGCATGCTCCAGGTCTCAGTGCCACTGATAAAACCTAATGAACCAGATCAGCATGCATAAGGTTAAATAGGTCTGAGTGCTTGCAATCATACCTGAAGCAGTAGAAGCTACTGGCTCGGCTAAAGTGGAGGGCTGAATGGCCGGTGAGATTACATCGTCTTGATGAGTCTCTGGCCGGATGGCTCCAAATGGGTCCGAATTGGTGCGAGCCGCATCCTGTTCGGGGCTTCCAATCAAAGGAGAGGATAGGCTGGTGAAGTTCGGATCAATAAAGAGACCCGGCACCAGCTCGAGGTAGTCATCATCTTGAGAAGTACGAACTCCATCTGGAGGAGTGGGAACTTCATCTTGAGAATCATATGTTGGGGAGTTCATTGAGAGTTGGGTGATTTAGTGAATGGAAATCTATGTGGGCGTGCTGCTATTTATCATTGGAGAGCCTGAGCATCATGAGCGGTACCGAGTACAACATGCCAAGCAAGGAAACCTCTATGTCCAATCAAAGCCAACATCGGTAAGAGGAAATGCCCCGCCACAGCCAATATGATAAAAACATTGGTGACAGGGTTCTTTGAATCTGCTGTACTAATCTAATTTAGTTAGTGTTTCTCACGAGCTAACTTAAGACGTGTGCAATACAGGAGAGGCAAACCGGTCGCGGTTTGCGCAACAGAGCATTGAGGAACGAAGCTTGATGTTGGAGATAGAATCTGCCCGTTATTAATCCCGATCGCTAAGGTGCAATGTCGCCGTCCCCAGCGGAGAGGCTAAAATTGCAGTGCCCTGGGCGCAAACTCGCTTGTTGATGTCGGAGAGCGTCTAGAGGCCCGGCATGCTCACCTGGTCAATGATGAGCAGTCACTTTTCTCTCCATCTTTTTCGAGCATCACCGTCCACGTAGGTTACCGTGCTGCCATCGTCGGCATTGCTGCCGGATGCGTTGGGTTGCACCCCACAGGAGGAGTGAATAGTCACGTCTCAAGATCATCTGCGAAGTCGGGGATATCTGCGTGGGCTTCATCGTCAAACTGTTCAGAGAAGCGCCCTGCATCGGTCATCAGGTAGGATATGTTGTCGTAAACCAAATTGCCGGTATACCGTATCTAATAATCAATGATTTGATCTTTCTGCGTATGGCCAACCGCGACTCCTGCGACATGGCCTACTTATAGCCAAAAATATAAGACGTATCGAAAGGGCTTTTTAATATCTTCATTTTAAGTACTCTCCCTAGCCTCTAATTCCTTTTACACTTCTGCCAGCCCCTCAAGCGTCAGCAACTAAATGATTCTCTTAACCTCAGAAAGAAAAATCATTCTATCGTACGCTTACTATACTTACTCCTCTATTCCTAGACCGAACCTCTATATTAAACACTAAGAATGAAAAGGCCGGGTGATTAGCAAAACGGCCACCATATCGTTACAGTACTTTCTTCATCCATACGTAAAGTCCGAGGTTACATATTAGCAAAATCACAGCCGCTCCAGTATTATCTCTACCAGTATCACGAACATACCCTATAACCTATAGACTGTTTTTCTATAGGCCTGATTCTATTTCCTCCTTACATCATGGCCTACCGAACCTGAATAGGAATAGTATTGGGAATGCTTTTGCAAGATGCCAGGGGCTGGTCTCTATGGCCTGTGCTAGGATATATGGATGTCCTCTAGAGACTGCAGAAGCGGGTATGGCAATATTTTAGTAACTAATTCATGCATATTATTTTGAAATACGGTTATATAGCCCTTTACACACCGTATATATACTATATTCTATTTAGTGCTTTTTATCGCTTTAATTCTTATAATAAAACCAAAGTGAGTACTAAGTTCAATCAGCCTCTCCTCGACTAATATTAAGCCTTTAAGAGCATTAGGACACATGTGCTCATAACCAAGTGCTTGATGCAAGTTCCCACCTCGGGCCCTATTGCCTTCGGATTGGAGATTGTCCGTCGCCACATAATTCAAATTGTGTGAGTGACAGAATTTTGCTGTCACTGGTGACAAAGTCGTGTGTCACTCAGGCACTATGGATGGTCCGTGCACGGTACCTCTCTCCCCTCAACGCGTCGCGTTCACGAGTAACTCAACTTACGCGTCTGTACAGTTTACTTACTACTGCTACTACGGCTTACCTTAGTCTCTCGCCTCTTTTTGTGCGAGTCGTCGCATCGCTACCACATCTGAATGTTCATACGTACCATCGCTGATCCGACTTCTTTTCTTCTGCGCACACACTCCGCACTTGCGAGGCAAACTCTAGCGCCGCCGCGACTGCTGCACCTTCGCGACTCAATCTTGTCCACAAATAATTGACCAACCCCGCCAGCGGGTGCCATGATGGGCTCGACGCCAGTCCTTGACAGCGACTACGTTTCGGTGACGTCACGGAGACCTGGGCAGCGGCGCGCGAGGATCGGATTCATCCACCAGCACTCATGGCAGCAGCAAGATGCTGTGGCCACGACAAACATTGCTCTCAATGCCATGGACAAGGAGGGCGCAGACCAGCAGCAGCACCACCATGGGGAGGCCGACGTGCCGCCAACGACTCGGAATACTACACTACTCACTGCCGTCAAGGTCGAGGTCGAGGATACGGCTCAGGTTCAGGTTCAGCACAAGGTCGTCGGCAACGGCCACGACGACGACAAATCCCCCCTCGCTGCTGTAGATAGACACAATGACAACGACGACGACAACACCACCGTCGACGACCCCAACGAGCCACCTTCATCCCTAGGCAAGCGCAAGGTCAGCCAAAACATTTCTCCATGCAGTCACTGACTACATTTCTTTCTTTCTCCATGACTGCATGTTTCCAGTCAGTCGACCAACCAGTTAACTGACTTGTTTTGCCCCAGCTCAAACGCTTTCTCAGTGACCTCATCGACCAGTCGCCGCGGCCCACCGACGGCGCAAACCTCGCCTCGTTTGTCCAGTCCAGGCTCCGAGAGCTGCAGGACAAGGAAACCCAATCTCGCGTCCTCGACAAGCTTCCGCCCCAGATGCCCAAGATCCGAGCTGCCAACCAGATCGCGCAAATGCACCGCCACAACAAGAACCGCTCGCTGCTTCGTCGAGAGGCCCACCTGCGATTCCTAGACGAGGCATGGGGAGGGCGCCAGAGCTGGGCACCGCCAGATCGCCTACGGAACACCGACACGCTGGGCATCAATCACATTACGGCTATCGTCAGCCTCACCAGGGCGGCTCAACAGGGGTCCGTAGCGCTCGCTGACCTCTGGCGCCCTGGAGGGGAGCTGTACGAGGCGGCTTGCGAAGGCCACGACGGACGCTTGACAAAGGCCAAGGCGGTGCAGGCTTACAATGCCGTCAAGGCGCGCATCGGTACGGCTCAAGCTGTTGATGACTCGCCGGGTGGTCCTTGGTTGCCCCCCTCGGAGAATGAAGACAACAACTCTGTCGACGCTTCGCCCGATGCCTCCTCTGAGCTGCCTTCCCCCGAGGTTGGCCGTCACTATTCTCCCTCACCTTTCTGTCAGGACTTGGCCGGCCTACTCGATGACGACGACGACGATGACAACATCTCGGAGCGATGCGAAATTGCTTCTCTCGCCCATTCAGAGGGCTTGCCTGTATATCTGGACTTTGATGGTATGTAATATCACCATGGATATCCTTGCTCATCCCCCAGTGCAACCTGAGAACCATTGGTACCTGGCCAGCCTGCTGACATGCCATGCCCTACCCAGCAACGGGCAACGACGTCGGCCGTCTCCATGTACTCGAGACCCAGACTCTGGTGCCTCCTCTTTTGCCTTGCGCTTCGCGTACGACTACCCAAAACATGCCCGCCATCAGCAAAGCCCAACAACAGTTGTCCGACAACATGCGACTTACCGACGACGTGCTTGAGCTCCTTGCCAGGTGCGTCGCCCAATCGAGCCTCACGCCAGCAGCCACCATCCTCGATCCTCTTTGGTTCACGCCTGACCCAGAAGACAATCGCATGCGCACCCGTCTCCCACGCTCTGTAGGCCAAGAAGAAGATGTCTACATTCCCCTCCACCATTCATCGGGCTCCCCGCACTGGAGCCTCGCCGTTCTGAGCCAACGCAACGGAGTACTAGAGCACTATGACTCCCTGCGTTGCTCCCATCGCGACAATGCCGTCAAGGAAAGCTTCCAGATCTTATAGCATGAGCTGAAGCCAGCCGGCGCCGAGTTTCATTTTCGGGCCATGGTAAGTAGTCGCCCGTCTCGTCTCGTCTCGTCTCATCTTGTCTCATCTCTTCCTCGATCTGGATAAATGCTGATAGCAACGTACAGCCTCATTGTCCTCAACAGGCCGATGGCGTCAACTGCGGGGTGTTTGTCTTGTCCATCCTCTCCCACCTCCTCAATAAGAGGGCAGTTCCCAGCACGCTCGACCCGACGGATGAAAGGCGCAGGCTGGCTACGTTGCTATCCTCGATTGACACCCGCAACCACGGCAGCCTTAATACGCATACCAAAGACCCCATCCCAATGGTCGTCGCCTTAGATGGAGCAGCGTCGGATGTTGCAAAGGAGGACACCATTGTTGTCCCCGAGAACCGGCAGCGGCAGGTAACTACTGCAACCGTACAGGCGAAAGAAGTTGGGCTTCACACAGCACAGGATGGAGACATGACACGGCATCACGCCACCGGCCCGGACGTCAATGTCTCGACGCTGATAAGCAGCGTGGATGGTTGGATGCAGCGGCATCTCCCGGAGCCAAACCTCGACAGTCGCCTCGATGAAGCATGCCGCAGGGAAGCCAGTCTCGATGCGCAGCTCGCCGCGTTCGAGGGCCGCGGCCGCGTGCTCGACTCACTGGCAAGGGCCATGGATGACGTTGGGGCGGTTCAGGCCGAGGTGGAGGCAGAGGCAGCGAGCAAGGGATCGCAGCCCATCTGGGCGAGCGAGATTGAGTCGAAGCAATGGCTGGAACACGTGCGGCATCTCCAGGCTCTGATCGATCTAGGACAGCAGCAGTTCCCGCGGCACCGCATCGGCGAACGCACCGCCGAGGACACGCGGCGGGAGATGGACGAGATTCGCCGGGACGTGGCCGAGATGCGGAGGCGGAAGAGGCAGGCCGAGTCTTTGGGCAACTTGAAGCGGGCTCTGGAGCAGGCCAAGGAGGCGTTTGATGTTTGATTTGATCCTCGAGGGTATCGAGATAGTTTACATCAAAACAGAGGTTTGGCCAAGTTGAGTTGTGCAGTGGGTGGTTCATGTCGGATGTTTTGGTTCACCACATGCTCCAACGTGTCTGTCGCCAGTATTCTATCCTCTGAATATGCTTCAATTTCCGACAGGCGAGCGATTCATCGTGGCTAGGCGTCCGTGGCATCGTTTGCCATGTGATATGATACACATGTCGGATCCGCCGACCTGCTGCCTGGATTGCATTCGACGGGGGACCATAGAATACGCTTTGGATCACAGATGGATCGTCTTTGCAAGTTGCCCGAGCATATTTCTCCAACTGACTGACTGATCCACTGGTTGGCGGTGTGCTTGTATCTGCCGTTGAGCCATTCACAACCAATTCGCACTGCAAGTAGAACTCTCAGGCTTAGACGTAAGTATTCATCTAATTATGAATAGAGGGCAGGTATGGACTGGAGGCTAGTTCTCGATAGGTACCAAGAAGGGCTTTTCTCAACCCGTCACTCATTTTCGAGCCTGACCAAGACCAAGAATCATTTCATTGTCTCCAGAGTAAACAAGCTGAGATGTACGCTTGTCCTCCTTCGTGGGCTGGCGAGTCCGTACTAGCAATGAGCACACGGACTTCGATCTGGGAGCGCATTGAGATGTACTCCAAACGAGCCTTGACATACGATTCTGACGCGCGAAACGGTATCAAGGCAACATTGAACTCGCTCAACGAGGACACAGAAGAGCCGGTGGCTAGCACATGGGGCATTCTATCCCATTGCGACTATTCCCAAGACGGTCAGATTGCACATCTGGGCCAGCGATCATGCCGCTGGTAGATCGATATCCCAGACCAGACACGACCGACGCAGTGTTCGAGTCACTTCTAGCGTCCACGCTTCGAGCCTGGACTCAGTCAAGACATTGAAAGCTCACTGTTCAGCCAAGTTCTCAAACTATCACCACTGGTGCTCCACCACTCATTCAAGCCTACCAAGACCTCCTCACAAGTACGGCCAGATACAGCTAGAATAACTATACCCTCTGCCGACTGCTTCAAATCTAAGATGGCATCGACCTTGAGGAAGCAATACGCTCACCAAGAAGAGTATTCGCATCCAAGAATTTTGAGGCTACGCTAGGGGATCCCAAGGCGGCCGCAATGGAATCCATTGACTCAGCCTTGAGACGATCCAATAGCTACCTATCGTCGATGACAAAGGGCAAGAAGCGATTGCGATGGCCTGTCCCAATAGATTGTTTAAGCACCTGGACGGCCATCCATGTTGGGCCGGAAGAGCAGCCTCAGGGTCGAATGCGGTCTACTGACCTTGCGTGCGAGGAAGCCAACTTGGGAATCATCTTGGTCGGTATCGACAACGGCAATGGTGAACTGGAACTACGCTTGGCTTTGAGAAGTTGAGACGTTCATTCCGTCAACGTAGCGAGGGTGGAGTTGGCTTGGGGATCTTCTCAGGTGCTTGTCCAGGTGCTAGCTGTAGTGAGAAGGATGGCGAACCGGTTGGGCGAGTCAACGCTTGTCCAACAAGCACTAAGGATCTCTTTCTCGGATTCCATCTTCACGAGGAGGCGCCTATTACCAGAAGTGATGAAGGGAAGCCTTTCCTCGGCCATTATGTGGACTAGGAGAGTTAAGAATGTGTTAGGAAAAGGGTGAAGCAGTCGTGGGAAGAGGGTCTGGAAAAGATAGGCTTGATCTGGATTAGACGGCTATGTTCTACTTGGCTTAGACTCTCTTTGGTGGAGAGACAAGTAGTATCTCTAACAGGATTCGTTTCATATACAAATAGTGCCGAGAGACTTTATTGAAACTGTTACCAGCAGCCAAAACGTTGACGTCGCTTCGGGAGACTTTAGTGAAACTGTACCTCGGTAGGTACTTAGGCACTAGCCAAAACGTTGGCATTTGGATGGAGTTCTTGTCAAATCATTGTCACCAGCTATATATAAAAAAAAAGAGACGTGTATTAAACTTGAAGGAAACGGAACGGTTAGATAGATAGATGCTCTCTCTCACTCTCTCGCGAGAGAGAGAGAGAGAAACCCAGACACCTACGTGATGTTGTTGTTCCGTCGATGACCTCGCCGCGTCTTCTTGCCCGCCCCTTTGCCTCCTTGCCCTCAGCCTGAGCCCCCCCGCTGACCTCTGCTCGACTCTTCTCGGTCCTCCCGAACAGAGACTTCTTGCTGCTGGCTAGAGTCTCCTTGCCCTCGACCACCAGATCCTCCCTGCCCTCGACGCTGGAGAAGAGCAATCCTGACTCGTAGCCGTGTGGCCTCGGCCTCAAACTTGGCCGCCTCGGTGATGGAGCGATTCCATCCTTAGAGGGCGTCGTCATGCTCGGACTGAAGGCAACTGAGCTTGGCGGCGTTAACTGAGGCGGCGCTGACGGTATGTCGCTCTCGGCATTGCTGGCTGCATCGTCACCATCGCCGTCGTCTTCGTAATAGCTGTATGTGGTGGGAGGCTCCTTGGGAGAAGGGAGGGGGGGGGGGGGGGGGCATGTCGGCTGTAGGCACAAAAAGAACAAAGCGTTAGATAGGACAAGTTGGAGCAAAAACTCCATGCGTGCAAGGGTTGGAGACTAAGAGACTCACTGTTTCCGGCACGCCATCTCCGGACGTTCGCTTAGGCGGTTGGAGATGAGGGTGAGGACGAGGACGAAACAGATGCAGGTCGTCCAGTTGAAGGCGGGCAGCTTCCGTGTCTCGCATGCATTACTATATGCATAGACATAGACATAGGCACAGGAATAGACCCCTTCCTGACATGGCAATAGAAGACGCCATAGGCTGCTGTTGCTGCTCTTCTTGCTCTTGAGCCGCGGTGGTGGTCCGTTGAGCTTGAAACCTGCGAAACTCGTTCCAGTCCCGAAATGTAGCCAACGAGTCCCTATCCTCAAAGACGGCATACGAGTCGTTGTCCCGGCCGCTGTCCCACAACCTCTTGGTCCTCTGCTTCATCTGGTTCTGATTCGACTTGCCCCCATAGCCTCTACAGCGACGGTTGTCATCGCTGTCCTTTAAGGGCTCTTCTTCTCTTTAGCCGTCATTCCCAACCTACTTTTGAGCCGGCTGGGGTTCAGTACCATAACCTTCCTTCTTCAGTCGCCTGGGCTTTGCGGCCGACCAGAAACTTGATCGCCATGGCTTCCAAAGCTTGGGATGAGACTCCCACTGCCGATGCGAATCTAAACCACCCTCTCTCTCTCTCTCTCGCAACGAGAAGAGCCTCCCTCTCTAACTGGTCCCCCGCGTAGACATTCAACGGCAAGTCGGTCAAGGACGGCATCGCGACCAAAATCACGTTTACGCCCCGCCAACAGCTCCTCATGTGGGCACACATCGCTCGCCACGCCCTCATCCTAGGCACGCACTGTTCCCGCCTCGACGAGCTCGAAGCAGCCATGGCGCTCGAGGTGCTCCAGACGCCTGCCAAGAACCAAGTCGTCCAGTCTCTTGTGGGAAGCCTCCGCGATAAGTGCAGGGAGCTGAGGGACAAGGGGATCTGCCAAAGGCTAGAGGCGTGTCCGAGTGGTGTCAGGGCAGCCGCAGTACTACAGTATGAGCCTTGTGTTCGACGGTGGGGAGAGCTAGGCTGGAACGACGATCGATCCAAGCCAATACAACAACAATAACAACAAGATTCGCAGGGTAAAGAGAAAAGAGATGGGAAAGAGGGAAGGAGAGGGCGGATCGATAAGCTCAGTCAACTGCCTGCCATCAACCGTACGTCCTTTGTGACTCCAGCGAACCAAAGGCCCATCACCACAGACGAGGAGTCCATCATGGATCATCAAGAGCCTATCATCGGCCAACAGTCTATCGTCGACCGACAGTCTGTCATTGACCAAGATGTTGTTATGCACCATGAGCCTGACATGATGGACCAGCAGAGGCTTACGGCCGATTCCAGCAACAACAACATTTTCTCTCCCACGCACTTCAGTTCCCCAAACGTCTCTCAAGTCGGCAGGGCTGATGTCACCTCCACCATCACCAGCGACTTTCTGGATCGAATGGACATCGATATTCGTCAGGACATGGCATCTCCGGCATTCGTTTCAAGCCACTGTACAAGAGACCCCATCATGCCAGGTGCCCTGCTGCTGCACCACCAATACGGCGGGCCATTTCACCCAGACCCTCTCCAGCATCAACAGCCACCTGACACGCAGGCTCGTCTCGAAGCTGAGCTCCAGGCTCGGGCGGCTCTTGAGCAAGAACAAGAGGCGACTCGTTCCAGAGCCGTACTGGAAGCAGAAAGGCAACAGCGGGCTCAGAAGTTGGATGAAGCCCGCCGCCTCCAGCAAGCCCAGGCAGAAGAAGAAGAAGAGGTCCCGCCGCAGCAGTTGCAGCAAATGCAGATGGCCGAGGACGGGGTCGAGGCTTGTGAGGCCAAGAAGCAGCACGAGGGCCGTCTCACGAACCCCATCGTTCTGTCATCAGATTCGGGCTCAATTCCCAGCGACGTCTTTTCTTTGCTTGAAGATCAGTCTACTTAGTTGGACTTGGACCCAGCGAGAAGCGGCGCCGGCATGAGAGAGATGACAGCTGACAGTGTGCCGAAAACGGGTCTCGATGAGACTCGTGCGTCTCAGCGTGAAGTTGGCCGAACTGAGATGCTAGCGAGCAGCGTTCTCAAGGTGGCCAGCAAGGGGCCTAAGTTCATCTCGATTTGTAATACAAAGACCCGTCTCCTCGGATCTTGCAAAGGCCTCGCAGTTCTCTCGGCCTTTAAAGGCCACTCAACCTTTCCAACCTTCAAAGGCCTCTCCACCACCTTCGCCTTCACGGCCACCAGATGTCTACAAACCTTGTCAGCCTTCAGAGGCCGCTCGGCCTCCACAGCCTCTAAAGGCTCCCAAGACTCCTCGGCCCCCTGAACCTCCAACAATGGCTCAAGTTAGAGCAAGCCTGGCCAGTCCAATCCCAACAACCCCGTCGAGTCGCGGCACGACGCCGAGGGCGTCAAGCAACCCCAAGACTCCCTGCTGCCCTCCTAAGCGTTCAACTTCAGCAATCGCTCACGCTGGAGCAAACCCTGCAACTCCGATTCCAACGAGTTTTACCGAAGTACATGACACCAACAAGGCCAAACAACCCAAAGACTCGGACCCTTTCGCCGTCTCGGCCCTCCGAGCCTTCCCAGCCTTCCCAGCCTTCAGTGATAGCTCAGTCAGCAACTCCAGTTCCAACGAGCTCGCCGAGCTGCACGACGCCAACAGCTCAAAATAACCCCAAGACGCCGACCCCTCCTATGACACCTTCAGCAATGCATGGCGAGGAAGAGGAAGAGGAACTGAGAATGCCCATGGTCGCAGTAACGCCAACCTCAACCGTGTCTTATCTTTCAATGACAAGCTCTCGTGCCAACAAACGCCCGAGCCACCGCCTCTCGACCCCCCAGCGAGGCCGACATCGAATCCTTTCTCCAGCATGCCCTCCGCACCAGAGGCTTAACTATGCAGCTGTGGAAACTTGAGGCGAGAAATCTGGACGTGGGCATCTATGAGGCGAACAATGCGGTGGCGGATGGTGCGAAGAGTCTCATCATGACTGACACGGCGGCGAGCAGCGAGTCCAAAGCGCTCAAACACCACCATCGACTAGCCGTGGAAGCCATGGTGCAGACCAAGGACGGGATCAATAACTGGTTGGGAAAGGAGCTCGGATGGGCAACGCAGTCCGACGGATTGAGCGTCGCTGCTCGGCTACTTGGGTGAAGAGACGAGTGGTGATGATGGATGGTTTGAGTGTTAATGCAGAGACGATGCCCCCGGTAGAACGATAGTACGCGTTTGGGCCAGTACATATTGCTTTACGTATGGAACATCTTGAAGACAGGGGATTCCTAGAGGTCTTTGGTAACTATGTCTAAAATGCCTAGCTTGCACTGCTCTGCTTCAACAATAAAGAAAATGTCTTGCCTGCAAACATGTTCTTCACCACCTCTTCCTCTCTCGGTGCGTCTCTCCTCTGTACCCCGGAGCCCTTGATCCAACTGCGACGTCAGTGACAAAGGATTTTGTCATCTCACTACGTTGCTACGTCTTTGCGACAACAGGGCGTGACTGCAAAAAGCACAACGACTTGAAGAAGTTCAAGTGTCTTTGCCTCTCCTCCTGCTACAATGTCTCCTTCGCGAAAGCACAACTCGCGAACAGGAGTCGCGACCCTGTGGCCAGGAAAGACAGATGAAAAGGCCTTTGTCAGTTTCCCCCCAGTTCCAGTTTTCGTCGTCTGACTAACTTAACCATCGCCTGCGCAGTATCATGACCTGGTCTACAACATCATCGAGGAAGATCCCTCGGAGCTGCAAGTCTCCTTCACGGGTAGACAGTTCGGCGAAGACGTCTCCTGCCATGATGCAGCTTCAGGATGCACTCTCATGCCCCGTCATCATCTCGCTGGATGCGCCCTCACGGCCCATGAGCCTCCAGTTTCCTGGCTCCCGGGCAAAGGCCATGGACTAGCTTTCGATCAGCTCGTGTCTAGTAACCGACGACATCATCGAGTTTCTACAGGTCACTCCCATCATGACTGGGGATCGGAGAACCTCCCGCTGGGTACGTATGCCAAAGCTCTCGAGCCCATCTGGCAGAGTACGGGTCGGTAAATCCATGCGCCTCGAGCAGCACGAATCCACAGAAAAGAGACTGATGATGTGAGCACCAGCGCCGCGATATGTGGGGGGGGGTATATGGCAGGATGATGCATCATTTTGGACATTGGGTTAACCGTTTGCCTCATTCTCACGTCTGAAATCCCACCAACACGCCGCCTATGCTCAAAAGGATCGTGTATTGCTGTCAAAGTGGACTGATATAATGAGCGTGACGAGGTTGCTGCTTTCGGCGCAGATACCGGCTGAGATACTATTCGTGACCCGGATGCGCGTCGAGGTCGTCCCATTTTGAGTCATCTATCAGTTCCTTCGTCCTAGCCCTTTTTTCTAGTCTAATATTTCGATTTCTTCTAACGCGCTGTTTTTTCTGGCCTATCTTATCTCTCTGCTTGCTTCCATCTGATCAGTATTGCCTTTTCATCAGACTGCTAGATCCACCAGTCCTGTAGTAGGTAATCATGTTCTCCTGTCTCGCGTGCCCCCGGACACATCGTGATATTGTATGAGCATGCACCTCGACAATGGTTGAAGGACGAAGAGAGTTGAGTTTCGACAATTTTCCGAGTACTCTGTATGCCACACGCACTTGTGACATCTCCAAGATCGTTCAAGCCACCTAACTGACTAGTTCTCCAAAAGTGCTCAGCAGGAGGAAGTTAACCACTGCCGGCACGTCATGTTGCTGATGTAGCCCTGCGACAGGGACGAGAGGAAGTTTGTCTCAATGATCAAGATGCTTTTCGAAAGAGACCAGACAAAGAAGCGGCATGTGTAAAAGCCTCCTCACATTGAAGATCCAGATTGTTCCTTGATTTGGGAGGCCCAAGTTGGCATGTCCGAGGATAAGTCGGGCCGTGAGTCATGGGTAGTCTCGTTGTTTTCATGGATCAAGTCGGCTTCATGGCCTTATCGTAGTCGTTGCCGAGATCCTGACAGGACGAGTTGTCTCTTTGCCAGCCCTCACTTGGCAGGCCAGCGAGCCTTCGTCCATGGATGAGATGTCACACCCAGTATATAAGCCATTACTGCACTGCGCATTAGCGGAGTGTTCATTCCCTTTTGCCGTAGTGGCAAAAATGCAACATGAGAGAACTGGTGGTGAGCGAGATGGCTCATACTTACGATGGCGACTAATATATTCTGAATGCAGAATTAATTAGATAAAGCATGTAAGTACTCTCCTTTTACACAGTGCATCAGCTGCGTCTTGGGGCTCCTGATGAACTGTTGCGTGAAACAAGGCTGGAAATTGCAAGCGCCAAAAGAGGCTATCAGATGACCAAACTAAATAACAAAGGCAGAGCTACTTAAGAATGGAACATCAGCTCATTTCAAAGTGTGTGTGTCAATGAACCGCCTTGGAGCAGTTTACGGTTGCTGGAAATATGATTCTTTACATAAATTCAACGCGATACCCTTTCAGACACCTCTAAGGTAGGAGAAAGAACTCAGCGCGCAGGGCAATAGTACTGTGCTGCCTTCATAAATGAGTAAGAGTAAGATGTGCCTTTGTTAGAGAGGATGCCTTGTTTTACTACGTGAGCTCAATTAGCCGCATTGTAACGATGACGAAATAGAGGTGGGTGTGGGAGCACTGGGTCCAAGTGCAAGTTTGTGAAAATACTGCATTCTTTTTGTCACCTTGGCCGCAACCCGCTTCAAAAGGGACGGAATATCACTTTGGCGGATGTGTTTATCGACTTGAGCTTTTCATCTATGTAGATGAAAAGCTTGATATTTGGCAACTGTGGGAGCATCGGGTTTTGATGCTGTATTGTGGAAATATTGCGTTTTCTTTTTGTTACTGTAGTCGTAGCCCACCCTTGGAGGCATGGCGCAGCACTTTCGTAGTATCAGGCCAGCCTCGTTGATCATTAACGTCATAGACTAGAGGACACATTAATGCTAGTAAGCCTTGCCGTAAAAGTCATTGTCAAGAGACTTCTCGTTAGAAAGTGTGTATCACGTCTATTCGGCATCCCGTGGTTAACTTATTTTAACAGCCGCTCTTCATCCTATTCGTCATCTGTTTTTTGGGCTCCTATAACACCAGCTCCTCATCACTCGTCTCTCGTCGCAACATTGTCAGGCTCATTAAGAATGTCCGTGTCGAACTGGGGGCAGAGACTCCAGGCTGTGCTCGTACTCCGAGCCATTCGTTTTGTCTTCGATCAGCACACCTGTCATTTTATTTCAATTCTAGCCTTTCTACAAAACTAGGTATCTCTATGCCAGAAGCAAATCGCTCTCGATGGAGCCGACAGCTATAACCTGGGAACCAGGGTCCGCCTTCACAGCGGTCTTCTCAACGATATTTTAGCACACTCACATTTGTTTCACCAGATCTACTAGATGGGTCTGCATAGCATTCGCAACCAGCCCCGAGATGAATCAAACTCACTTCATCACCAATTTAGTACAGAAAGATATGCAAGGGTCCAAATGGTGGCCGAAGGTCTTCCTGGGGTCATCTCTCCTCGACTAGTACGAAATACTACGACCGGCCGGATCTCTAGGTTCGAGAGCAGTCACCTACACCGCTGCCCCATATAGCACGCAGTGGGGAATCCAAGTCAATTCACTTGTAGCACAAAATGTGACCCGATTTGTCTGTAGGTAAAGGCGAAAGGATAACGCATGGGGTGAACTGGGGAATGGACTGAGTGGAAGTGGTTCGATTCGTGGTGCTAGCAAGGGCTATGACAAAACTCGGCGACGAAACAGTAGGGTTGATGTCGCATGCTGAAAGCTATTCAGCTTGCGCTCTTAGGAACATGTTGGGCTTCCACCTTTCCAACTCCAAACCTTCCATATCCTTGTGGATGAGCCCGGCTGGAAAGCTATCTGGGCGCAAGGTCAAGTAGATCTGAGCCAGGACTTCCACTGTCCAAAAAGACTCGACAGAAACTGGCGGGAGGCAATGCTATTTCTGTAGCCGTGCAAGGCTTTTGTCGCTGGTCTGGATACGATGGGTCACATGTCGGATTCATGCCTTCATCTTCTATCAAGCTTGCTCATCATAACACCAACACCAACACATGAAAACAAATGTATTAAAGCCCAAGTTGCGAGATAAATGGGTAATAACCCACAACTAGTGAACAAGAGGAGGGGCGTGAAAAGGTTTAACTCGATGCCTCTCTCTAAGCAGCAGGGGTTTCCAGTTCAGCCACGGCCCTCTCCCACCAGGGTGCGTACTCATCACGGCACCACCCACCCTGCGAGCCGGCGTAGAGCAGCGATGATAGCATAGCATCCGTGCGAGGAGTCGGTGGAACCAATATGAATACTCCCCCAGATGATCTGCCATTCACAGGTTAGCACACATATAGTGAAAGAGAGAGAGAGACAAAAAGGCGAGAAACCCTACCAGCTTATCATGGGTGCGCTGGGCAAAGTCAACACGCCAGTCAGCCCCATTCACAAAGATGGGAGGAAGCATAGGAAGGCTGTCGGGGTCGGCATGGGGCAAAAACTCGAGATGTCGAAAGTGAGCGCGCACCCAGGTCCCAAGCTGGGCGGGACCGGTAACTCGGCCGCCAGTCGACTTTGGAATCTTAATCTCGATCCTGATGGCCAGCAGCACGTCTCTCTCATCGGGCAGCTGAACATGGGCCACTCGGTTGTTTTCGTTGCGGGCTTTGAATGTCTCGATGGCTGAGTAGAGCTATGAGTCTTCTCGCGGCTGGAAAAAGATGCCGTAGTCGATCTTTGCGTCAGAGATGAAGGGGTCGGGGTCACGGAGGCCCGGGTATATTCGACATTGCGTTCTATTCGTAAGAAAACAATTGTTAGCTCATTCTCGGTCTCAGCCTGTTGTTGTGTTGTGTTGGGTTTGGTTGGGGGGAAACGCACATGTTCTCATATGAGACGTCGACATCTTGCTCACTCTCACTCTCGTAGAGGGCAACCTCGAGGAGCGGAGAATGAACGCTGTCATTCCAGGCCGACTCATTAGAGAGCCGGTCCTCGCACTCGGCCGTCCGACGACGAATCATGCGAAGCCGCCTGTAGATGTACTCGTCATTGGCTATAGCGCTTTGGTCTGTGGTGGGCGGCATGAACCAGCTGTCTAGGGGAGGATTGGGGAAGCTCTCCTGCGTCGCGATTCGAGTCTTGCACACTCAACCGTCAGTCATTGAATGGATATTTATTTTATAAAAGATTAGATGCTACTACTCACCTTGATGCTGTAAGGAATAGTAGGTCCATTGATTACATGTGCAAGGTCTCGCATGAGGGGCGTGATGTGAGCTATACCCGCCGTCATCCTCTTCCGCTGAAGCGGATATTGTTTTGCATTGCGCAGCTCCAGTTCCCGCCTCCTGGGGCTCGAGGATCCAAACTCATCGGAATTGACTTGTTAGATCCGCTCTCGGAAGTTGCAGAGCCTAGACTCGCGTCGGAGAGACTTGCTGCTCCTATAAGAGACCTCAATGTCAGTGGCAAGCCTGAGACAGACCAGCATTCAAGTAGATCGAACCTCTTTGACGCGGCGTGGCATCCGGATCTGGCACTGGACCCACCGTTGTCCTAGGCTTCTTGGGGCTTCCCGGGCGCGACATGATTCCGATATTGAAGCCACCGTCCTCCCAGTAATTGGGGTTGCCCTGCTCGATTTGGCCTATCCAGCCCTCGATGAACGTGGTTGTGGGATCAGCCACGGATTCCCCTTTAACATACCACATGAGCTAGAAACAGCTGAGAAGAGAGGGCTTTCACAATGACTTTGTGGTGCAGGGCGATAGATAGCTGGGGAGGTGTAGGCAGTATGACATGCCAAAGGATACCATGGAATCGTGAATGTTTTTGTTGGTGTGGATCCGACCGTACAATCCGGGTTTAGCCACCGTCCCGATTTACACCTAATTTGTAAGGCAACAGCCGACATCGCTGATCACAAAGCCGACTGCGGCGTCTCCCCTTTTTCTAGCTAGTCAGATCAATCATAACACACAATTCCTATGCATCCTGCCGCGGCTAGCTTTCAATAGTTATGAGCCCGGTAGCAGCTCTTTGAGGCTATTCGCATCAATTCATATCGTCTGATCGTATGCATAGTGCTCCAATTGACCCGTAGCCAGGAAGGCGCGTGGTCCTGAGCCGCCGGATCACGACCAACATCACGAATTGAAGCTATCACGATCTCCCTCACTGAGCACCCTGAACAACAACAAGATGATAGATACGAAGTCATCTTTAACTAAATCTCTTCTCGAATGTAAGAAAAGAGAAGACTAGATCCCGTGGATCGACGAAGTCAAAGTCCTCTCTCAAGACTACGAAGTCTGGGACTACGTTGACCCGGATCAGACCAAGGATATCAAAGACAAGGTTTTCAGCACAAAAGAACCCGTTCTTACTAATCCAAAAGACAGACCGACCCCCCCTAGTCTTCTGGATAAGATAGGGATTGAAGAAAAATAACTACACCTTAAGCTATTCGACTATCAGTTAGATGTTTAGAAAGAGACTGAGAGAACACGCATCCTGAGATATGAAAGAGACTACATAGCGTAGAAATATAAGAAAACCCGCCACGACCGCTCGATTAATAAGAAGAAGGAAAGGATGACTCTTCTAAAGACTGTAGTTATAGAATCCCTAAGCCCTATCTTTAAGGAATATATTAGGACCGAGCTGACCCTATAAAGGAAGATTATAGCCCTAAAGGAATACATTAACCCTCGACCGAACTAAAACATTAAGGTTATAGAAGACCGCTTCTGGTCCCTTATTATGAAGAAAGGAACTAGGGACTGGGAGACCTGGGCCTCATACCTTGAGGAAGTGTGGAAGAAGTATAATACTTATAATATCACCTCTATCCCTGAGTAGAAAGCTCGAATAGAGTTTATAAAGGCAGTCTAGTCATATCCTGACTTCTATATCCCTTAGTCAGTAGTGATTATAAAGGCTGAGCTTTAAGGCGATAAAGTTAATGATCTAGACCTGCTAATCAGGATCTTCAGACAAACCATTAGAAACCAGAAGTCCTCGAAGCTATAGATGAATGCAGTTATAACCCCGGACGCTTCAAAACCAGTAGCTAATGCATCACAATCAGGACAACGACCTAATCAAAGGAGTCCTATATTATGTATTACTTGCGGATGCCCTTATAAGACTGGGAAAGACTGGTGAGTACACTGCTTCAACTATCAGAGGGAATATAAGCCTAATGCTGCTTTAGAAGGCTGGTTTATAAGAGACTACTAAAAGAAGCATCTAATTAAATTCTTCGAGAAGCATCCTAATAAAAAGAAGAAGGCTG
Organism: Dactylonectria alcacerensis; assembly: GCA_029931735.1. NCBI lineage: Eukaryota > Fungi > Ascomycota > Sordariomycetes > Hypocreales > Nectriaceae > Dactylonectria > Dactylonectria alcacerensis. Next base: position 663,194 of record JAPMUZ010000015.1, on the reverse strand, counting down.
AGGACTGGATTCTATAGTTACGGTTAAAGATACTGACTCCCTCTTAATAGAGATAGTAAGGCTGTTAATAATATCTAAAGCAACTGCCTTAATAATAAGGAGATACCCTCACGATTAGCAGCCAAGCTCTAAAGGGTCCTTCATAAAGTCATAATCTTATAATGCTAGCAGTCAGATCATTAGCTGATCAGAGGCTTGAAGATATCGTGATCTATGATATAGGAGCTATGAGGCACTTCTTTAACCATACTGACTGGTTCATAGCGGAGGATTTCGACCTGTCTGTTAAAGAAGAGATCCTCGCCGGAGATATAACTATGGTTATAGAAGGCTAAGGCATAGTAGAAATCAGGGTATCCTGCCCTAGTTACCTACTTAGGCGTATTCTACGCTATCCAGATGCCTATTACATTCCTAATATATCTAAGTGCTGTATTAGCTAGGATTATGCATAAAGCTAGTGTTCTTTAGGACTAAGAAATAGATCTCTTATATCTTAAGGGAGTTAAGGAACCTATAGTATATATGACTGAGGCTTTTGATTAACTAGTCTTAGCAATGAGGTCATCTTTAATGCTGAATTCTATATCTCCTAGGGCAGAAATTTCTCACTACTAAGATGCCGAACTTTAGCACTAATAATACAGTTATATCAGTCAGGAAGCTCTCTCTTAGCTAGCTGAAGCGAGCTTGGGGGTGAAGATAAAAGGACTAAGACTCTATGAGTGTAAGAAATGTGCTATTTCGAAAGCATTATATATAATCTTAAGAGATGCACTATAGCGCATTCTAAAAGGCCTGGGAAGGTCATTTAACTATAATCTTTACTACTTTCTAATAATAATGTATAACGGCTATAAATACTGGGTGCTATTCATATGCATTATAACTAAAATGCGGTTCTTTTATCCTATTTAAACCAAGCCTAAGATCAGGGTTGCTTTCAGGCGACTATAAGCATGGCTAAGAGTCTAATTTGGAATCGAGATATAGCTTCTTTAGTGTGACGGCGAGAAGGCTCTATTCACTAGTGATTAGAGAGAAATCTTCAAGAATGAGAGCATAGTGGTCTATGAGTCAGCTCCTTCGACTCCTACTTAGAACAGGGGTGTAGAAGTCTTAGGAAAAGTTATCAAGACTAAGGGAAGGACTATAATAGTAGAGTCAGGTCTTCCTAAAGAGCTCGCATCAGAGATCTATCTTATAGCAGTCTATTTAACTAACCGTACGCCTTTCTATTCCTCTAGAAAGTGAGTAACACTATACTAACTATAGTGAGATTAAGTCTGTAATAATATTACATCCTTTAAAGACATTCTTAAAGATAATAGACCTATAATATCATATCTCAGAGTCTTTAGATGCCTTATATATCCAATGACTATAGAGGCTTTAGAATACATTAAGTTACATAAGTCATTAAGTCTGTTTATATAGAGAGCTTATATAGGCTATTTAATTAGATATAAGGGAGAATCTTAATATGTAATTTAGGTCCTATCTAAGCGCACGAAGAAGGTTATAATATCAGCTAATGTTAGCTTCGATGAGCAAGAAAGCTATAATTCAAAGAGAGAAGAAGAAGCTAAGGCTTATTAAGAATATACATATAGGATCCTAGAAAGGATTAACGCCTAAGACGTTATTAAAGAAGAAGACATTAAAGAGATCATTAGACTTAATATAGGCATAATAAGGTCTTTCATTAATCCCTCAACTATTATAGAGATACTATTTCTCATACAGTCATCACAGCCCCCGCCCAAGGAGGACGGAGGTTAAGGAACTCAGCTATTGCGCCCCAACCAGGAGAAAATCCAATAAAGAGAAACAACTCCTATGATGCCTAAAGAGTTAGCTATCTTAGAAGGTTAATATCTTTCGCCTCTATAGTCAGGGGGTGGAGGAAAAGCAGTTGAAAGGAGGAACCGATCCCTCCCGCCGGAGAACGCACTATCGGAAAATTCGGGCACACTACGTGTGGTAAGATTTGCAGATATAGTAGAGGGCGAGGCATTAATAGCCCGCCGCGATCCTACTATGAGCTCGCTAACTATAGGCCCTCTCTCTCCGAAACCTATATTAATCGATTCCTTAGAAGAAGACGATTCAGATAATACATAAGATGACTCATTATCAGATAATAATAAAAAAGAGGAGTAGGTAGAAGATATTATTAAAGTTCAGCTTAAGCCAGCTCTGACTATAATAACTTATTAATAATATAACTATAACTAGTATATTGAGGAGACTAGAATCATGACTGGATTATAGACTAGAAAACCCTTAGAAAAGGCCCTTAAGGTATAGAGACTTAAGGATAAAGTTAACTAATAAAAGAAGAAAGATATTATATTCTTAATAGTCCTTAAAGCCAGTAAACATCGCCTTTATATAGATAATATGCCTCTATCTCTAATAAACTATAAATAGGCAATGAACTCACTATTCGTATAAGAATGACTAAAAGGGATAGATACTGAATGGAATTATCTCTCTAATATTAGTTACTTTAATATTATAGAAGAAGCTAGTATAAATCCTATGAAGTTAATTAATATAAAATGGGTCTTTAACTATAAGGCTGATTAAGACAGCTTTATTAATAGGTTCAAAGCCTGACTTATAGTATGAAGTGATTAGTAAGAAAAGGATGAGGTTAATGTATATACTTTAACTCTAGTATATTGGTCACTTCGTATAATATGTGCAAAATGCTATAAAGAAGACCTAAAGACTTACTAATATGATATTATTAACGCTTTTATTGAGAATGAATTAGGACCTGATTAAAAGGTCTATTGCAGAATGCCACCTGGCTATAAGAAGCCTAGCAAAGCAATAAGGGTATTGCGAGCTCTGTACGGTCTTAGGATATTACTAAAGCTGTAGTATAAATACCTCTCTTCCTTCTTTTAAGACCTAGGTTTTGAGGTATGTAAAGAAGATCCCTGTATCTTTAAACGCGGCTGTTTCTTTATTATGTTCTTTATAGACGATATCGTCATAATGTATCTAAAGGCTCTAGAGCCTGAGTAGAAGGAAGTTAATACAGCCCTTAAGAATAAATACTAAGTTAAGGATCTTAGAGAACTTTACTAGTTCCTTAGAATAGAGGTTATTTATAACTGTAATACTAAGCAGATATGGCTCTTATAGGAGTTATATATTATATTAATATCTTATAAGTTCTGACTAGATAATGAGCTTATAGTAACTAAGAAGTCTTTAATCCTAGTCCTTATAGAACCTCTAGTTATAACTATATATAAAGCTAATGTCAATGATATCATAAGATTCAAAGCTAAGGTTAGAAGTATAGGATATCCTGCTAATACTATAAGACCAGACGTTAGCTTTATATCTTCAAAACTGGCCTAATTTAGTAATAAGCTGAGTTAAAAGCACTAGAAAGTAGCTAATTAATGCATCTTATACCTCTTTAACACTAAGGATCTCTGTATTTACTATACAGCAGCCCTAGAGTATAACTATCTCTTCATAGCTAGAGACGCAGCCTTTAGCGACTGCTTAGTAACTAGAAAGTCATCATAAGGATATATTATTATAATATACAGTAGCCTGATTATGTAGAAAGCTATAAAGCAGGATATAGTTATAACTTCTAGTACAGAGGCCGAGTTACTAGTACTTTTAAATATAATAAAAGAATGCATTTCTCTAGGCTGACTACTCTAAGAAATTAGTATTACGGTCATAGGCCTGGCTTTAATTCACTGTAATAATAAGCAGATGATCAGACTGATTAATGAAGAGACTTTAAAGCTAGTTATGAAGCTTTATTATATTAATATTCATAACCACTGGCTATGTCAAGCCTGTCAGAGGGGTGAAGCTATAGTTAACTGGTTGCTTACAGCAGACATGCTGGCTGACGGTCTTATGAAGCCGCTGCCCTCACAGAAACACCAGAATTTCATATCCTAATTGCGATTAGAACCCGCGCTCCGGCGTGAGATCTAGCTTGTCTAAACACTCTTCGATTTCTCACCCAATTGACAACTTATGGCGATATGGATGACATTCCCGTGTTCGTCTTGACGAGGAGATCATTCTGATCATCATTTTATATTCGAATCATCACATTTATAGTTACAATTGTACCTCAACGTGCATGGCTGCATCGAAGTGTGGAGCAACACCACATCTTTCGTGCTAGGTCATTCGACCAAGTGTGGGAATAACCTCATATATTACAAGAGGTTCAATCCTACGTATTTACATTCTTTTTGATGGTTAAAACACCATACATTTTGCTAGCTAGAAGGAGGAACGGTCTCGCGATGACCTCAAAAGATCAGATCAATCACTCGGAAGGTGCTAGATCTGAGGGGGTGTGTTGGTGTGGATCCGACCGTACAATCCGGGTTTAGCCACCGTCCCGATTTACACCTAATTTGTAAGGCAACAGCCGACATCGCTGATCACAAAGCCGACTGCGGCGTCTCCCCTTTTTCTAGCTAGTCAGATCAATCATAACACACAATTCCTATGCATCCTGCCGCGGCTAGCTTTCAATAGTTTTCGTTTACATGTTGGTGTTTTGTGGTCGGTGGGGCAAGTCGGACCAGGGATTGGGGCTGGGCAGCTGGCTACACTGCCACGCTTACGTAATTCAAATTGGGTCAGTGACCGAATTTCGCTGTCACTGATGACAGAATCTACATGTCACCCACACTGGATAATGGTCCGTGCACAGAACTTACCTAATTAGGTAGCACTCACGTGCCCGGAATGTCTATATTCCGCCCCGCTTCGTCTCCTCATCACCTTTGCGCTAAGAGTCCGTACCTGGCCTTGCTTGTCAAGACTCCACTGGATGCAACAGAAGATCATCTCTGGTACTCGCATCTCGATGCGACATAGATATACGCGGACGGCACCTGAAGATCGGTCATGTTTGCCACCGACATCGTAAAGAACGCCTTCCTCAGATGCCCAGAAAGACGTGCTAGTTATGCAACACATCCATCCACTCTGAGGTGCGAAGCCATCATTGGTAGCACTTCATCGGATCCCAGTGAAGCTTGCAAGTGCGTATTCGACATGAAATGTTCTGTTACGAAATAAACAAGACATGTGAGCGGTACTTCTTCCATGCTCTAAGCGGAGGATGAGGCCACTGACGATTTGGAGGTCCTGTCTCGGACTAACTGGAGGCTGGTCCATACAGGGCAACAACGAGGCCAATGGCGGCCAAGAGAATGGCCTTGCAACTGATACCGATTCGAGATGGGTCGGTGAAGGGGTCCATCAAGGGAAGTCCAGACGTCGAGGCTCTGCTTCTTGTTGCCCGTCGGCCCCATCTCGAATCCATCTTGATGTGTCCGAGCCCCGCTTTGGGCGAGGAGTTTGGCCATGACATTGAGCGTGTTTGGTCGGATCGACTTGGAGAGACACGAGTCTTTGGATGGAAGGCAAGGTGAGAAGACAGGTGTCTGAAGTCGGGCAGAGAAAAAGAGGAGAAGTTGCTTAGACTTGAGTTGGCTGACAAGTTACCTCCTTGTCAATATCTTCCAACTGTCCACTGAGCTTCTCTCTGCCGGTATCTGAAAGCCTCGCCGCATACTACACACTACACATTGCACATTATCAATTTCAGCTTCAGTTAGCCATAGGAAGCTACATGTGTGTTTACCACGCGTATCCAGGAGCCCTGCTCGGCTCCACTTCTGCTTTGTACACCACCCACTTCATATCTTGACCCTCGCCCCTGGAGCACACAACTAACCTTTTGTCGGGCCGCCCAGCTCTCCGCGGCCCGCCAGCAGCACCATTTGCTAACAGGCTAGGAGCTGTATTTTAAAATGCATATCATGCCAGTTCCTATCTCAGGGGTTGGCAAAGCTATGAGCCCGGAGCGGGTCAAATTTGCCTCCAGCAGCCCTGCAGAGGATGCCTGCAGCGCGCTTCTCTTCTCAGGTACGGGTGATCACTCGAGGAAATAGAAATAGCAGGGATCAATCAGTCAGTCAGTTAGCCAGCCAGATAGGTCTACTGCAACAAGTTGGGTTGGATTAAGGGCCCGGTGGTTTGTTAGATCAAAGGGGTGGAGATAATGTTGGATCGGTTAGTCAGCTAGAGGGGATTGAAGGCGGCCAATACATAGGCACCTAAGTGCTTAAATAAAGTCGCGCACTTAGTGCCCAAATTAGTTAGCGATTGTTATATACTGCTTGCTGACCTACGGTCTAATGCTATAATGTCCTCTTTTAATTACTGTAAAGAATGAATTAACTACGATTTGATAATAATATAATGCTCTACTGAATTAGTGGTTAAGTTTAAGGCTTCTTGCTCCTTACTGTCTTATTCTACGCTCTCTTATATGCTCTTTATGCTTCGTCTCTTATTAGCTAGCGGATTATTACCTATCTTATTAGTAACTTTGGCTTTAATGCGTTTATCTTCTGACTTGCTCTAATCTAAATATGCTATAATCTCTTCTTTCGTTTATTCTCTTAATCTTATTGAAGTGATATAGTGCTTGGATATCTGCTTATAGTCTAGATACTACTTATAACTCTGCTTGTCGTACTTTAGTAGTAGCCTTACTGTTTTATGATATTGCTAGTTGGTCTTAATGCTGTTATTAGGTTGTATTGCGTATTATATGCTTCTTGCGGTAATATATCTTCTATATATGGCTTGTAGTAAGTCGTATTTCAGTGCTGATTGTAAAGGGGGTATGTGTAAATAAGTTAGCTTATGAACTGGAGGCGTAGTTCTAACCGGACTGTCTAGAATGATAGAAGAGTGAGGAGCTGTAGGAGGGTTTTGTATAGTAGGCGAAGGTTATATAAATGCAGTATGTGTAGCGGCGGGAGAGCCTCGAAGAGCTTCTGTAGGGCATTTTAGTATGCCTTCGATTAATGATATCATTCTGGCTACTAAAATACTTTCAGTAGGATTAGTTAGAGTAGAAACTGTGACTAGTGCTGCGTCTGATTGCAGAGCAGACTTTGAAGCTAGTGCTGCTTATATTAGTAACTCTTAGAACCTTAGAGGATATGCTCTTAAGGACATAATGTAACTAATTGCATAATATCTACTATATGTACTAAGCGCTTTCTTATTGGATTATATGATCTTAAATCTAGAGGGTTTTCGTTTAGTACTTATTATAGGTTGATTAATGGTTTGGATGCTTTGCTTTAGGACTTGATATGGTTTTAGTATAGGCTATGGTTAACCTATACCCTGTTTTAAGTTTTAGTGAGGATAAAAATGCTTAAGTAAAAGACTCTGCTTCTCTTTCTTAAGTTTTTTTAAAGTATAAGAATATAATAATCTATATAAGGAAGTGAAAGACTGACTGTAAGGAGCTTTAAGTAGTGCTATAAGTAATTACTATTATTCTTATACTTTGCGTAGGGCTTAGTATAAAACCTAACTCTGTATAGCCTTGAATATTGCCCTAGAGATATCTAGAGGTGTCTGTATTTACTAAGACGCTTATATATAATTCAGCTCTTTTAGTTAGTTAGTGACCGTATGTTATATAGCCTGCTAAGAGTTAAAGAAGTTAAATGTAGATATCTTAATATATGATTTGATTAATGAGTGAATTCCTTTAGCTTTAGAGGTTAAATGTTAGCTTTTAATCTTAATATAGACCCTAGCTGACTACTTCGAAGTGGCCATATTGCTAAAATGCAGATATTTATTTACTTATACTTTAATAATTATCTCTTTATGCGGCTTGAGCTAGTATATCTTAATGTACCTAACTATCCGGGGGTATGTTTTACTATATTTAAGCTCAAATTTAGCTAAGCGCTTATTAAATATCTTTTTAGTTAGTGAATTCATAATTGAGTGCTAAAATCTATAGAAATCATCTTATGCTTTATCCTATGCTTAACTATTCGCTTAGTTACGCTTTAGTATAAAGTCAGGTTAATAGTATTATAGAACTGCTTTATTAATATACTAGAGGTATAGTAATGCCTTAGAGGAAGGGAACCTGGTTATAGTAGTATTTATTATAGTGAGATATTGGTCTATTAAGATAATAGAGGGAAGGTTATGCTGATAGAGTGACTTAAGGTGTTGTAGTGCTTATGAATAGTCTTCTTCTGATTTACTTAATAGAAACGTAAATATAATATAGAAAGAATGCTAATAAGAATTAACCCTGATTATATTAAGGAGGGGCATTATATACTTATTTGTCTTATAAGTATAATCTAGTAATAATATGTCTGGGTTGTATTATAGATATATAATAGAGTTTAGATAAGTGAAGAAGATGGCTATTAATTAATTATCTAGATCTAGTTAAACTTAATACTAGAAACCCTCTTTGTATAATTAGTTAACCAGTGCTTAGATACTGCTCTGCTCCTTATATAGATCTCTCTTTATTATAGTAATCTGATTATAGATGTTTTACTAAGTCATAAGGGTATCCGAATTATTATAAAGGTAGGTCCTGATATTTTGAGGAGTAGTGCTAGTAGTTATTAGGCTTAAAATAATTACTATATCTCTTTTATTAAGCTAGTGATGTACTAGGTATGTAGATACATCCTGGCTTAGTAGATAATTATACTAAGCATACTCTTTATCCAGTTAATAGCCTAAGACCTATATATTTCTATCTAATGACTATTTAGCTAATACTAAAAACTTATAGCTAGTTCTTTAACTATAAGTATAGCGTTATTATTTAATAGATATGCTTAATAGTAGTTTATTTTAATTATAAGCGAATATGACTCTTATTCAGCTACTTAATATCTTTAAGGATTTCTTAGTTATGAATGCATATTCTTAAGGCTTTGCCTAAGAATTAATAGCTACTAATAGAGATTCGTAGGATTCGTATATGCCTTTAGGTAGAAGGGCATCATCAGAGAACGCAATCTGGTCTATTTTCGTTCGGTGCTGTTGCTGCTGTGCAGAGCGCGGGTCGCGTTGAACGCACTGGTCTGGGCAGGCGGCCAATAGGGGCGAGGATCGCTGACTAATTTGGGCACTGGGTGCGCGACTTTATTTGGGCACCTAGGTGCCCATGTATTGGCCGCCGGGATTGAAGGTCTGCCGGATCGAGGACCCGCAAGTCTGCCGCAGGGAGGTCTTCTGCAAGAAGGTCAATTGAATCAAGGGCCTCAAGATCTGTTCGATCAATCAGTCAATTAGTTAGCCAGTTACTCATCCATTTAATCATTTAGTCATTCAGTCACTCAGTCACTCAGTCTTTTAGTTAGTCATTTAGTTAGTAAATTAGTTAGTTTGTTATTCATTCATTTAGTCAGTCGTCCGTGGGATCGAGGGCTTGAATGTCTGCTAGAGCGTCTCCAGCAGCATAACCAAACCACTAACTATAATATATCTCTCGAAGCCTACTATATGATTTCTGACAAACTCCTGACCTGAATATACAAGAGATTGCTGAACATAAATGATTAAGAAGTGTAACCCTGTCAATTCAGGACTATGACTGAAGGTGGGTGTTTTAATAACTTACATACTGCTGTTTCATTATTGCCTTAACAGGCAAGGTGAGGGAGGGGCTGCTTTAAATGTAATGTTCATATAGTTTACATCAACTCCCTTATCTAAGATCGACGACTTTGAGGCCAGCTGCTTGTATAGCTGCGAAAAAGGGGTGTCTAGAAGCAACTGCCCACGTGGTCGACTCTCGATCTATAGTAGATCAAGAGCTGGACCATGGTCCCACTACTGATTGAATAAGCGAGCTGCTGCGGATTCATGTTCTAGCATATGATGATGCGCATTTTCAGCTTGTGCGAGAGCGCGTAAGATGACCAGCCGAGTGCATCGAGTAGCTTAAGATATCAGTGCCCAAGCCAATCAGCCGATGGTCGATACTCTATAATAGTTTCTTAATGCGGCTGCCGGCTCCAGATCCAGATGACGTCCCCGTTAGCACTAATGATAGGGAACAGGAGTCTCCGGCTTGGATATGGGCTGTATAGATAGGATGATAGGAAATATGTGATGTCTTCCCTTTAAGTAGTGATGTGCTAGGAAGCCCATAATATTCTTGTGGCGATGCTGAAGGAATCAAGCATGTCGCGGACTTTAACTAAGTCATTTTTTTGTCAGGGGAATTATGCTGAAGAGGAAGATAGGATAACAGTCATCTGCAAAGAAGAGATGAGAGTATGTATCAGCTCATTACTTTGCGAGCGCGGCATTGACTACAAGTCGTGGCAGACCTCAAGTTATGACAAGCCATTGACTTGGGTGCTACTTCCAGTTTAGTTGTACGTCTCTTGTTGTTTGTCAACGACTAAAACGTGGCCATGACTATTCTAGGGATCTGGCAGAAGGGGAAGAAGACGGGGGGGGTGGTGGTGGGGGTGTATAACAAGCGCTGCCCTCCTTTGGGGTTTTGTTTGAGGTGTGATGTACTTACGGCTAGAGAGGACAAACTCCTAAGTGGCCCTGTGCCGCAATGTACCTGATCTTATAGATGCCTGTCGTGGACCTTTTACTGGCATATTGAGTATTATATATTTAGTAATTTGCAGTTGTATAATAATTATTTTTATTTCTATTTATATTTTTATCCATTTCTATATACATCTTAATTGTTAGATCGTCGTCACTGTCATCATCGCTATCGTCATCCCCGTCCCCGTTCTCATCCTCATTGTCATCCGTGACAATATCTTCCCATTGCTGGGAGATGTGTCGCTCATTTAATGCCTAGCCTCGATTTCGCCGGCTTTGCTCTCTAGCAAAAAGGGATCTCTAGGGAGAAGGCCTCGCTATTTGGTGACTGCTGCGATAATAAACTCGTCTTTCTACATGTCGTCGGATCCGTGAAACTCGGGGGCGTGTCCATCGGGCTCTGGGAGACCCCCAGGGCTGACCAAGAGGACTTCTTCTGTACCAAGAAGAACGAATGTTGCGTATGAGTCTTAAAACCAATGCTGGTAAGAGAGGAAATTCAGATTGCGCTTAAGCACTCCTCACCTCTGACTAAGGCTTTTCACTAAGTCGCCTCAGCCCGCCCCTCGGTCAATTTTGTTCAGTCATCCATCCCATCTAGGACTCGGCCCTGTTCGAGAGGCTGCTGCGGGAGGTTGGCGGGTAGAAGCCCAGAGTTACGGCCGCCTACGAGAAGGAGATGCAGGTCAAGCATTTAAGCATGCAGGACTCGGTGGTTGGCGGATGCAAGTTTGCTGGCCTTCAAGGAAGTTGCAATTTCGTTGACAATGTGATCAACGGAGCCTACATGGTGGCAGGTCCGCCCCAGGACGTGAAAGCAGCTCATAAGAATCCATCTCGCCGGTCTTGAATATGGGCAGCTTCTCGAAGGGAGGATATCCGCCAACCCTCCCAGCAATACTTGGGCATACTTCATGCCACAGGACTGGAAGGCAAGCCGAGCATCGGTGAGACTCACGTTATATCCAGATCTTGACAGACTCCTCCTCTGATGTCGCGATGACTAATGCGTGCCAGCTTGCCATGACTCTACTTAGTTACTGTCATAGAAAGCAACCCATAGCCAACCACACGCCCATTAACGCTCCAGCAACCACTGAATCAACATGAAGCTGTCCCTCCTCGTGCGTAGATCTCGATGACCCGTACCGGCTCGACCGACAGGACCTACTAATTAGCATTTCAGGTTAGAATCCGGGGGAGGGGACAACTGGAATGCTGGGCCACGTGGGAACGGGGCCAGTGGAAGGCCGCCTGGACTTCAGTCTGCAGGCGAGGGACGGCTTTTTCCATGTGTTGAAGGCAATGGCACGGTGCAGTCAATCACTAAGAATTTGAAGTTTGGTTCAACTAAAGCGTGTAGTCGGCTTTGGAATCCAGTGGTTCTGCCAAGGATCCCAATACGCTGGGCCTCGCCATTTCTTACACATTCTTAACACGCCCTGAACACGTTTGTCATGGCACCTCCTGAGCTGGAAGGAAGCTCGCGTGACTGTGGAGAAACAAACGATGGACAAAATCGAGTCTCCTACTTGATACCTTGACAAACCCAAGACCTCACCTCTTTTGTCCCTACGCCGATCCAGCTGTTCTGCCCACCTCAGCTTCAACGGAAGCGTTGGAGCAGTGGAAGTGGCCTCTCCGCTGCATGTCAGTGCGCAGCACGAGAGCGACAATGTCAATAGTTGGGTCTGGCCGTCTTGTAGACGATGAAGCCAACCAGTCGAGTATAGAACAGACCTGCAGGAGCTGTACGGCAACACAGCCTGAATCGAGGAAGACTAAAGCACTACGGTGCCATGCGGAAGAATGCGCGAACCTGATCCTTCGTGAGAGGTAGTGTGTATGAGGGAGAGGGAGGGGGAATGGGTAGTAGTTGGCCGCCGGCCTAAGAAAAAAAACGTCTTTGGACACCTCTGGGGGCTGATGTCTGCCATTGTGCCGGTGACCGAGAGAAGGACGAAAGGGAGGGCTTATTGAGTCCATCCTCAAAACCCTGATGAGCATGACGGCGCTGTCTTGCATCTGGCGATATGATCGACGTCGGCATGGCGAGGCTATTGAGCTGATGAAGAACTGCGTCGCGGACCTGACAGAAGTCTTTGGCCAAGAGCGCCCAAAGGATGGCTCTACAGTGCTTGGATGTCGTTAAAGAAGGGGGAGACTCTGTCTAGGTAGACGGCAGTTGGGCTGGCGGGTATTTCTTTAACAAGATTGAAGACAGGATGGACGTCTTTGATGGATAGAAGTGAGGCTTAGGCTCATCTCATTCAATGCGCGTGAGTACATTCGACCGCTGCTACTTAAGAAGAGAAACGAAACTCCATAGTTGCTCCGATTCCTATCTATTCTAACTCGATGCACATCTTGAAGGCGCTTTGGCCCCATCTGGCCGGGCTGTCTGTCCCGTGAGTCGCATCGTGACAGTACGGTTGTAGCCTCGGTGCCAATCTCGCTTTCGGCATGGGGCTTTAAGTTATCCTCTTCTGAGTCGATGGCAACCTCGGGCATCTCCCAGTGCTCATCATGTTCGTCGCAGAGCTAAGTTCCCTACTAGGGACGAGTACACCTCCAAATTGGCCTGCATGCTGAGGTTTTTTCTCCCTCTTCTCGTCTAACGGTGGAGCAGAGCTGGGAGACATTGACGCAGACGCTCGAGGCTCTCTTGGTATGATGCAGCCTTCGTAGGCGGAATTGCAAGTGGTTACTTGCGAGTTTTGAGTGAATGCAGAGGGTGGCGGCTATGATGCCACACCAAAAGATGACGATGAGCGACCTATGGATGAGAGGGTTACATATGAATGTAGCGTGGTGATGTCTGTGGTGATATCTGCTCTGATACCCATCTTCATGTCTACAACAGTCAGATTGGCAGAGCTCGACATGTTAGGCCCCAAAGACACACACGGCCGCATGGAATCAAGTTATTGTCGCCAGCAGTCATTGTGGAATAAGAGAAGACGCTGATGTCAGTTGCTTCGCCTTGGCCATGACAGTGTACCGTTTTGATGCGAATGCCAACGCCTACGCCGAGGAATCAAGATTAAGCTAGACTTTGAATTCTACCTGCAACTCGCGCAATTTACAAAATAGGAACTATCCGGGCTTCGACTGCAGCACGCGACTCAAACTCATCAGTATAGTCGTCCCGACAGGCAAAACTCGTCGCGCCGCTGCTGCCCCTCCCGTTCTGAGAGTCCCAAGAGTCCCAATAGACTGATATCCCGAGCCAAATGGCCTTTTCAACATTGTGAATAGAGACGCATTCTTCCAGCTGCATCATCATCTCGTCTTTCACCTGTTTCGCCCAATCGCGACGCCAACGAACTGTGCCCCAGCAGCGTGGATTATATGGCTCCGTCGTATCGCCATGTTGGATGAAGAGTTTTGTGTCATTGCAGCCCATATCGGATAAGACGGTCTTGGAGACGATGATGAGGCCCGTTTCTTGGTCTCCTTGGCGGGAAGGGCTAGTGGCACACTCGGAGTGGTAGTCGTTGATCTCGTCAGGACAGTCTAGTGTCTAGGGATCAGCAATAGCTTCAAGCGCAGACTGGGCGACTTACCACAAATAACACCAATATCCAGATGAAATTTGATCTCAATCTTCAACTCGGGTTTGACGTTATTGCTCCGAGGAAGTGAAATTCGCTCCCGGAGTCGGTCCGTGAGCCAGGCGAGGGCGAATTGCTCGCGCAAATGAGGGGCAAGGACAAGGGTTCTGCAATTCTTCCAGATGATCCGCCACTGCAGCAAGACTGTGTCGCTGGGATCCGCTGCAAGAGATGCCAGACGTAACGAACGGCCGCCTTGGCTAGACGAGCTGGCAGGACGAGTCGTTGGTGACCAGTTGTCTATGATGCTCAGTGTCGGAGCTGCGGGAGAGGGGCTGGAGATGGAGCTGGGGCTGGGACTCGTTCTCGGCTCTTCGGCGAGAGGATGAACAGTCTCCTGGCCGCTCGATTCGGAGAGACTCATGTGTCCATCTCCATAACTGGTGCGTTCAAAGAGATTGGGAATCGATTGGTGCGGATTGGGTGACGAAAAAGAGCCCAGAAAGGGGATAGACAACCGCGCCTTCTTGCTGCTGCTTGCTGCTTCTTCAGTCGCCTCCAGGCTTTCACGTCGCCGAGCCTCTTTCGTTCGAGGCGACGCCATTCTGGGAGGAAAGAGTCTAGCAAGGCGCTTGAAGCGGCTTGGTACTTTGAAGGATTCCAAGACAACACCAGCAAGGTTTAAAACAACAGGCTGTCATCGACGGGGGGGCGGGGTGATGGAAGGAAATCCAGAGGACGGCCACCTGGGGATTATTGCAATAGCGGTGTACTAAAGCAACAGAGACGACACGCGGTCATCGAACTTTTCATAAATGGTGGCGTCCATCCGGCCGCCTGTGAGGACTGTTTGCTAGCTTGGTAGCGCCTTGGTAGTAGTAGGCAGGCCCTGTGCCGGGCTGTATGAAGAAGTGACTGATCATTTGGATTTCAGGATCCTCTCACAGCCCCTCGCCACTACTTTGAGAGCTGCGAGAAGACTGTGGCGCAACAAACCGGAAAACACCTGTTCACATTAGGAAAGGTTGCCGCGTCTATTGGGAGAATGACAGCTGTCAGCATTAGAGTCTCTCACCAAGCCAGGTGGATTGGTTGGGAATGAGAATCTCCCGACGTTGCCGTTAGATTGGCGCAAGGGTCATTTCCACAGGGACCGAGTTACACAAGACGCGTTAGACGAGATGAGTTGCTTGGAGGGGAAATTGAGGCGGGAAGGAGCACCAATGAATGCATGATATGATACTTGGACACGATGCTTCTGACAAGTTGAGGCGCAATTGCACATGCACATCTGAGCTGGGGTGAGTGACGTTGGTAAAGCCAGGCTCTCAATACAATATCCACGGTTATTCTGACAATGATTAATGGACGCTAATAAGAATACACGCGTATGAAACACAGCTTCTCTTAGGGCGAGGGAGCCTTGGGCATTCCGAGTATACCAATGGAACAAAAAGAAAAGAAGAGAGAAAAAAAAAGGGCCAAGACGGCAACGGCATCTACCCGTAGGGTCTAATTATGTGGACAAGCCACTTATATCAAACCAGCAGCAAGTCAGCACGGCTCAACATGTTTCCAATGTTTTCGTATTCGTGGTTTCCAGGGCCAGTCTGCAACTAACCAACCCGCTTGCATACCCGACTACTGACCGCTCTTTGGGCTCAGTTTCTCGCTGCAAATCCAAACTCCTACTCAGCCCAGGTCTAATTTCATCAGTAATTGTCATAGTGGGATAGCGATAAACCAGTTGAGTGGCTAGAATCGTCGGGCTGGCTGTAGTAATGCTTGTCACTTGGTATCATAGCCACGCTGTCCAAGGCAGGCGCGCCTACACTGTGCGGCCGCGTGACCACCCGAGCGGTCACTGTCACGTATCAGGATACTTTGGCCTGCTGGCAAGCAGGGTAATTCGCGAAAGAAGCAACTCCACCTTAGTGGTGCGGACAGTCAACTTAAAAGTAAGCATGGGTAAAAGTAGCCTCTTTGTGCTCCGCCAGTTGGCCGCTCGGATCCCCTTCGCAAAGTTCTATAACATCTTACTATCCCCGAACCTTCTTGAGTTTTCTTTTCTACCTTGGTATCAATATAAAGCTCTGCTAAAAGCTGCCATGCTTAGTAACTCTACTGGCACTAAGCATGCTCACTATCAGAGTTGAAATGTCTCGTTCCAGGCCGACAGTATAAAAGTAGGAATAATAAATATATAGAATATTAGGCGGTGCTTCAAAACTTTGACCTTTGGATGGAAATTAGCAGAAAAGAAGGAGTATAGATTTGCGGTTGACAACGTCAGAAGAAGGATGAAGATATCCTAGTAGCTTTTTTTCAGCCACCCACCCTAACCTCAACGACGCCTTGAAAAGCTGAACAGTAATGGGTTTGATTGACTATGCTGAAAATGTTGAAGCTCGCTAGCCGCAAGGTTGACACCATCTTCAAGCATGATAGAGATTCAACTCTTCAAAAGGATCACAGTCATTTGCGCTTAGTCTTCTAGCCGCTTTATGTATCAAGGTCATAGCCGACCTTGGTTGTCACAAGAGTAAAAGAGTACAACTGATGATCTGAAACCTCGTGCATGATATTTACAGAAGATTGATCTGTTCATTGGCACCGGCTCCTCTAGTACAGCTCACCAGACATTCGTGTCGTATCTTGAAGAGGCCTCCAAGATGAGTAGAGGACCCCTAGTGTATGGTTGTGGGAGCACAGGGCCCTGTCTGTGTTGGTGAGTCTATGGTGAAGGGTAAAGGCCCAGCGGGGCTTCACTCTGACAGCGAATAGAATATTGGAACTGTCCTGGAGGCCGGGAGGGAATGCCTTGCGGGGTTACATTACGTCAAAGTTGAGCTCCTGAGGGATCTTCTCAACTACAGTGGGACCGCGCTTTCAATTGAGGCAAAGACCGGAAGGGTTCGGGCTGTAATATTAATGCATGATGTTACAGGTGAGAGTCTACGTTCGTTGTACACTGTGTGTGGGGACTGCTTAGTCTCGGGGACCAGACCAAACACGCAGATAATTTAATGTTCAGACTGGAGATGAGCTGGTGTGGATCGTCACTAGTTTGCTGCAAGTTCACGCTGGGCACTGTATTATGTCATTTTAGCTGATGGCTAGCCCACTCGCCTGCCATGTTGAGAGGATGTATATTACGAAAGGGTATCCTCAAGGCTGACACGGGCTTCAATGTCGACCTGAACAAAACATCGACAACGGGCGACAGCTCCGGCGGTTACTTAAGTATTCAGATTGCACTCAGTCACCCCAGAAGAAATTTGGGCAGCCCACGTAAGCTATCCTCATGTAGATGTGGAAAAGACCAATGTTGAGCCGAGACTGAACGAGACAATCTTTGGCCAACCAGTCTATCCACGCAATACAATCGACGAACACATGGCCCGTGTGCGTGAAAAAGAAAGCGAGCTTGAGTCAAGAGTTATTGTCTCCAAGGATCCACAGCTTGAACGGGCTGCGATCATGTGGACTGCGGTCCAGCATGGCCTGTTCAAAGATGTCTTTCCTCGCAACCAGAGGGGTCTATATCCTTTCTTCAGGCTTGAAGACGGGGCCCCGATTTCCACGCGGGGGTGTCGTTATCCGGCATGGAAAGAGCGATTCTGTCGTCAACGTGGAAAGAAGTTACCGTCTAAAGAAGCTCCTGGAAAAGGTCGACCCTCAACTCAACTTTGTACTTTATGTGCGAGATGGGGACCACGGGTTCGATCATGAGACCAGCATTGATGATGAGTAGGCATCCGAGGCGCTGAAGGATATTATTGCTTGCTAGTTGAGCTAGCTATTGCGGGAATTTGGTTGCATCCTGAGGTATTATACTTGGAAGAAACTCGCATTTGTCTCATTCCATTCCCCGTTTCATGTAGAGTGACGGGTTGATTTCGCTACTTAGGTAAGTGTGAGCGCCTCTTTTGCATTTCCACTTGCTTCGCATGAACTTAATCTCAAGTCGAACGACACCTTACATTCGTTGTTTTCTTCCCGATACACGTATAAATGGGATAACATCTCTATTATCATCTTTGTAATACTATCAAATAGATGTATTTCTCCCCAATGAGGCCAAAGTCGCGATGCCTACCTCAAAGTTTTGTAATTCCACTAAAGTGAGAGAAGAGGCAAATCTAAAAACAGACCACAACTTGCAAGGCCTCGATCTAGTTGACTTCGACTTCGTAACGAAATGGACGTTTCTCGGTTTTAGCATACGGCCTCAAATTTGCATTTCTTGAAATGGGATTGCGGTAGCCGAGCCGAGGCGGGGACTGCAGGAGCCGGGTTCATGGATCAGACATTCCATGTTGCTAGTGGCCTTTTCTTCGATGCCACCCGCCCTCATTCGAGGGAAGGAGTATCCCGGGTGCACAAGATTGAGAACACTCGTGGCTATGGCGACCATACTAGAGTCTGTTAGTTTGCCTGTGCGAGGAATGTAGAGTTCGTTCTTCTTACAGGCCGTCGAGTATCAAGAATTCCTTTTCATCACGCATCCGAGGATTTCCCCATCCGCCGGACATCTCTGGTAATCTGTTGGGTTGGCGTGGGTGTAAGTTTTGGCTTTGACACAATCTGCGCTGAGGATGGCTCACCGATAGATACATCTGACGAGTACGGTAACGTACCTAGGAAAGGACAACAGCTGTAGCAAATATATGAGCTAAAATAGGTCTCACGGCTGAGCCAGCCCCAGCATCTCCTCGCAATCCTTGGCCATGGCGTCGTAGTTGGAATGTGTAATAGGTGGTCAGGATGCCGCACAAGACCATGGTGGCTACCTAAAATGCAATGCCGGGCGATGATGATGTTGTTACCGGTGTCGAGTAAAGCTTTGTTTGAAGTTTTCGCGGCACCAGCTATGTCACCTCCGGCTGCTTGAAGAAGAATGGAACCAGCATCGCAACCGACGAAGATCCATGTGTAAAGTTTGGGTTTGATAAACGACAAGTCTGGTCTATTGCTGCGCACCAAGTGCTTCAGAGCCAAGTAAATACCCGCGGTGACGAAGGACAACGGCTTAATGATGAGACACACAATCTGCATCCGAAAGCCAGCAGACGACCACGGGTTGTTGTGTATCATTAATCTACCGCCGTAGCCAGCAGCTTCGAGGGCGCATCCACACGCGACCGCAAAGGAATAGGAGTACACATGCGTCTTGAAACCGATGACGACCTGGAGTAGCAAGCCGAGCGCGAAGACGACCAGTAGTGCGGCATCGGCCCAAAGAACAGGGGTGTAACCATACGTTTTTGCTTCCACAGGGCACGCTGGGCTGACATCTTTGCAAGTATCGAAGCTAGCCATTGCTCGTGGTTGGATGAGAGGATCGGTCGAACTTTGAGAAGCGGCACGTGAGACGATGGTTGGGTGGGCGCTTGGAAGGACTGATAATGGATTGCAGCAAAAGTAAAGGCGATATAATAGTGAGACCCAAGCTAGACAGGCAATGGTTAAAGAAAATATTCTAGGAGAGAAAATCTATCCAATGTCTCTCTTATATGGTGCGTCGTACGTTCACACCTTCTCAGCTGTTAGATTTCCAGAAACCCGCAACTTACCTTGTACCGATTTGGTTAGAAATGCGAACCTCTACGGGAGTGGCCCAAGACCTTTGTTTTACCATCTGATTTAGTTAATACATAGGATTGGCCATGCGCCCGAGTGGCCTCCAGCTTGGTGAGAGTTTTGAGACAGCTCCTGCATGATCATATTAGAATGTCAATAATTAAGTTGGTACTCCGTACAGTCTGAGTGGATGCAAGCCTCGCGTATACGCGATGTCGACTAGATCAGCCCTGTTTGCACCAAAGAGTTGTTTATCCACACACCCGTCTGCTTCTAAGGCTGCCAAGCCTTGAATAACCTTATACATCATGCTTCTCGCGGTCAAGCATCATTTTTGCGGCGCCTTCAACTAGACTAGCCCAAATTCCCTTGACTGTCGATGAAATATCAGTCAACAACATTTCGTCGCACTGGACATCCCCTTAATGAACTGCAGACCCAAAGCTGATAAATGCTGCCATGTGGGAGGGTTTATCGACGAGCCTTAACCTTTCTCCGCTTGCACTGTCAACATCCACGTCGTGATTTTGTATGGTCTTTGATGGTCCTTACGGCCGGGGAGGAAATAGATGCACTCAACTTGACGCAGCTTATCCACGTCTCCTTGGAGTGCACGCTCGGGAATCCAAAGAGAACTCGGCATCAAACATGCCGGTAATAAACCTTATGCGCCCAAACTAATGCGAAATTACTGCGGAGAGCTGATAGGAATAAGCAAGCTCAGTTAGATACACAGCGCGCCCTGGGTCAACCACCCGAACCCGAAGGTTTAGCCACCACATCTGGTTAGAAATGCGAAGCTAGCTCGGTGTGGGACCCGGTGGACTATCGTAACGGAGGAAATGGTGGCATGCTTGGCAAGGACAAGGGGAGTATGTATGATACGGAGTCAACGGCTGGGGATTTGAACTAAAAAAACTTATACTGGCAACCTACGTATTACAAGGTCATTAAAGTGGTCATCAAAGCTAAGGTAATTAGGTATCTAACAAGAACTATCAAGGCCAGCGCCGGGCGCCGGGCCCCCGGCCCCGGCCCAGAGTGGTGCCCCACCCGGCGCATGATAAGATAAGAGCCAGCTCTAATTCAACCGCAATGATGCCTGAGGCATCAATGTCAATCGGTTGCCATGAGTAACATGCCCAAACAACAACCCAAAGCAACCACTCACTCCCCACCATTAATTAGTTCGCATGCCTCGTCATGCTCACAGCGACAATTACTGATCGCCTCGTTATTTATTTCTACGACGTAATGCGCTATGCAAAACGACCAAGACATTCGCAGTTGGATCAACACCCTGCCTGACCTAGACGAATTGCCAGCATCACCGCGCTCGACGCTCAAACGAAAGGCGACGCAGGGTCAGCCGCCGAGTCCTCCAGCGACAATTAGGATGGACATGGACGTCACGCCGACCTCAAAGCGACAACGGAGAAATAGCCCCGATGCAACGCCCCGTCTCTATCGCGATGGCCTGCCGAGGTCACCCACAGCGGTCTCCGTGTCGGACTCCAACGCCTCGTCCAAGCAGTCGCGCTCCTCGTCGCCGTTGAAGAAGCAAATCATGAGTCTCCAAATCGACGACGCCGGCCTGGAGCTACGTCCCCTCACCTTCGAAACCCCCCCCAACCACGATGCTGCGCGTCTCCTGTCTGCCCTACGCGACATCGGCAGCGGCCTCGAGTTTCTTCCCGACAACCGACGCGACGAAATCCTCGATAGTCCAATGGTCAAAGGCGCCGAGATCCGCCCCTGGCGATTCGCCTTTACGAGTGCCGCCCGATTCGAGACCCTCCCAGGCCGCTTCCCGTCGCCAGAAGAGGTCGCATCCGTGTACAAATGGGCCGGCAACTGCATTCAACTGGGACATGAGGAAGCAGGATGGAACCAGGAGGTGCACCATCGCCTCTTGGAAGCCACTCTCAGGAGCTCTGGGGAAAGCACAGAATCTCCCTTCGACTTTACTTCTAGGTTCATCTCCCTGAGGCACCATCATCGACCTACATTTGTATACTAACTAACGCACAGTACCACTGCTCGGCCGCATCGGAGCTGGCTCCCGAGATCGGCCGGACCCAAGATGGTTGATTTCAGCATCTATTTAGCCCCGAGCCACAAAAATGCTCCGTCTCCTCGGGCCCTCAAAACCCTATGTCGAGGAACAGCAACACAGTCTGTCAACCATACTGACTTTACACGCCTCCAACTACGCCCAATCGTCCTGAGCATCGAGACTAAGAGTCCAGGGCAACGGTTAGACACAGCCGAAGTGCAGATGGGAATTTGGCACGCGACCCAGTGGTCATTCCTTCGCTCCGCCCTTCTCTTGGTTCGAGGCCGCACAGAAGCACAGGCAGACGAAGCTTTGTCTCGGCTTCCACTTATACCTGCCGTCATCGTCCAGGGTCACAAATGGCTGTTTGTCATGTCGACGCGCGAAGGCCCAAAGACTATTTTCTGGACTGAACGCCAGTTTGGAAGCACCCAAAGCATTCTAGAGATCTACCAGACAGTCATGGGTCTGAGGCAGCTAATTGCATGGACCGAGACCGTCTACTTGCCGTGGTTTAAAGCTGAAATTCTAACGCCGCTTGAAAATCAAGAGGACGACGAGAAATAGCTAAATATATGCATCATGAGATAGATTAGAATGCCCACTACCCTTCTCATTTCTATTCAAGGATATTACCCATTTATCGAGGCCCTTAGCTGCAGTGTTTTTTTCTTCTTCTTCAGATTGTGCATTCTGTGATGAGTTCACCACGCTTGCTAATAGGTCAACAATAGCCGTAGGACTTTATACAACTTAGAAAGCAGGACAGCTTCACTCTCACTTGAGAGTGAGTTTTTGCGGAGGTATACATGCTGCTCCTGATATAAAGAAACTTCTCTAACTATGTCTACGGTTTCTTTAACTAACATTTTTACTTGTAACTTATTAAGCCAAACTGTTAATTATGTAATCTTTATTCTATTTGCTTGAGAACTCTTCTCTCTTACTAGGAGAAGTAGTATCTATATTTAGAAGTGTGATTTTTACAACAGTCAATGTCATCCGATAAATAAAAGGAATACAGCAGACAATATAAGTAGTCTTTATGTACATTCGACTCTAGAGTCAATAGCACTGGAAGAGAGTTAGCTACATCTGGTGCTAGACCAAACCCCATACTAGTCTCGAGGACGGGCTGAGGCAAGGGTGTGGTAGCGATTTGGTTGAACGTTTGAAACCGGGACTTACCAAACTCAACGTCCTTGCCTGTGTTGCGCTTGGCTATGGCGGGAATGACACCATAGTCTTCCATGCTATGGTGAGAGCCCAGATTAGTATCAATGTTGGACCCCGGATGTGCGGTGAAGGCGGTGATGCTTCTAGCTTTGAGCCGCTCTGTAATGCCATATGCGAAGAGTATGTTGGCCGTTTTTACACCCTCCATAGGCAGTCTACTTGTCATAGCTTTTGCCGCTCGAGAAGTTGTAATCATCAAAGACAATGAGGCTGATGCAGCAGCTCAAGCTTGTAAGATTAATAACGCAAGCACTGCGATTCTTGTCCTCGGCTGCAGCGGCCAACAGAGCTGGCATGAGGAGGTTGGTCAGCAGGAGGTAGCCAACGTAGTTAGCCGAAAGCTAAGACTCAATACTCTACTTATCGACAGTGTACGTCTTCATGGCCATATGCTGGCGCTGTTGATGAACAAGCCGATCTTGAAGCCGGCTGCTGCAAGGATCTTGTTAGCCGCATTGCGAACTGACCCGTGGTCACCCAGATCGACCTAGACGAAAGTGACCTTGATAGCAGGGTTGATGGGGGTTTTGATTTGGAGTTAGAACAGGCTCGGCCTCGGAGGCGGTTCAGGAGGCGATGGCTATATGCCAGGGCGAGGCTTGGGTGAGGGTCGTAGCCAGGGAACTGCTAATGCTGGGCTGGCCCGCTCTGGTCATGATAATGGTGTGGCCCTGAGTCTGAACGGCGAAGTTGTGAACCACCTCCTCACTAGTCGAGTATCTGTCAAAGGTTTCCAGTGTGAGAGTTACGTTTCCCCTGACACCGTGGTTGAAATGCAGCAAGGGCAGCGAGGAAGCAGTGAAACATATTAATAAACAATAGCTGGATTGGAGTAATACAACATCAAAGGCGTGCTTCCTAGGCAGTGATGACTACAGAGTATGAAAACAGGTCAGTACGATACAGGAACAAAGAGTGCCTTGGTATTGGTCAGTTGTTGGTTGTTAGTAGCACCTGCTAGATAGATGTAAACAAGAGGAGCCCATAGGTCCACATGGCTCGTGATAGGAGAAAAATCCTCACTATTGTTGGCTACAACCTCTCTGACAGTAGGCCTTGCTCTGAGTTAATTATCTCAATGTCTGAAAGGTAAGGTTAAGAAAATCTGCCGTTGCGCCTAGGGCATACAACAAGAAAGGCCTCGCGCCTCACGAAACATCCTTCAATTACTCCACAAGAAGCACAAGAATTCTCGGGTTCTGATGCTGAGTGGGTGTGACTCTTCATATTCTCTCAAGTTCAAACAGGTTGCTCCGAAAATGGACGTTTTCACCCCATTGGTCACTTCAAATATCATGTTCATGCCGGGCCTTGCGGAGCCCCATCAACGATACTGTGCGTTCATGGCCCACACCTTCTTGATAAACTTGATTGCTCCTGTGTAGTAGCGAGTGCCTTCGATTACGACCTGCCCAGGCTTGGAGGCTCCTTCGCTTATATATATGCACCTGAGTCACCCTTCGCAACTCTTCTAGTCCTTTAATTCTAGCTGCTGCACCTCATTCTCTACTTATACTCATCAATTTCCATTTTATCACTACCGAGGGCAGAGCAGCGACCATGTTCGGTGACTTTACCTAAGGGTTAGTAATCGTGGTCATGAAGGTTTATATGCCTTTACTCACGGTGTGTGGCTTGGGTTCTGTGTACCGTACTTGCACTCATATGAATAGCTGCGCGGTTTGTGCTTCAAGCATCAAGCCTAACAAACTATTTGTCCACTCCATCAAGAGGCGAGTTAATGCTAGCACGAGGTTAAAATAACACAGTTATGACTGATAAACAATTAGTAAAAAGTCCAGGGTCAATGGCGACGGCAGTACAACGTTCCATCCCGATCAATCGATTGATGCAGATCCCTGATTCTTTACCGAAAAGAGTAAAGGGCTTTCTATAAATCACAGCCATCCCTTAATCCGACTTTGTCTTTAAGTCTTTGGGCTCTCGAAGTCAGGGACCCAAATTTACCAGGTTATGTTCCAGGGATTCTACAAGCCATAGTACAATTGGAAATGCCGTACTGGGAGCAAGAGTGGGTAGAAGGGGATTTAAGACGACCTGTCATAAGAATTCAGAAATAGACCTGACTCTAGGGTAGTCTAGGGTGGTCGAAGGCTTGAATACCAACACCATCGAAATTTCGTCACTAGAACTACAGCCCAGATGTCATAAGAATTACGACAGGTTCGAGAGTAGGTTAACCAGGTTTGAGTGAACTAGAGCAGACCCAGCTACAGCTGGACATGTTGAGCAATCGGCATCAGCATGATCGCCAAGCCAGACACATGCGGGTGCTAGCAAAATTACACATGTTAGTGGTTCAATCCACACTCCGTCCATGGCCAGGACGGGCAACCCTCTAGCAGTATTTACGTGTTGATTACCTCCAGAGCGCGCACATTAGATACGCTATTCTAGTAGTACCTTGTGAGACCATTCAACAGGAGATGATCGAAGCGAGATTGCTTCGCTGCAATTGTCGCAGCCGATGGCAGAGATCAAGATGAGGACGAGCAGTAAGTTGATTAGGCCATCGAATATACATTGAATGGAGATGTGGAAGGCGGCGCGGACGAACCCATCCGAGCCGGCATTGTAGGCTGTTTCTCCCAGACGAGGACTTCCTCTCATATCACTCGGTTTTGGGGGTGATGTGATGAACAGTGCCACTTTGAGGGAGAACATCTTGAATGGCGCACCGGTAATGATTCATAACACTGGAATTCACCTGTGAGCGATTCCACAACTGTAGGAGACGTCTTTCCGGTCCTAATGCAAGCAATCAAGCAAGTAAGTAATTAACACTTCGCGAAGTTGCTAACAACGCCACCCGATGAACTCGGACAAAAATATGATGAGAGAGAACTTTTGTGCCACCCAGCATTTAATACATACTTTGTTCAATGACGTCCAGAACCGTCGGGAGCCCCGAAGCTCAAACTCTGTTTCCAGATAACCATGGCTACTGGGATTCATCAGAACGACGATCTACACCCTGAAAGAAGAAGTGATGTCAGAGGGCACTTGCCTCTAATTCGGAATTCATGACCCTCAAACATTCTGACCCGAAGGAGTGAGCGTCGGTCAATAGCTTGATCAAATCAAATACTTCGATCGAAGACATTCCGTAAGCACTCTTTCAAGCAGATATAGCACCCACAACTGCGACAGATATTTGAATGAGTACCTGAATTCGGCCGTCAAAAGTTGCGAAGGCATACGAGGAAAGGCCGCGCCACGACTAGCGGTTAAACAATTTAGGCAATGTTACGCCATGATTCAGGAAGGCTCGACAAAGCCGCGAGGCCACATCGCATTTGATGGCACAAGGAATTTAACTCGTCACGTGTTGTTTACCGTGACAGCTGGTTTTAGAGACACAGAGACTCAGTTCTTAATGAATCCTGTCGGAAAATACAGAGCTTCCTCGTTTAGTTTAATTGATCAGACTTACGCTCGACGATTTTCTCCTCTTAGGGTTCAAGTTTTTCTACCCTCGAATAGAAACTAGCTGGACGGAAATGGAAATATAAGAGGCCAGAATCGCGGTTTGCCAGACTTTAGAATCTAGTCAATTACAGATATCTAGAATACAAGCCCACACAGAGATCAGGGCGTCCAGATAGACTAAGTTGATCAAATGTCAACTTCGATTAGACTTTCTGACTCAATTGCTTCGTTAACTGCAACAAGACTCCTCTGTACCCTGAAGTTTAACAGCGCCAGCTAGTTTACGTTGCGTTTGACAAGGAAACTGAAAGTGTATTCAAAGTCATCTTTCCTCTGCTCAGCAGATGAAGATGTCCGGTGGCAAACCAATGTGTCTAGGAGCCACAAGGGCGTTGAAGGCGCAGTTGAATATTGCGTGACTTGAGGATTTAAGTATCAGAGGTTATATCAGATGGTTCTCAACTTAATGGGAATGCCGGTCATCAGCTCCCGAGTGACTGTTCTACGCCACCGAGTTGATGGTCACGGCTCTCCGAAGCCACTTGGACGCTAGCACGATAATACCAATCTAAATGCTGCGATCTTGTTAACGCGCGGGCATTACTCACAAGGTCAATAGCGTACTGCTTGATGACACAGCGTTGTAGGAGGCCGTTGACAAGCCGATTCAGAAGACCACCAGGAGTGAGGCAGTGGAAGAACTGTGTCATTTTGACCTTGTGCCAACAGAAACTCGCCTCTTGAAGGATCGGAGAGTATATAATAGTCCCTATGCTCGAGATCGCTGGCCAGGAAAGTCCAAGAACGACCCTGGGACTTTACTACGAAAGACGACATAGACTAGGTCCGGTGGAAAAGATGTTCCTCGATTATGTGGCAAATTCAAGGTCGGCCGTTGTTGCACCATACAATCTCGTCGATGCTACGCAGGAGGTCGTCAAGGCACTATAGAATCTTGGCCTAGATGAAGAAGGAAGTGTTCTCATGGAACCAGATTGAGTAGACTACCAAAAAAAGCACACTATTGTTGTGGCTTGGCTGGAATTCATCCATCGCAAGCCACGCGGATTGGAGCTCAGAAAATTCAACACTTCCCTCCTATTCGTAACTATGAAACATCGGGTTGGAACTATTTAGTGCTGAAAATGCTAAAATTGTGAAGAACACTGTTGTATTTTGACGCTGTGGTAGTTGCAACCCGCCTTACTGGAGCGAACAGCACACACATAGTAATATCAAACTTTGAAAAACGGCGCAAGTTGGCATTGGGACAGATATGTCAGTGACTTCATGGGTGCGGTGCACTCGTTTATAGCGAGGCCACATTGACATATTTCACCAAATGAATATGTACGAAACAGGTTAAGCTGATTAACAATTAACTGATGATCTGGGAGAAAAGCACCACGCCGCTTTAGTCCGGACTGGGTTTCGATCAGTGGAACTTCAGGGTACACCAGTCGCATACAATCACTACCTCATATCTTGTCACTGACCGAAGAATGAAAATAGCCAGGAACGATTACAGCAGCACCTCTTGGACAGAGCTTCGTCAAATTTTTGCATGGAAACTTTGTCCTCTTTAATGAAATTGTTGAAGGTCATCCACGGAGTAACGACAACTATATCACTTAAGAAATTCACAATATTGTCAGATCGTATTACGAGCTTCCTCTGAAGCGATCTGTGGGCAACTTGCAGATGCAATCTACTGACTAGATTTAGTAATTCATCTAGCCCCCATCTCTGAAATTGCTTCCTCCCGGATCTGCAGCGAAATTCACTGTGTCAGAGCTGGAAGGTTTCTGAAAAAAGGGTGGGCCTGAATTGACGAAGACGTGGGCTGGATAAAGATATTAGGTTGTTGGAAGAGGGAACGGGAATTCTTCAATAGATATAAACCCAGCCCTGAGCTATTTCATTATTTAACCTCTTTACTTAGAGGTCTCCATCCTAATGAGGGGACCAGTATGCTGCTAACCCAGAGTTATAAATATAACACCCCGTTTCAAATAAGTCGGCATCTGGTGTAGCTGCACAAGAGCCTGAGACCGGCGAAATCTGGGTTAGGCCTGTCTGGAGCTGATATGGTCCTGGAATCCATTGCACCAAACTGGCGACCCGGGAACCAGACAGTCTATAATGTCCATAAGACCATCCGTAAGCAGCGTAGTCAGATAGCTATTGGGCTTAGTTCGAAGAAGATCTCCAAGATGATGGGCGGGAATAATTGCGCAATGATCCAACCCATATTTTAAGATGAAATAAAGGAGCCTCAAATCTGGATAGGCAGAGCTTCGGTCGTGGTGTAGGTTGAAAGGGTACATTGCATGGCGCAAACGTCTCAGAGGCTCTTGGCTACCAGCCCAGCCTTCTAATTTTTTGTAACACACTCCACAAAGATTCCCAGACTGAGGATGAAACTTACGTAGTACATGACCATCTTCATGCTGTACGAGTTGGAGATCAACGGAACCGTGAGCTGGCGGAATATCCGGTTGATGGAGCAGAACGCCGTAACTTGTTAATTAGTAAATCTGACTCCCTTTTTAGATTTGCCATCGGTGCTGAATTTCTAAGAAAAGGCGTCGTTAGACACGATGATACGAATCAGCTTGCAGAAGGACAGTTAGTTATCGTGATCCAGGGTCCAGCAACTCAAGCGTAGTGGGAGGAGACACCACAACCCCGATCTGTAGAAGCTGCCAGTTAAGCAATCAGCTCCTGAGCTTGAACTAGTGTTGAGCAGCTTTAATTTCCAGCTTTTGGAACCATTGTACTACTGTCGTCGTTGAGATAGTTAATTGTAATGCCCGCCAGCAACAACTCGTCCTGATGGAGCGGACAACTTTCAAATGGTCCAACCCTCACTTCCAAGTAACTTACTTTTCAGCTGAGGGTATGTGTATGCGCTGAGATCATGGCTCATTGGAAACACGAAGGTTCAATAAAAACTCACTCCAGTTCTCGGGAAAGAGTGCACCGAATAATACAACCCTATGTGTACTGGTTGCGGCTTACGTGGACTGATCTGTGACATGTCTGGATTTTTAATTGCAATTAGGGTCTCCAATTTCTGGGACCCCAATCAGCCGATATCTCACCACCTTAGTGGTTTTGAAGAAGACCATTTATCATAATCAGCAGAGCAATTAGCGTCGTAAGTCATAGGTAGTTAGCAACTTATCTCTCTTGTCATACCGTCCAAACAGGTGCTCCATTACTGAGCGGCCCCTCCATGGTGGGACATTTATTATTTCCAAGATTTCAACTATACTAGGTTAAAGGGATGTAGTCTAACCTTGCTCAGGTGGAACTCTGACCGCAGCTATGCTTTCCTTCCCAAGAGAGACAACACCTTCTACGTTACATCATTCTTAACGCTCTTCCCTAGCTATTCGATCTATGTGGAGCCGGCTACTTGTATCGTCATCTAAGTTTTCTTATCAACTGTGAAAGCATCAAATATCGAAAATGCTAATTGTGAGAGCTGTGTTATTGTGACTGCGTGGTAGTAGAGCAACTCACCCTGATGAAGTGGAAAGCATATATCAGTAGCACGAAGCTTAGACATTGTCTAACAATCGCAGCATCTCTATAGTATGTACTAAACCAGTTCAGAGAATTCTTTACTCACTTATCGAAATACAAATGAACACTTCCGGACAATCAGCTGCGCAGACCTCTTATGACATGGCTCTTGAGAACTGGTGGAGTTGTTGCGTTGGCAACGAGATCCGGGCCTTTAAAAAATAACTTAACTGAGCCTTGCTCTTTTGTAAATAATAAGAACTTACTGTTGACTATGCGCTGTCAGACTCAAAGTCTCTTCACATACAGCATAAACAGATTGTTTAAACCAACCATCCTCGTTTAAAAAGGCCAGCATCACCTTATTCCTCACTCAGTACCAGCACATTAGCCTTGGCACTATATTTGTTCTTTTTGACTAGAATTATTCGCGTCTAGGTATGCGTATTACATTCTGAACGATATGGATTAATAATTGAGGCTCAGTGTTAATGATGAAATTGATTCTAGTATAAGGTAGTTGGTAGGTGAGATCTATTCCATTGCAAATTGAAGCCATCGGCGAAGAAGACTTCAGCAGAAGCTTCAGAGACAGCCCTCTAAATCAAATAGAGCGGCAGTACTAGTAAATATGCAAGTAGGAATGTAAAAAGACTGAAGAGAAAAGGGCGAGAGGTAAAACATGCGGAAAGAATTTGCTGATGTTCCATGTTCAAATACTCTAATTAGAACATTTATCGCTAATTTATGTGGCCTTGGAAGCAGTCAACGCGCAGTGGTGACAAGTGGTATCAAGGGCACAGGCAAGTTAATGATAATGATAGTGCAATCCCTCGGCTGTGGGCCTTGGCGTCGAGATTCTGTCAAATTATGATTAGGCGAGGGCCCAATCGAAATAGAAGTGTGTGTCAACAATACCGGGGTTTTTTCCATGTCCTCAACCTGATTGAATGAATCTGCCCACGCCCCGCCCATATCATATAACAGGGTGCCTTGCTTCAGGTTTCTTGGAATAGCTTCGCTACCTATAGAATTCTCACTCGCCCCGTGCGATAGTGCCGTAGACGAAAACATTACGTCTGAGGGAAAGGAAACGTAGCCTTCAACCGCAGAAGCATTGGGTGTTAAAAATCCTAAAGTTGTGGAAAGAAGCTGTGTTGTTTTGGCATTGCGTCAACAGCAACTCGCAAGTTTAGCAAGAACGAACTAGACGTGAATAGGATATATTGATTGCAGAAATTGGTACGTATTGGGGATCACCAGCAGGCTGCTCGCCGATGAAGTGACAGAGGAGAACATGACACATAATACTCTGAGAGAGCAAATCCAAAACAGCGGTGGATATTCGACGCCTTTGGGTCCAGCATGAATCTGAGGCGGGCTGTTTTGTAATGTATGCTTTTGGGACGAAACGACAGCGCAAGGAGCGGTAGTATTATAGGGACCTGTTACCAGGTATATTAGCACCACAGATGGAGATAGACGGACACCAGAACGAGCTTTCTAAGCATCTTTGATGAAGGTTACAGATTAAACACTTAACGGACTAATTAAATCGTCTGCTCAACAAGTTCTCGAACCTGCATCAGTCACCTCTTCCGTCTGGTGATGCTGAATCGGACGGCCGATCAACCAAGAGGTAGAGACTAAGACTAATAATGGCTATAGAAGGATTGATCAAGGGTCTCCAACCAAACTTGGATGCCATTGGATGGAGACAGATTGGTCGGAATGGGGAGACATCTATTGTCAGTTTGGCTTGTCTCGAAATATTAGGCTGGAGGTATGAACTGGCCATAAGCTTGGCATTAAATTGGCGATTGTCTCCGAGTCCTTGTCAGAACTTGTTCATAGATCGCTAAGAAAGAGCTTTAACAGCCACCGAAAACGACGTCTATAATGGCCACTCCGATCATATCATGAAGGCTTGTCAATGTCGTACCTAGTCTATCCAAGGGAACCGTCTACATTTACGGGCGAAGACGTGATAGAATACTATGTCACTCCTTGGGAGACGTGGAATTCATTATTTCTTAAGACGACTCAACCATGGCGAAGAAACCTAGCCTAATAGAAAGCCACCCCCGCCCTGTGATAGTCGATGTCAGGACCTCATGTAAATGATTGGGGAAAATGGCCTCACTCGGAAACCGATCTGCGGATTGCCAGGGAGATGGTGCAAGAAATAGTCCGTGATGTAGCCATCAATATGTCAGTTGAAACCAGGCCAACAAGTAGTGGTGCCAGCTTCCACGCTGAACATGTTGTATTTTTGTTGGGTCTTGCCAATCTCGTTATTAATGCCGACAGATTGGGTGCGACGCAGATGAAGGTGGGGAAATCGGCAGTTCTGTGGTCCGCAAGAAGAGCCATTGCCAGAATTTGAAACTCTTCACTCCATGCCTCCAAACTGTTCTCCCATGGGCTTATGGAACTTACTATTAGAGAAACGGATTCCAAGAGACCCGGTGACCTTTTTCATAGCCTGCATTCAGCATCTTATTGCCCGAGTCAACTGTATTGTTTTAATACTATAGCAGCCACAACTAGCCCTGACGAAGCGGACAGCATCAAATAATTCCTCGAATCGTTCCGAAGGTTGTTGTGCATTTCTTTGCTGCCCACTTTCAAACTGTCCGTTGAGGTATAGATCAGACCTTTGGGCTCATTTGCTCTTGGGACCTACATTAATAAGGCATTGTGGCGATATTTCAAGCAAAAATGAGGAAGCAAAGGACAATAAAAAGCCAGTTCAGATTGTAATTAATCTAGCTCTGATCTGAACTTCTAGAATTCTTTACCCGTTGGCATTATGTGGCGAGCCACCTACCAACCTCGTCTGGGGAACAACGGTGAAGTGTCTGTGCTGGTTAGCTCATTCTTTCCCATCATTTGCTAGGGTTAGGGTTAGGGTCACACTGTAGTTCTGAGTTCTCGTTGGTACGGAGTACATCGTATGTACTTGATAGCGGAGACATCTGAAGCTATAATAGCGTGAGAAGATGTCGAATGGCTTAGAATCTGGGATTCCAGAAAGTCCTCTGGTGTAAAAGACTGCGCCCTCAGATCATTCCAGCTTGGTGGGGTTGATGCATCTGGAGACTCAAGAGGGACGTCATCCAGTCCCATAAGGTCGTTATCCAACCAATAACTTCGAGAGAAATATCTGAAATAGCCGAGACTTTGCGATTCTGATGGCGATGGCCAACTTGGCACGCTAACACATGAGTGAATGCGCCGGCCTGTTTTCATTGGATAAAACTATCTTTCACTCTGGAGCCTTTGACCGCCTTCGTGTGAGCACATGCATCCGTATTAATTCAACCACTCAACAAGAAAGTTCCTACCTATGCCTCTCTCTTTGAAGTGTCTACTATAGCAGAACGCTGTTCAGTGAGGGTCTGCTGCCATGAAGCCAAGAATAATCCGTCCTTAACTGGATGCTTACTTTGAAGCTCATCATTATAAACGCCGCTCTCTTAATGCCTATAAAACGATGTGTCTGCTGACGTAGAACTCAACTCCGGCCCAGACAATCATTTCTCTCAGACCGATGGCTAAATGCTCTAGTCCTACCTATCTACTTAGTGCTGTTATCGATGTAGCTTTAAGTATCAAAAGATGGCTCTTCGATTTATAATCCCTGATACTCTTGAAGCTGTCATGAACGCCACTCTGAGTATCATCGCCACCCCCTTACTAATCAAATCCAGTCACTAGCAGCATCTTGATATTAATAGCGACGAATTATTTCTACATAATGCTATCTCTTAACGAGCTCATAGATCCAATATGGATCGATGAACGACATGCTCTGTGCGGACAAGCTATTGGCAACTTCGAGTTGGGGAGTAAATTAAAATCCCCATATTGACATGAAGTTCTTCCTTAGCTGAAGAATCCATTAAATCCATAGAGTCAAAATACAGAAGAGTCTTCTACTTAAATCGAGCCATGCTACTACAGCCAAGACTTTGCCTCATATATGGAAAAGAACATATCTTTGAACGCCCTGCGAACCTGAGAAATATTGCCTGAACCCATTTGTCATTTACAAGTTCGAGAAACCAGTTGCAATAAAAGTTACAAAGCTTCGCGGACACTTCGAAAGTGCGTAGAGCATTCCGCCTGTCTGATTATCACTGATATATGTGTTTTCTCTGAAGTAGTAACCGGAAAAATCCTTGTTTTCAGTGCCTTCATCATGGTAACGCGTTATGCTTGTTCCGTTACAGTGCAGTTGACAGCATCGGTACCTTGATCAAACGAAAGTCCCGTTTCATAGCAAGTCATTTGGCTTCCCGAAGCTTCTATAGCCATTCTAAACGGAACCCAAGGATGACCATGTCGCTCATAATTTTGTCCTTATGAGGTTTCATGAATGTCAAAGTTCGGTCTACATGACTCTCTGAACTGGGGCGGGGCCACGGAAGCCACATCTCATTGTCGATTCGTGGTGGGGATTGGATGGTTGTGTAAGAGGAATTGCATGTTCACCCCCCCTGCAAGACCATACTGCTTGAAACAGCAGAAATGGTCATTACGCACTTCATACAGATGCTCACTCCTGCCTCCGTATTTGCCATGTGCCAAGGGACAAGCTCAAAATGTAGCTGCTGCCCATTCTAAGTAACGGAGTGTTAAAGAAATTATCGATAAGGTACATTTTAAGCTAGAACAAGCTTACGTACGTAATAATAAAAGACCTTAGCAACCAAGGAACTCTTTTGATTTGCCTATCATGGTGTGTGCGTCGGAAGAGCCTAAACTTTGGTGAGGTAGTGTTTCTATCTGCCCGTTGGTTTGGACATCTTAATATACCGGGCGGGTTTGGGAGTGTTGCAATAATGGAAAGGATCACTCTGTGCCAATCTACTCATGCCAATATGGGGCACTTGCTCCCCATACAGTGGCCAAACTGACCACCCAGTAGGAAGGTCTGATGGCCTAATACATCCTAGGAAGAGCTAGATTCCCTGCGCTTCCTAGATCAATATGCAGAGGCGACTTTGCGGATTGTTCTGAACGTTGGCTTGTATACATCAACTGATAAACATCTGAAAGACACAAGGAGATTGTACAGCAGTGTTGAAGAAAGTTGGAGTCCTGCGAAAGCTTTCTGATATGTCGTGTGAAGAGTAGACATAGATAGCCAATGGTGTTGTTTTGACCTCGTGATAGCAGCAACTCACCTCTTAATAGAGCGAACAGTATACATTAGTGCAGGTACCCTTAACTATTCTGTACCTCTCGACACCAATCACGCTATCTTTTGTTCCGTTTCGTGAGTGAGCTATGAGAACTCCGTCTTTCCATATTTTTTGAGCAAGACTTTTCACCGTGGTATGTGATAAGGTAACCCTCTGAGCAATCACAATAGCCCAACTGTAACGACCCATTCAAAGCAACCCAGGGCAATCTAACTACATCTGCTAACTGTGTTTCAAGGGGTTGTACAAGATAGATTGCTATGAGATTTATCAAAGCTGATCTCAAGGTACTTTTTGAGTCACAATTCTTCTCTCAAGTTACGAGCGACATCTACTGATTCTGGGATGGCCTAAGCGCCACATATCTTCCTCCAGTACACTGCTCTATATATCTTTCATGAAGAAGAGACTTGGGTGGAAGAGATTTACGTCTACTACTGTCTCTTGGGTTTAAAATCCTTGGGCGGCTTTCTCAATAAGAAACCTCCGGAAAGAGTTATGAACTATCTGAACCTACATATTCCGACCGACAAGGACGGAGAGAAGACAGCCTAGGCGACAGCTTAACAAAAATGGATCAAGGCTCGCTATGCGCAGTTTGATGTTAACTCTCTCAGGTAGAGCTTCAATGTTCGAGGATGCTAATGACAAGCTCGAGGACTTGGCGGAGCTGTCTTGTGAGTAGGGCTTGTCGTCGACTCGAGAGGCGTGTTGCATAATCTCTGGATATAGAGCGCCTAAGCCATAGAATCTCCGGTATATCAAGACCGGCTGAAGCCGCTGCCTCGGCCCTATAGAGAGCTGGCAATACTTTGTTCAATGCTGGTGAGCAAAATCGCAAGCTAGCGGCAGGCAACTTATGACTCCTAACATTCACCCTCCCAACTTATTGTCTACCCAGATCTGGATCTTTTGAAGGGGCTTTACCCGCGTCCCATAGATGCAGTTATTCCTCTGCTCACTGGTTTGAGATGCAACTGATATTATGAGAAATAGGACGGCACTTCAACGGGATTGGGCGTCGGCTAGGCCATCTTGCTTACACTAGCATAGATCTTCGAGGCGTTCTTCACCATCGGTTCTTGATAAAAATCGCGCCATTGTTGGTCAATTCATATTTTTGCGCCTGCCTGCTTTACACGAGACAGATCTACTACGTACGCATAAGAATGCGGTTTCCTCAAACCACCCCGAGGTGTTAGAGGGGTAACGTGCTACACAGCCACATTCAGACAAGCCACGCTCCTGGAGCAGAGGAGGATGACTTCAGAGCCGAGAGTGGCCCGAAGAAAGGAAAACACCTGCCAACGGAGAGATCTTGGGTCGTGGAACGGAGCCGTGGTCGTGATTTTCCCCCGTCGGGATTATGGATGGCGCCAAGGCCGGGGCCGGAGTCGGAGTCGGAGTTCAATCGGAGGTGCGGGGCCGGCCAGACAATTAGTCTCAATCAAGCGTTCAGAAAGCAGCACCCCGCTGTTGCCTTATCAGGCTGCTAACAGCGCCCAGAGATGTGTACCCGCTCCGGATCGCCGTATTCGCATTCGTATCAGCTGGACCCACAAATGCGTAGCCACAAAAGCCACGCCACATAAAAACAAATGACGACATACCGAGCCGCAATCCGCTCTGCAATATGTACCAGGAACTAACTTGATGGCCCATACATTGCATGCATCGTTCGTCTCACGGCGAGTCAAGTGACTCCAATTTTCTAGTTTGGAAATGGAGAACGGATGGATGGTGGACCTGCTGATGCTGAAGTGGTGACATTACGTCTAGTCACTGCTAACATGTCCCAGGTATTCCTAGGACTCTCTCTCCCAGGTCAGTTATGTCCTCCACTGCCTTATGAGGAGGAAATTTTATTTGGATTCCAGTTCATATCATCCCAGGCCAGCCACCAAGTCAATCAATGCCAGCCGACTAAGACGCAGCGCAAGAGCTCGCCATTAACTAGATCCTATTCCCGTTCCCTCCATCTGTGACTGCCTCATCAGCTGCGTGTCTAAACTAAAGCCAAGACGTGGCTATTAACTCCGCTTCCACGGGAACTCTCTATCTAGTTCCTCAACCTCTCGCAGAACATCAAGATCGGTCGATGGAATATGTACTTGTATAGCACAATGCATTATAATGAATTGAGCAGAACGCGGGAACCTGTCGATCGAGTCCTTTGCATTACATCTGTGTCGTGTATTTATCAGACTGCTGTAACCAAAACTTTGGCGGACGTCAGAATCGACAAAGTTGTCTGGAACATGATGTTTGTTGACTTGCGAGCCAAAATGTGGCACTTTGAATGTCGCCAGCATAGTCTAAACACAGAGCCATAGTCACCCAGCAAGATGGGACCGACAAGAGAAGACAACTAGAGGCGACTTTTGTATTGAAATGTCAGGTGGCTAATATGGAAATAAATGGAAGGGCCAGGATGGTAAGCAGGCACGACATTCAAAGGCCCGCTACAATAGTCCAAAGTCAAGGCTTCAAGAGATAAGCCGGGAGGGCTTGAATCAATCGTTCGAAGCAACATCTGGCTGAAGGCTTCTAACCCAACTCAGATAACAAAGGGGGGCAAGACAATTATCTGATCAACAAAGGCATTAAAAGACAAAAAAGCACCCACAAAGCTTCTAGGATCGCCGCAAATTCTGCTTCCTTTCAGTCTCTCCAACATTCCAACCTTCTCTTGCGGATCACCCTCTCTTGCTCTTCCTCCACTTATTCCATTTCCTCTAGTCCTGAAATTGAGACAATGAAAAAGTGCCAGACTCAAATACCCATTAGGCAAGATCAAACCTCTTCCAGCTGACTCTAGGCGGAAATAGGTGGGCATTGTTATAGAGATGCAACGTGAGGCAGAGCAAGTGGCATTGCGGGATCAGCTGTCTAAAAGCTTGACCATCAAAGCTCACAGTCTCCCCTCAAACTAACACATACCGCAGCAACGAGAGATGACACTAGCTTTAGTCAAGGATTTCTCTAATAAATAATCCAATTCAACTGGCTATAACATCGCATGCTCCGTCAATGATTGAGGCTTTACGAAATCCGACGATAGTGGGATAGAGCAACGGAGGGAGATGCTTGTCAGCTGTGAGGCAGGCTGTGATATTCTCTAGAATTCTCAGGATATAACATAACGTGGCGTATCTAGGCAAGTTCCGATATGCATGTGGAAGGTATTGCACGTTGTTCTGTATATATGCTCAAGGGCAATTGAGTGTGGGCAACTGATCTCGAACCTTGTGTTTCATGCCGCTTCCCAGAGAGTCACCTCACCGGCAACACCTTTTTGACAGATGAGGGAGACAATAAGTGACTAGAGTTTAAGACAGTTTTCTTGCCCCGCTCCTGTCTCTCGAGCCTGTTTGTCGTAATTAGCTTTCACTATGTTGTCAAACCAGAGATAATGTTGCATTAGATAGGATGGGTGCATTGTGATAAGAATAGAAGCTCTTGATTTCTATCTAACTGAGGGCTCGCGGCAGACCTATTTGTAGGTTGCTCTTATAGCTATGATAAGGTTCTCGTTAGACCGGATCCTAAGGGATCCGGGTCTTCGAGACCGGCTTGTTAGGAAGCCGGGTCTTTAAGACCGGCTTGCTAGAGATCTGAGCCTTTAAGACTAGTCTTCAGTCTTAATAGTTAATAGATATAATAGATAATTACTTCATTCTATGCTAGAATGTATTTCCTATTACTTATTACTCTTACTATTAAATATATAATATTAAATAATAGAATAGTCCTTAGAGTCTAAGATAATAATAATAAAGACTATTAAATTAGCTATTCTTAAATCAATTTAATCTATTATTAGAAGTCTCTATTAAAGTAATAATAAAACTAATTATAATTAAATAGCTTTTTATTATAGCTTTAGTATTATTATAAAAATAACTTTATATATCTTTACTCTTAGGTTTAGATTATTAATAAAGCCCTTATTTAATATATTAATATTTACTTTATAGAATATTTTATTCTTTTATAATAAATAAAGCCTAGTTATTAAATATAGCTTTATATTCTTTATATTAAATATATAACTTTTATATAAGTTATAAATATTTAAAAGAACTCTTTAAAATAAATATAAGATTTATATAATAAAATAAGA
This sequence comes from Dactylonectria alcacerensis, assembly GCA_029931735.1. Taxonomy (NCBI): domain Eukaryota; kingdom Fungi; phylum Ascomycota; class Sordariomycetes; order Hypocreales; family Nectriaceae; genus Dactylonectria; species Dactylonectria alcacerensis. The sequence continues at coordinate 624,005 of JAPMUZ010000015.1, read as the reverse complement.
TAATATAACTTAAATAGCTAGGCTATAACTAGATATTAAAATAACTTAAAAGTCTAGAGTATTAAGGCTTTATATAGAAAGTATATTATAATATTTTAAAGATAATTCTAAGAATAATTAAAATATATAAATTATAATTAACTATCCTTTTCTTTTTAATAACTTTAATATAAATAATCTTTTTTTTTATATTAAAATACTTTTTAATTATTTAAATACTAATTAGCTTACCTTCTTTAAACCTTTTATATTTAAATATATTAATAATTTTATGTAAATAGACTAATATTTATAAATATATTATATATTTTATATTAATAAATATATTCTTATATTTATATTTAATTATAAAAGAGTTTTATAATTAAAAACTATTAATTTATAATATAAAATATAATTATAAAAGTTAAAAAAAAAACTTTAATTAAAATATTAAAATTATCTATTTTTAAAAATAAGAATAGTCTTTTAAGTTTATTTTTAAATAATTATATAGTTTTTAATCTTTTATAATAAATAAACTTATAGCTTTAAAATAATGAAAAAGATTTATTATAATTAAGAGAATTATTAAATAAGTCTTATATAAATCCTACTTTTTATTAATATTAGAGTAAAACTTAATACTTTAATTATTTTAATAAATAGAGTAAAGTATAGTCCTTTTTAAATTATTAGACTTTAAAAATAAATATAATAATAAAGATAATAATAATAAAGATATATAAAGCTAATTACTTATTTATATAATAATATTTTTTAATTCTATTTATTTAAATATATAGTATATATCTTTTTAAATAATAAATAAAGTTATAATCTTTTAATTTTAATTAATAGCTTTATTTTATTAATTATAAAGCTTAGTAGTTTTAAAGATATTTATATAAAATATATTATAAAGATTATATAATAAGTATTAAGAATTTCTATTATTTAAAATAATTATATTAATTAAATTTAAATACTTATTATAATAAACTTATATAAAAGTCTAAATATATAAAAGTATATTTAAATATTTTTACTATTTATTAAATATATTTATTCTTATTATATTTTTAATTTTTAAAAAAAGTAAAAAAAGAAATATAAAGTATAAAGTATTAAGTATTATTATAAATACTACTAATATTAAATAAATTAATATTTAAATAAATAGAATTTAAAATAGATTTTACTATTAATATATAAACTTATTAGAACCTTAGTTAATTTTTAAATTATCTTTAAGATACTATTTTTAGACTTAATTATATAATATTTAAAGATATTACTCTTATAACTATTAAAACTTTTAGTATATAGTAATATTATATTATCTTATGCTTATATTTTATTATATTATTCTAAAGGAGGGTAAGCCTATAAAATATTAAGATATAGTAAAGCAGACTATAGAGTTGAGGTTTTTAACCATTATTATATCTAATAGAAAGGGTGTATTATGATGTGAATAGAAGCTCTTGATTTCTATCTAACTGAGGGCTTGTAGCAGACCTATTTTTAGGTTGCTCTCATAGCTATGATAAGGTTCTCGTTAGACCGGATCCTAAGGGATCCGGGTCTTTGAGACCGGCTTGTTAGGAAGCCGGGTCTTCGAGACCGGCTTGCTAGAAAGCCGGGTCTTTGAGACCGGTTTGCTAGAGATCCGAGCCTTTGAGACTGGTCTTCAGTCTCAACAGTTGATAGATGTGACAACCGTTCTTTTATGTTACTCATTTCTGGTGCAGCTTAATAATGAATGTTCGTGGGAAAAGACGTCTATTACTACTGTATTCTACGATATTATACCATTAGAACTCAGTCAAGTGTGTTGATTATCATTTCTCTTTTGCATTCAGAGGACTTTTCTCTATATCAACACCTCCTCGTCTGTGTGATTTGACTGGGTACACATTATTTGTACTTACTATTCTAGCAGGACACGCAACGCTGAACAGGATCCTGAATGCCGTGACGTCCCTGAGTAGTCATTATAACTATACATATTACTAGGTCTTTCTATTTACTCTTAGTCCCTTATTAATAGATGTATGTAATTAATTGAATAAGAAGCTTTACTACTTTTGTTTTAAATAGTCTGATTTTTCTATCTTAATAGAACGCTATTATAAATATATTAAAGTTAAGATTAGCTCCTCTTCCTCCTATTAGGCCTTCTTAAGCTAATTATACTATTATATGCAAATTAACTCGCACTTTACTTTTAAGACTTACTTAAAGATCACTACTATTATTTGCTTTTATACTTACTAGACTTATTAATATATTTTAATTATTTAATTTATTAAAGGATATTACTTAATTAAATACTTTCTAGTCTCTTTATATATTCTATAATTAATTTTACTAAAGAATTCTTATTATAACCACTTCTATAACTTTACTTACTATTTTTAATATAACTTTAGTATTTAAGTTCTTTTTAAACTCTTTCTTATAATTATTATAATCTTAGAGGAATAAATATAAGCTGGATTCTGATTAATTAATTATACTTAGATATTAGACTTATATATATTATCTTTCTTTTCTTATTATTTCCTTTATTTACTAAGGCTCTTCTTCTCTTTATTATCCGCAGTCTCTAGGCTTATAAGAATAAAGTGCTAACTATATAAAGAGGAATGTATTAAGGCTAAGAGCCTATTAGTTAGAATGGCCTGGATATTTTAATTAGCTAACTAATTTAAGTACTAGTCTTAATAAAGCTATTAATAAGAATAATAAGAATTAGTCTAAGATAAAAGGCAGAAATAACTTAGATATAGATAGTAATTAATTATATTCTTATTTACTTTTATTTTTAAGTTATAAAATTATTTTTAATATTATTATAATAAGATTTATTTAATTAATTAGAATATCTAATTTATTTTCTAGCTAGCTGCTTAATTGCAGCTCTGGCCCTCTTTTTTTATCTATTTTGTTTTATGAGTCTTATCCTTCCTCGCTCTACTACGCATCCCGCCTACCCTATAGCATCCGTCACTTTAGGTAGTGGTGTCCCTCTTGTCCCCCTGCTTAACACACTATAAGTATAATAAGAGCTTAGTTACTATTCATATTATATAGCTTTTCTTAATAATAATTACTATAATGCATTCTATACCTTTATTCTAAGCTTAAGTATTTAATATAAAGAGCTTATATTAAATCCTTATTATCTTTATTTTAATAGCTATTTAGTAATAAATTATTAAAAGCTTATTATTATATTTAAAGGCCTTTACTATAGTTTTATATTATACTTTTATTATTTTAATAAAGCTTATAAGAATAATATAAATTATAAGTATTAACCAGTCTATAGTATAATAATTCTATATATACTTAGAAGCTTAATTTACTATAATCTATACTAAAGTATAGCTTTTATAATTAGGCTTTATTAAGTAGAAATTAAGTATAATTCGCTCTTCTAGCTCTACTTTTATAATAGCTTCTTAAAGAGTTTAGCAAACTACTTAGTAAGCCTTTACTACTATATAAGCATTATAATTAACTATTATAATCTTTTAAAGGCCTTAGGATTTATCTAGCTTTAGCTTAACGCTTTAAGTAGTGTTTATAAGGTATTTAAGAACCTTAGGGCCTGGGTGGCTGAATTGCTAGTACTATGTATACAAATCCCCTTTAAGAGGCCTTTACTAAGTCTATAATATATATTTCTAAGTATAGTATTAAGCTAATAAGCAGTTAGTAAGTAATGCTTAAAGGGCTAGTGATTCTTCTTTATTTAAATATATATATTCTAGAACTTATTATTTATAGATCTCTTTAATCTCTTTAAAGTAGCTACTATTAGCCTTATATAAGTAGTTATTACTAGGTTTTATATTTTACTAAAACCTCTATTTCTTTAGCTATAAAAAGGATATTAGGTTTAATATTAAGGCTTTATAAAGAGTAATATTAAATAGTTAGAAGGTTATTAATAAGCTATTAGTAGATTATAGAGTTATTATAGTATTTTTATAATTATTAATTAAGACTAGCTTTATTCTTAATTATAAGAAGTCTTTTATTAGAGCTACTTTTAGATTATATATTTATATAATATTTTTAAAGATATATATTAATACTCTAGAGTTAAGAAAGTAGCTCTTCTATAATAAGTAAGTCTTAATAACTATTAAGTAAGTATTTATTAATACTTTTCTTTAGTAGAAGCTTAGTATTTAATATTATTATAAGTTATTTAAAATAAGCTTCTTTATTTAGTTTATAACTTTATTAATATTCTTTTTAATATATTCTTTAATTAAAGCTTTAGTTACTATATTAAACTACTATTCCTAAGGTTATAGCTTTAGAAATATATAATAATACTTAGTAAAAGAGTGATAATTATTAAAGTAAGTAGAGTATTTTATATTTATACTATTAATAGTATTTAGTAATTATACTCTCTTTTTCTAAGCCTTTACTAAAAGCTTACTAGCTTTTCTATTTCTTTTATAATAATAATAAAACGCTCTTAATACTACCTTTTCTTAGATTAAGACCTTTAGGTTATTAGTAATTACTTATTAAATAGCCTTTAAAACTTTTATAACTAATAGAGTATTTATAATAGCTTTATCTAACTTTATAATATTATATATATTAATTTAATACTTAAGAAGTATACTTTTTAATACTATAATTAAGTCTTTAAATTATTAGCTTACTTTTATTACTTTTTAAAGCTTTATTACTTAGGCTTTTTAAATTATATCTTTTTAAAGAGTAAGCTATTTACTTATACTTTTATAGGTTATAACTTAGGATTAGCAGGGTTTTATTAATAACTTATAAAGAGTTTAGTAAGCTTTATATATATATTTATCTCTTACTTAAGTAAAATAGTTATATAGGGCTTTTAATTACTTAATTAATAACGTTTTAATTAAGTAATAATAGTATTATAAGGAGGTTAAGATATTCTATAAAATCTAGTCTTAAATAATTACTATTTTCTTTTAAAAGACTATATATCTTTTTAATTAATATTTATAATTAGCTTATAATATATTAAATACTATAAGGCTTATATTTATAAGGTTAGTAATTTTAATTAGCCTAATTACTAAGTCCTTACTATTTACTAAGTAAAAGGTCTTCAATTTATAATTAGTTATAAAAGTACTTAATATAGTAATTAATATAAAAGTACTTATAAATAAAAGCATGCCTTTCTTCTTATTAAAGGACTTAAAGTCTAAAAGGATTAGTTACTTTATAATAAGAAAAGGCTTCTTAGCTATTTTAAAATTAATATAAATTTAGAGGTTTTAATTATTAGCCTTTATCTTTAAGACTAAATAATATAAGTTATAAATAATATAGTTATTATTAATATATAAAATAATTAATAATTATATTAAAAACTAAGAAAATCTTATTATAATTACTTTTAATATTTATTATAATAAGTTAGAAGATTTAATAAAAGAAGGTTAATTCTTAGTAAATAAAAGAGAAGAAATAAGAGTCTATTTATAATTAAGTTAATTAATTAATTAAGTACTTTATTTTAAAATAACTTAAGTAATATTATTATAACTTATATAATATAAGCGCTTAATATTATATAACTCTTATAAATTTCTTACTAATTATAAATAATTATAATAAACTATAGAATAATTATTATAATTACTTTTTTAATTATTATAATTACTCTTATAATAATTATAATTACTTTTATAACTAAAGTAATTAACCTTATATTATATAATATATAAATTTAAAAACCTAACTATTACTAAAATACTAGCTCCTTAGTTATAAATATAACTTCAATTACTTTAATTTACTTTAATTACTATATATTATTATAATGTACTTAATAAGTGAGTGAGCCAAACAAGCGAGTGAGCTACGAATACTGTGCACTAAAAAGAGCTAAACCTTAAATTTTTAAAACTAGCTATCTAATTATTAAAAATAAAATAAAAATATTTTTAATTATTTAATTAAAAAGAAAACTATGTAATAATTTTTTTAAATTTTTAAAAAAATTCCTTTATATAGAAATAGCTAGGTATATAGTGCGAATAAGCATTTTTAATATAGCTTATTAAGTAATTTTTAAAAGATTTTTAAGAGAATTTATATTTATTTTTTAATATATAATAGAACTATTTCTAAAATATTAGCTATTTTACTCTTAGTTTTAATTTTAAAGAATATTTTAAAGATATTTTCATTTAAGGTATAAATACTAGGAAATTTCAAAGTGGCTCACTCGCTTGTTTGGCTCACTCATTTATTAAGTACGTTATATTAACTATTATCTAATATAATATTATAATTATTCTTTAATAAATATAATATAATTACTTTATTAATATAAACCTTAATCTATCTTTTAAAAACTTATTTTTAAGCTTTTTATACTTAGTATAAACTAGCTTATAAATATAATTATTATATATTAATAGCTCTTATTTAAATAATTACTTTATATACTAAGTAATAATAATAAAGCTATTATAATACTTATAACTCTTATTACTAAATTTAGCTCTTTTAAAGAAAAAGGAATTACACTTTAGTATAAGGCCTAAGACTTTAATAAAGACTAAGATATAAACTCATTTAAAAATAAAAATAAAGAAATTATTATACTCTATACTAAGAATTAATACTTTAATAATAAAATAATTAATATTTTAAACTAAGCTATAATATATATAAATACTATAAGGTATAGTTTATAGCCTTTAGAGCTTAATAAAGCTTAAATATTATAAATACTATTACTATTTTTAAAATACAAATTATAGAATTAATTATAATTTAAATTACTGTTAAAAATAAATAAATAGTAATACTAAGTAAAATATTTTATTAAGTTTAATAAATTAGTTTAATAAATATAATTTTATAATATTAAAAGAAATCTTAAATTATTAATATTAACTAAGTTTAATAGTATTTTTAAAAACTTTTATAAATACTTTATATAACTTAAGTTATATTTTATATATTACTTTATTATATTTATAAATAAAAGTTAAAAATTAAATATATAATAAGCTTAACATACTTAATAAGTAAGTAAGCTAAATAAGCGAGTAAGCTATAAATATTATATATTAAAAAGAGCTAAACTTTAGATTTTTAAAACTAGCTATTTAATTATTAAAAATAAAATAAGAATACTTTTAATTATTTAATTAAAAAGAAAACTATATAATAATTTTTTTAAATTTTTTAAAAAGTTCCTTTATATAAAAATAGCTAGGTATATAGTATGAATAAGCATTTTTAATATAGCTTATTAAGTAATTTTTAAAAACTTCTAAGGAAATTTATATTTATTTTTTAATATATAATAGAGCTATTTTTATAATATTAGCTATTTTATTCTTCGTTTTAATTTTAGAAAATATTTTAAAGATATTTTTATTTAAGGTATAAATACTAGAAAATTTCAAAGTGGCCTACTTACTTATTTAGCTTACTCACTTATTTAGCCTACTCACTTATTTAGCCTACTCACTTATTAAGTACATTATATAAAAAAAGGGCTTTATAAAGATTTAAACTAATTTTAAAAGACTTTATTAAGAACTTTTATAATAATTATTATATTAAAATTAAAGAACTTTTTAAAAACTTTAAATTATATAAAAAGGACTAATTAATATTTATAATAAATAAAATAAAATATATAATACTTTTTAAATACTTTAAAAATTAAAATAGTATAAAGTATTATTAAAATATCTTATAGAATTTTAATCCTTTTTAATTAAACTTAATTAAAATAAAGATATTATAATTAATAAGTTTTATTAAAGACTTAAAGATAATATTAAAAATAAGGTTTTTAAAGTTTTAAAACTACTTATTACTTTTAATAAGACTTATAGAACTTAGAGTAATATAATAATAAAGAAAGAAGATATTTAAATACTATGATTATAATAAGTTAAAATACCTTTTTTAAGATTATAAAAAACTTAAAAAAGAAAAGAAACTATTTAAGCCTATTATTATACTTACTTACAGTATTAATTTAATTAAAATGAGAAATAATCTCTTAACTTAATCTATTAATATAACTTAAAGTAATTATAATAAATAGTTTAATAGAGTATAATAAAAATAAGATTAAATAAAAGACTTAAGATATAAGAATATACTTTAAAAAAGGCTAATTAATAAGACTAAACTTAAGAATAAATAAATATAAAACGAAAAGAAAAAGAAGAAGTATAAGTATTAGTATTAAGAAATGTAAAGAGAAGAAGATAATGTTAAAGTATATAAATAATAGCTATAAATAAAGAGAAAAGTAGCTTATTAATATTAGAAAAAGAAAGAAAGGGAATTAAAATAAAAGATTTAAAATAAAATAACTTAAAAATAGAAACTAATCCTTAAAGAATAAGTCTTAAGTTATTTAAGTATTATATTCTAATCTAATAATAAAATATAATGTGTATAATAAGCTTATATTCTATACAAGTATGTGTCCTACTTATACTATACACTTAAAAACCCTAATTATTAATTTCTTAAAATTAGAAATATAGCCTTAAAATTTTTAAAAAAAAATTAATTTTAGATATCTAAGTAAAAAGGTGATAAGTTATTGTTTTTTTAAAAGATTTTAATCATTTTATTTAGTTGCTTAGAAATAAACGTAAGAAAAAAAACAGTGTGAATATTATTTCTCTATTTAAATTAATAAATAATTTTTTTAAAATCTAGAAAGTTTCCTACTGATTACTAATAGTATAATATATATAATCTAAAACTTATACTTATTTTAGGTTTAGTTTGGATTTTTAAAGAATTTCTGAGGAATTATAATTTAAGGTATAAAACCTATTTAAAACACATACTTATATAAAACATAAGTTTATTATACATGTTATACTATTATTATAATTTAATGACTAAAGAAATTACTAATATAAATAAAAGGTTTTAATAAATTTAATATTTCTAATTAATAGCTTAATATATTAAAGCTTAAGATATAAGTAATAATTAATATACTTTAACAATACTCTGTTCTTTAGTTATAAGTTAATAGAAAATAATTTACTATATTAAATAATAATATAATATATAATTACTTTTTATTATAAATTAGTATAAGAAATAATATATATTATATTACAAAAGCTAAGTATATAATAGAAAATAAAGATATCCTTATATTAAATATATAAATACTTATAATTAAATAATAAAACTTAAAGCATTATTTAAAAAGAATAAAATATATTTATATATATAATAAAGATATTTAAATTAAATAATTTACTAAAGAAATATAAAACTTTATAAAAGGAGTAAATATTTATATTTAAGCTTTATATTAAAATAATAAATAAAACTCTTAAAACCTAATTAAATAATAACTTAAGAAAAATAACTCTTAAGTATATTAAGAATACTATAAATATAAAGAAATCTTATAAGCCTTTTATATTTATTAAGAATATATTACATACTTTATAAAAAAGCTTAAATAAGATTATTTTTTAATATAAGTAAATAGTTAATTAATAATAAAACCTTATAAAATAGAAAATATAAAAGACTACAAAGTATAAAAATAATATAAATACTTAAAAGTTATATAAGTTATAAAATATAATATAAATTATTTAATAAAGTATGAATATTATAATATTAAATTTATTAATTATTAATAATCTAAGTATTTTAAAGTTATTATCCTTAGTAGTGCACACTCAGAGAGGGGCCAGAGGTTAAACAGTTAAAAAAAAATACAACTAATAGTGAATAACAGTATGAGGGCCCAAAACCCAAGCCTAAGGCAATAGTAACTCAGAATGACTAGAGTTTCTATTACATCAAAGTGCAAGCCTTACTATCCTATTCAACCCTTTAAGATGCATTACTAGAAAAGCTAGATAGAAAAGCTAGATAGAAAAGCTAGATAGAAAGGCTAGATAGAAAAGCTAGACAGAAAAGCTAAATATCAGAAGGCAAAATCGTTATATAATAAAAGCCCTATAAGGGCTCTGCATTTATCGCATTTTAAGTTACCTTATCGCAATTCTAACTCATACTTATATTATAATTCAACTCTTTATAATTCTAAATCGCAATTTAACTCATTAAAGACTAACTTATTAAAGATTAGTATTATTTTTAAGTCACCTCTTCGCGATCTAACCAACCTATAACAAACACTATAATAAATATTTAGTATAATACATTCTATACTCTTAATAACTCAGGTTTTAATAGCTATTATACTCTTTTTATATATAACTTAGATATTAAGCTTAGTAAGGATATAAAAACCCTTAATAAGCTAAAGGCTATAGTAATAAATTATAGTCTTAAAAAAACTAGAACTATTAAGACTTAGTAACTCTCTAATAATAAGTAAGTTATTTTAGTAATCTTTAAAACTAAAGTATTCTTAAGACTATGCCTCTTTAAAAGTAATTAATAATTTAAAAACTAGATTAAAAATAAATAATACTTTTTAAAATAACTAATAATAAAGCTAGTAATTAAAATATTTTTAAAAGAAATAGTATTCTTAGAGTTATTAGCTAATATTAATAAAGAGTAAATAATATAAGTTATAAGTAATATAACTATTATTAATATATAAATGGAATAAGAATAATAAAAGGATATAGTAAAGAGAGGTTTTATTAATATAAAAGAAGAGGGATAAGAGTTTATTTATAACTAAGTTAACTAATTAATTGAGTCCTTCGTTTTATAATAACTTAAGTAATGTAAATATATAATATAAAAATGCGATAATAAGGAATGCAGTAATATAAAAATAAAAGTCCGAATAGTGGTTTTAATAGTGAATAATCTAAGTATTAAATATTAAAGTTATAATTCTTAATAATACATACTTAGAAAGAGGCTATATATTAAATAGTAAAAAAAAATAACTAATAGTAAATAATAGTATAAAGGCTTAAAACCTAAGCTTAAAGTAATAATAACTCAGAATAACTAGAGTTTTTACTATATTAAAATATAAGTCTTATTATTCTTATTAACCCTTTAAAATGCATTAAATAGCTAAAAAGCTAGATAGAAAAGCTAAATATTAAAAAGTAAAATTATTATATAATAAAAGCTTTATAAAAGCTCTGCATTTATTATATTCTAAGCTTATTATAATTTTAAGTTATAATTTAACGCTTTATAATTTATTATAATTTAAAATAACTCTTTCTAACTAAATAAATAATATAATGCATATATAGTGCATTATATAATAACTTAGTAAACTCTTATTAATATTAGTATATAAGAATCATTTTATATATATATTAGCTAAAAGAAGTAAAAAAGATTAAAGCTTACTTCTTAAGCTATAAAGAGTATTTTATTTATTTAGCTTATAATATATAATAAAGGCTAAGTTTAGCTAGCTTAATTATAAAAGGCTTATTTAATTAGTAATCTTTAATTACTATATCCTTTAAAAGAACTTATTTTTATAAGCCTTATTAAATATAGATATAATTTAATAAATTAAAATAGAGTAAGTCTTATTAAAAAAATTAGTTTAAAAAGAAAAATAGAAAGAAATAATAAATATTAATAATATAATTTATAATAATTTAAAAAGCTATAGTATATAAGTTATATAATTATAAGCTAATATTATATTAATTAATATATAGTTAAAGGAGTGATATATTAAAAACTAAGGGAAGTTTACTACTTAGTAGAATAATTAAAGGATTTAATAAAGGAAGGCTAGTTTTAAATAGTTAAAAAAGGAGGGATAAGAGTCTATTTATAACTAGGTTAACTAATTATTTAAGTTTTTTATCTTAAGATAACTTAAATAATATAAATATATAATATAAGAATATAGTAATATAAAAATAAAAGTCTAAATAATAATTTTAATAGTACTAAGTATTAAATATATATATATAATAAGATTAATATATAATATAAATATAATTATAAATAAATATTCTAATTTATATAAAATAGAATAATATATAATATAAAAAACTCTTAATACTATTTATACTAAAGTAATAAATAAGTATAAAGCTAAGAAAAGTAAACCTTTTAAAAATAAGAGCTTTATATATAATTAAAAGTATATAAATAATATACTAATATTTAAAAATATAAGTATAAATTAATCGCTATTAAAACCGCTATTCAGACTTTTATTTCTATACTACTGTATTTCTATATTATATATTTGCATTACTTAAGTTATCTTAAGATAAAGGACTTAATTAATTAGTTAACCTAGTTATAAATAGACTCTTATCCCTCCTCCCTTATAAAACCTTCTTTTACTAAATCCTTTAATTCAGGATTCCCTTAGTTTCTAACACAGTTATCACTCCTTTAGCTATATATTAATTAATATAATATTAGCCTATAACTATATAACTTATATATTATAGCTCTTTAGGTTATTAAAAAAAGCATTATTAATAGTTATTATTTCCTTTTATTTTTTCTTTTAAGCTAATTCTTTTAATAAGACTTACTCTATCTTAATTTATTAAATTATATCTTTATTTAATAGGGCTTATAAGAATAGGTTCTTTTAAAAGATATAATAATTAAAGATTATTAATTAAATAAGCTTTTTATAATTAGGCTAATTAAACTTAGCTTTTATTATATATTCTAAACTAAATAAGTAAAATGCTTTTTATAGCTTAAGAAGTAGGCTTTAATCTTCTTTAATTCTTTTAGCTAGTATATATATAAAATGATTCTTATATACTAGTATTAGTAAGGGTCTGCTAAGCTATTATATGATGCGCTATATGCATATTGTGTCGTTTGTTTAGTTAGGGGGGGGTCATTATGAGTCGGTTATATTGCGAGCAGGTAGTTGAATTGCGACCGGGAATTGCAAAGCGGTAATTGAATTATGACTTAGAATTGCGATGAGCTTAGAATGCGACGAATGCAGAGCCCTTACGGGGCTTTTATCGCATGACGATTTTGCCTTCTGACATCTAGCTTTTCTATCTAGCTTTTCTATCTAGCTTTCTAGCTGCTTAATGCATCTCAAAGGGTTAATTAGGATAGTAAGGCTTGCACTCTGATGTAATAGAAACTCTAGTCATTCTGAGTTGCTGTTGCTTTAGGCTTGGGTTTTAGGCCTTTATACTATTATTTACTATTAGTTATTTTTTTTTTTTTACTATTTAACCTCTAGCCTCTCTCTGAGTATGCACTACTAAGGACTATAACTTTTAAAAAAAATAAGTATAAATTAAAGAAAACTAATTACTTACTTTAATAAATAGTAATATAGAATTTAATTATATTTACTTTATAATAATAAATATATTAAAACTCTTATAAAAAGATAAAATAAAATTATATAAAATATAAAACTTTAAAAGCACTTTATTTAATTATAATAATAAATAAATAATTAAAAAGCTTAATTATTTTAAGGTTTTTATAAAAAGATAAAATAAAAGAATCTTATTTAATATAATACTTTTTAATTATTAAATAAAAAGCTTTTTAGTTAATATAAATTAAAAGTTAAATGAAGTAAGAATAAATACTTATATATAAAGATTAACTCTTTTAAACTATTATAAAAGTATTTATAATAAATATACTTAAAATAATAAAAAATGCTTTTAAATATTTTATATTTTAACTTTTATTAAATATAATTTAAATACTCAGTAACTTTAGAGCCTATTTCTTTAATAAGTTTAAAAAGATAATAAGAGTATATAATAAATTTATAATCTTACTTTTAATATACTATTAGTATTATAAAAGAATAATTATAAAAAAAGCTTAAATAAATTAAAGAGAAATTTAAAATAACTAATTTATAAGTCTTAAGAATAAAGACTAATAAAAAGAAAATATTATATTATAATTTATATAATATAAATACTTAATATTATATAATTCTTATAAATTTCATATTAATTATAAGTAATTACAAAAAATTATAAAATAATTACTATAATTACTTTTTTAATTATTATAATTACTCTTATAATTATTATAATTATTCTTATAATTAAAGTAATTAATCTTATACTATATAATATATAAATCTAAAGAACTAGCTATTATTAAAATACTAGCTCTTTAACTATTAATATAATTTAATTACTTTAATTTACTTTAATTACTATATATTACTATATATTAACTATTACTTAATATAATACTATAATTACTATTTAATAAGTATAACTTAATTACTTTATTAATATAGACCTTAGTCTATTCTTTAAGAACTCATTCTTAAACTATTCTATACTTAGTATAGGCTAGCTTGTGAATATACCTGTATTAAATATAAATATATAATTATAAAGAAATATAGTAATAAGAAATATAATAATATAAAATAAAAGTCGGAATAGCAGTTTCAATAGTAAATATGTAAATTATATAATATATATAATAAGCGAGTTAGAAATATAAGCGAGTTAGAAAGTATACTATATAGCTAAAATAAGTAATTTTAGATTTCTTAAAACTAGATATAAAATTTATTAAGATCTAAAAACACATTTTAGAATAAATTAGAAAAGAAGTTATAAGATAGTATTTTTTAAAGAATTTTAAAAATTTATTAAGCTTACTATAAGTAAAAATAGTAAAAAAAACAGTGCGAATTTTATATTACTAGCGCTATAAGTATATATAGCTTAAAAAAATTCCTAAAAATGATATTTATTATAAATAAGCTAGGTTTAAAATCTTAGTTATTTTAGACTTAGTTTAATTTTTTAAGAATTTTTCTAAAATTTCATTTTAAAGTGTATTTTGTAATTTCTAACTCGCTTGTATTTCTAACTAGCTTATTATGTATGTTATTTATAAACTAATTATATATTAATTAATATATAATTAAAAAAGTAATAATAATAATAAAAACTAAGAAAACTTTATTATTTAATAAATTAAAGAATTAAATAAAAGAAAGTTTTATAAAAAAGAAAAAAAAATGTCTACTTATAATTAAGCTAGTTAATTAATTAAGTTATTTATTTTATAATAACTTAAGTAATATAAATATATAATTATATAAATAAAATAATAATAAAGAATATAAAAATATAAAAATAAAAGTCTAAATAGTAATTTAAATAGTATTTATAGCTCTTTATTTATTATAAAATATATTTATATTAATTGATAAGTATATTCTCTTTTAGCCTAATTTAAAACTAATTTAATATATTTTTTAAAGCTTATTTATATTTAAGATTAGAATATTAAAAAGGCATTTTAAACTTATATAATAATTACTTAAAATTCGTTAATTTAGATATATTTTTAAGCGTATTTTAGTAACAGTAAGGCAAAAAGTAAGTACTAACGATTAAAGGGAATGATAAGGGTTTTTAA
The DNA here is from genome assembly GCA_029931735.1 of Dactylonectria alcacerensis. Classification (NCBI taxonomy): domain Eukaryota; kingdom Fungi; phylum Ascomycota; class Sordariomycetes; order Hypocreales; family Nectriaceae; genus Dactylonectria; species Dactylonectria alcacerensis. The sequence goes on along the minus strand of JAPMUZ010000015.1, from coordinate 608,654 downwards.
GACTAACCTCAGGACGAGGTTAGTAGGCAGCCTGCCCCATAATGCTTACAGCAGGCGATAGGGGTCACTATTGCAAAACCCCCAAAATCACTACGCAGGTACTAAATTAGGTTAGAGCTATATTCGCGCTGACCTATAGTACATTAGCCTAAGTACCTTAGCTTGAATTTCTTGATTTTTACGAGTAATAGAGAAGATACAGTCGCTATAGCGAGCCTACAGCAGACTAGCAGATTGCATTTCTATTCTATTTAAAGCGGTATTAAGCTTTATACCCCTTTTTAATTATCCTCATCCTCCTCTTTATTATCTTTAGCTTATTAAATAAGCTACTAAACATTAAGTTAGTAGTTATATTATATCTATTAATTTAATTATACTTATAATCTAGAGCTAAGTAGCTCTAGTAATAGCCTTTAATACTATAATCTTTCGTTTCTTAAGACTTTTTTTTAATATTTCTTTAAATGAATTTAAAGTAAGAGCTAGTATTAAAGCAGTAAGAGGAATAGTATTATTACTATAAGCTTATAATTACTAAGTAGTATATAATATAATAATATATTAAGCATTATTTAAATTATTATTTATATTATTAAACTATTAATTTAAATTCTAAAAGGTATATATAGTAATATAAGCTATAATAAGGACTTAGTAATATAGATTAATTAGTAGCTTATTACTTAATAAAGTAAGGATATCTTATTAGTTTATATATATAGTTAGTCTTTATATAATCTTAGTATATAATACTTATATTTACTTAGTATATATTAGTATAAGAAGTATATAGCCTTAAGAAACTAAGTATACTATCTTAAGAAGTATATTTATAGTTAAGAGCTCTTATAGTATAAGTAATATAAGGCTAGTATAGGAAGTAATATATTAAACTATAGAGAGAGGCTTTCTTTATTTACTTCTTCTTCTATTTAAATAGGCAAGTTAGTATCTATTACTTTATATAAAGACTTACTAAATTATATAGTAATCTTTATTACGGGTTTGTAAATACTGGGTTAGATTAATTTTTTACTCCTCTTTACTAAAGTATGCTAGTTATAAGAGTCCTTATTTATTATACTAATAGTTATAGTCTTACTTATAATAACTATATTAGCTATAGATATAGTACTATTATTAGTTATAAGACTTTCTATAAATATAATAATATAAAAAGGAAGGTAAAATAAGGTTAGAAAGGATCTATATTTTATAAATATTTAGTCCTGCTCTTAGTTTAGTAAAGTTCTACTAATTAATAACTTAATACTAAGCCCCTCTAGGTTTATTACTACTTTAGGCTAGCTATAAAATTACTATCACTATTAAAACCGCTATTCGGACTTTTGTTTTTACATTACTGCGTTTCTATATTACGTATTTGCATTACTTAAGTTATCTTAAGATGAAGAACTTGATTAATTAGTCAACCTAGTTATAGATACACTCTTATCCCTCCTCCTTTAGAACTAACCTTCCTTTACTAAATCCTTTAACCATTCTACTAAGTAGTAGGATTTCCTTAGTTTCTAATACATCACTCCTTCAGCTATATATTAATCAGTATAATATCAGCCTATAATTATATAATCCATATATTATAGCTCTTTAGGTTATTAAAGAAAGCATTATTAATAGTTATTATTTCCTTTTATTTCTCCTTTTAAGCTAATTCTTTTAATAAGACTTACTCTATTTTAATCTATTAGATTATATCCTTATTTAATAGAGCTTATAAGAATAGGTTCTCTTAGAAAATATAATAATTAAAGATTACTAACTAAATAAGCCTTTTATAATTAGGCTAGCTAAACTTAGCCTTTATTATATATTCTAGGCTAAATAAGTAAGATACTCTTTATAATTTAAAAAATAGGCTTTAATCTTCTTTAATTCTTTTAATTAGTATATATATAAGATAATTCTTATATATTAGTATTAATAAGAGTCTACTAGGCTATTATATAATATACTATATATATATTATATTATTTATTTAGTTAGGAAGGGTTATTATAAGTTAGTTATATTATAAGTAATTAAATTATAATATAATAGGAATTATAAAGCATTAAATTATTATATAATTAGAATTATAATGAGTTTAGAATGCGATAAAGTAATATAAAGCTCTTATAAGGCTTTTATTATATAACGATTTTGCCTTTTAATATCTAGCTTTTCTACCTAGCTTTTCTATCTAACTTTTCTATCTAGCTTTTTAGCTGCTTAATGTATTTTAAAGGGTTAATTAAGATAGTAAGGCTTATACCTTAATATAGTAAAAACTCTAGTCATTCTGAGTTACTATTGCCTTAGGCTTGGGTTTTAAGCCCTTATACTATTATTTACTATTAGTTTTTTTTTTTTTACTATTTAACCTCTGGCCTCTCTCTGAATGTGCACTACTAAGGACTATAACCTTAATAAAATTACTATAGACTAATATAATAAGCTAGCCTTATTAGACTTCTTTTTAACTATTAGAATAAAGCAGATTATCTATACTCTTTTAACCTTATTATATAAATATAATATATTTACTGAATTTAATTAATAAATACTATAACTATAACGTATATATCACTCATGCATTGCATCTAAGCATGCGTTGCACCTATACTGTACACTTAAAATTAAAAACCTTAATTTTCTAAAAGTTTATATATAATTATAGGATTTTTAAAAAAATTAATTTTAGATATTTAACTAAGAATTTAATAAATTAGTAATTTCTTAAGATTTTTAAAAAAATTATTAAGCTAGTTATAAATAAAAATAGTAAAAAGTATAGTACGAATTTAATAGCGCTAGCGCTATTAATATATAAAACTTAAAAGAATTCTTAAAAATAAGTTATATTATAAATAATTTAATTTAAAAAATCCTAGCTATTTTAGGCTTAATTTAAATTTTTTAGGATTTTTTAAAAATTGCGATTTAAGGTGAAAATCTCACTGCGACGCATGGTTGGATGCGACGCATGAGTGATATATACGTTATTACTTATTTTTACTTTAATAGCGTCTTATAAAGCAAGATTCAGTACAAGCTTTAAAAGCATTATTATATTATTATTAATCTTAGTATAATCTCTTACTAAATTATAAGCTAGTATTTCTTCTATTAATAAGCCTATACTAAAGAGAGTCTAGAGCTTATAAAAGACACTTATAACCTAATATTCTGTATTAGGCTTAGTAAAAAGCAGATATTAAGCATTTTATAAAAATAGAGCTAGCTAATTATAAAATGAGGTTTAAAGCGTATTAGGCTTTACTTAGACTACTATTAAGTATATAGGCTTAATAGTAATAAAGAGTGCTTTATATTATTAGAAAAGATAGAAAAGGTTATTATTAAAATAATATAATATTCTAATACTATTTCTAGATATAGTAAAAGCCTTTTATAGCTTTATCTTTATTAGTAAAAGCAGTTCTAAGTATTAAGAGATCCTCTCTTTAAAATATATAAAATTATATTTTTAAATAAAGTTAAGATCTAAAAAAGGATATTTTAAAAAAAGAAAAACCAGTTTTTTATCCTTAGTCTAAACTACTAGTAATATATTAATAGTTATTATAAGCTTAAAGTATATAAATTTAAAATATATACTATAATTAATACTTACTTATATAATATTATTTAATTTTATATTAGCTACTTTACTATAATTACTTTAAGTATTATAAAGTAATACTTAGTTTTATTAATTAAAGTTATAGTCCTTAGTAGTGCACACTTAGAAAGAGGCTAGAGATTAAATAATAATAATAAAAAAAACAACTAATAATAAATAATAGTATAAAGGCTTAAAACCTAAGCCTAAAGTAATAGTAACTCAGAATGACTAGAGTTTCTACTATATTAGAATATAAGCCTTATTATTCTAATTAACCCTTTAAAATGTATTAAGCAGCTAGAAAGCTAAATAGAAAAGCTAGATAGAAAAGCTAAATAGAAAAGCTAAATATTAAAAAGCAAAATCATTATACAATAAAAGCCCTATAAGGGTTTATTACATTCTAAGCTCATCGCAATTCTAAATTATAATTTAACGCTTTACAATTCCTATTATATTATAATTTAACTACTTATAATATAACCAACTTATAATAACCCCCCTAATTAAATAAATAATATAATATATATATAGTGTATTATATAATAGTTTAATAGACCCTTATTAATACTAATATATAAGAATTATCTTATATATATACTAACTAAAAGAATTAAAGAAGATTAAAGCCTATTTTTTAAGTTATAAAGAGTATCTTACTTATTTAGCTTAAAATATATAATAAAGGCTAAGTTTAACTAGCCTGATTATAAGAAGCTTATCTAACTAGTAATCTTTAATTACTATATCCTTTAAAAGAACCTATTTCTATAAGCCTTATTAAATAAAGATATAATCTAATAGATTAAGATAGAATAAGTCTTATTAAAAGAATTAGCTTAAAAAGAGAAATAAAAGGAAATAATAATTATTAATAATACTTTCTTTAATAACTTAAAGAGCTATAATATATAGATTATATAGTTATAAGCTAACATTATACTAATTAATATATAGCTAAAGGAATAATGCATTGGAAACTAAGAGAATCCTACTGGAACGGTTAAAGGATTTAGTAGAGGAAGGTTTAAAGGAGGAGGGATAAGAGTCTATTTATAACTAGGTTAACTAATCAATCGAGTCTTTCGTCTTAAGATAACTTAAGTAATATAAATATATAATATAGAAACATAGTAATATAAAAATAAAAGTCTGAATAGCGGTTTTAATAGTAATACTTAGTTATATATAATATATATAGCTTTTAATTATAATATTTATAAGTAGATAGAGATAGTAAGATATTATTAATTACTATAGCTTATTAGAATTTTACTTTAGTAATAAATAGATAAGTAAAGTAAAATAAAAAGGTTTTTTAATAATAGAAGTGCTTAAAGGATTCCTATAAAGCTATACTAAGTATAAAGAATATTAAGATCGAAAGTTAATAAGAGTGTATACTATATATATCTTCCTAATAATAAGTAAATTACTTTAAGGAGCTTATTAAAGACAGAGACTTTAATAATAATATACTAAAAGAGTAGATTACTATCTATACTATTTTTAAAAATATACTATACTAAGATCTCTTTAACTTTATAAAAGTATAGAATATTTATTAAATCCGCTTTTAAAAGAACTATCTATATATAGTTTACAATTAGCTCTAAATAAACTACTATTACTTAGACTTAGAGAAAGTATATAATTAGAGGATCCTTATTAACTATTCAGTCTTAAAGGAATTATATAAATTACTAACTGATATTAATATTAGTACTTACTTAAAGCTATAAATAAAGTATTAGTATTACTAATTTTTTATTAAAATAGGCTATAATAATATTATTTATAGGATTTACTAAAAGCTAGACAAGCTATAGCCTTTTAAGTAATTCTACTTAGACCTTTAAAATAGAATTATTTAATATATTAAAAGTAGCTTATAGCTTATATTAATATATTATAAAGTACTAATAAAAAGTATTACTAAATATATAAGCCTTACTATTTCTTTATAAGTTTATAAATCTAAATATATATAAAAAGTATTATATAATTAAATAAATCAGGCTTTTTATAATAAACTTAGAAATAAAGAACTAATAAAATAATTACTTATTAAATTAAGATATAAAGATAAAAAAGGAAATAATATAAAAAGAATAAGTAATAATAAGTAAAATAATAAGACTTTAGATAAAGAAGCTAAGTAATTAATCCTTCTTATTCTATTAAATAGTAAATATTATAAAGATCTTTATTCTTTTAAAGTATATAAATTATACTAATAAAAGCGCCTTATTAATATTAGTACTAAGTAATTAAGCTTAATTACTATTAATACTCTAAGTAATAAACTCTTAAGTTACTTAATAGTATTAGAACTAGACTCTATAATAAGGTAATTTAGTCTCTTATAAACTCTAGAATTAAAATCTCTTTATTATCTCCTCTATTTACTTTATCTCCTTTACTTACTATACTTTCACTCCTTTTATTACTAAGGATATTATTAAATAATAGATTATAAAGCAGATCTTCTATTTTATAAGGGTCTGTTATATCTTTATATATAATAATCTTTTTAATAATATCTTTAAGCTTATTATTTATTAGGCTCTAATAGAAGGCAGTTAGAATAGGCTCTTCTAGCTTTACTTTAATATATATTCCTTACTTAACTTAGTATATATTCTTAATATAACTCTCCTTTTTAATATATTCCTCTTACTTAATACGCTTCTTATACTAAGGCATAGGACTTAGGTTTTCTTATTTAACTTTCTATTTCTTTTCTTCTTTAATTAATATAAAGTATTCATTTAGCTTAAGTAATATAACTAGCTCTTACTTATTAACTATATTTATAAATATAAAGATAATTAATACTTTTAACTATCTTACTTAATTATTATTAAAATGCTTTAAAGTAAGTATACTTAATAAAGTTATATACTTATTAGTATTTAGAATAGTAATAATCTTCTTACTAAAGAAACTTAAAGTATAAGAAAGGCTTTATAAGTCTCTATTTATAAGATCAATTATAAGTAAGAGTAAATAGAGATAGTTAAATAAAATTATAATAAATAAGGGCTAAGTTAGTAAATTTACTAAAGAGAACTTAATTATTATATCTTTTGAAAGTAATACTATTTTTAAAACCTTTACTATAAGCTTATTAAAATACTTAGTCTTTAAGCTTATAAGTAAGAGACTTATATATACTTACTAATACTCTGTTTACTACTTTATAGGCTTTTTAATACTAGTTTTTATATTTTAAATAGCCTAACTAGCTACTAATATAATTATTATAAAATAAGGATTACTTAATACCTTAAGAGAAAGTATATATACTTATATATTCATTATACTAAAAGCAGATACTTTATTAAAAAGTAATTAAGCTATATATTTAATATTAATAAAAGATATAAGTTTCAGTCTATTATATAATAGCTAGTTTATTAAACTAACTAGCTATAATAAGGAGTCCTTAACCTCTATTACTTTATTATATAGGCCTAGAAGTATTAGAGTTTTAAATCTAGCTTAATATTAGAATTAAAAGAAATTAGCTAAGCTATAATAACTATAATAATTCATACTAATATATATTATAATAAAGAGTTTATAATATTTCTTTTTAGCTTAAATATAATAAATATACTTAAAGGAAATCTTTAGAAAGCTTATTTTAATAAAAAAGAAAAAGTAAAAGTTAAAAAGAAAAGAAAGAAAGGAATCTGGTTTTTAATAAGGTTTTAATTTAATAAGAATAATTAATATTATTCTTTCTTATAATAAATAAAGTTACTAAATTCATTTAAATAAGAAGTTATTAAACTAATTTACTATAAACTAAGAGTAAGATTATTATAATAACTCTTTATAAGCTTATTAAACTACTCTTTATCTAAAGATTAAAATAAATAAATAATTAAATACTTATAATTTTTAAAATAAGTAAATTTTAATTATAAAATAGTAAATAATATTAAATTTAAAGCTAATTTAAATTATTAAAACTATCTTTTAAATATATTTTATAACTATTTTAATAATAATAACTAGTCTACTATTTATTAACTAATAGAGTAAGTATAAAAGTTAATAGCTAAATACTATTATATAAACCCGCTATTAGTCCGCAGTATATATCCTATAGCGTTCTAAAGTACTAAGATGACTAAGGAGTTAAGCGCCTAAACCTAAAAGGAAACGACCGGGGGTTTTGCGCCAGTGCTCCCTATTGCCCACTGTAAATGCCAACTGTCACGGCCTGGGCGACCTCTTGGGAGGCCAGGGCGGTCACGGCCGGCAGAATCGGAAGTATGGGGATACTTAAGGCCAGAGTGAGCAGACCTACTTTAAATAGAGTAAGCAATAGTACAGACACTTACTTATATAATGCTCTATAGAGTGAGCATTATAAGTAAATAGGACTAAAGTATAATAAGTACTTTAATATATAATTATTTAAAAAGTATATATTTAATATAAGTAGCTTTTTAACTATTAATATAATTTAGTTATATTAAGTATATTTTACTTTACTATTATTAAATATAATAAGTATTATTTAATTTTAACTTATTTAATTACTTTATTATATAAACCCTTAGATTAGGATTTAATATATACTAGCTTTATAAAAATAGTATATTAATCTAATTATTATATATTAATAGTTCTTATTTATTATATTATTTATATTAAGCTTAAATAATATTAAATTATTATAATAGCTTTACTTATTATACTTAGTTTAATTCTATTCTCTTTTTATTAATTAATAAGTAAATTACTTATCTTAGTTCTAATAAATATAGATAATAAAGAAGAAATTATTATACTTATAAGTTATAAAGTAAAGGTATATAAACTAAAGTAATATAATAAATGATTTAGTAATAAGTTTAATAAACTTATTAAAGCTTCTTATAGGGATGCTATTAAAAAGTAAGAATAAATCAATAACTTAAATAACTAAGTTAAAGTACTTATAAATAAACTTAAGAGGCTTACTAAGGCCTTTGAAAAATAAACTAGCCTTTATAAAGACTATATT